>OY757010.1:70784737-71199737 GCA_963580285.1 Lucinisca nassula
ATCAAACAAACAAAACAAACTGTCTGTCTGTCTATATATCTGTCTGTCCATCCGTCCGTTTAACTGTGTTTCTCTGTCTGTCTGCAATTTCTGAGTGGTACAATTATAGGTATAAACGCTGTCATGCATGTGTGTATGTTTATCTATATGTCTGTCTGTCCGTCCGACTGTCCGATTAACTGTCTCTCCGTCTGTCTGTCTGTCTGGCTGACTGTTGTTTGCCAACTTGCTGCGTGTGTCCGTCAATCTGTATGCCGGTCTTTCTCAATGTGTGTGCGACCGTGCGTGCTTGCGTACGTGCGTGCGTATGTATGCATGTATGTATGTATGTATGTATGTATGTATGTATGTATGTATGTATGTATGTATGTATGTATGTATGTATGTATGTATGTATGTATGTATGTATGTATGTATGTATGTATGCCTACTTGCGTGCACGTCTACTTGAGTGCGTGCACGCATACACGCCTGTGAGGATATTCTGTACATTCATGCATGCACATGTCTAACTTCCTAGTTTCTACTTCTTAGTTCTTACTTCTTAGTTCCTACTTCTAAGTTCCTATTTCTTAGTTCTTAGTTATTACTTCTTAGTTCCTACTTCTTACTTCTTAGTTCCTACTTTTTGGTTCCAAGTTCTTATTTCCGAGTTGCAATTTCTGAGTTGTACAATTATATGTATCAACGGTGACATGCATGTGTATATGTTTGTCTATATGTCTGTCTGTCTGTCTGTCTGTCCGACTGTCCGTTTATCTGTCTGTCTGCCAGACTATGTTTGCTAACTTGCTACGTGTGTCCGTCCGTCAATCGTTATGCCTGTCTCTCTCAATTTGTGTGCGTACGTGCGTGCTTGCGTACTTGCGTACGTATGTATATATGTATCTATGCCTGTGTGCGTACACGTGTACTTGCGTGCGTGCATGCGTACACGCCTGTGTAGTTACACTGTACATGCATGCATGCACATGTCTTTCTTCCTAGTTCCTACTTCTTAGTTCTTACTTCCTAGTTTCTACTTCTTAGTTCTTACTTCCTACTTCTTACTTCTTAGTTCCTACTTCTTACTTTTGGCTCCTTCTTCTTACTTCTTGGTTCCAAGTTCGTATTTCCGAGTTGCCATTTCCGAGTTGTATAATTATAGGTATAAACGGTGACATGCATGTATTCCTGTCTGTCTATATGTCTGTCTGTCCGTATGTTTGCCAATCTGCTGCATGGGCCATCCGCCAATCTGTATGACTGTCTGTCTGTGTATGCGCGTGCGTGCGCACGTGCGCGCGTGCGTGCTTGCGTGCATGCGCATCCGGCTTGCATAAATGTATGTATGTTTGCCTACTTGCTTGTGCGTGTACTTGCATGCGTGAGTGCGTACGCGCCTGCGTAGTAACATACATGCTCGTTCAATGTACAAACATGCAAACGACTTACTTCCTACTTCTTAGTTCTTACTTCTTAGTTCCTACTTCTTACTTCCTACTTCTTAGCTCCAAGTTCTTTTTTCTTAGTTGCAATTTCTGAGTTGTACAATTATAGGTATAAACGCTGACCTGTATGTATGTATGTCTGTCTTTATGTCTGTCTGTCTGTCCTTTTAACTGTATGTCCGTCTGTCTGTCCGTCTAACTGTATATCCGTCTGTCTGTCTGTCTGTCTGGCTATGTTTGCCAAATTTCTGCGTGTTTCCGTCCGTCAATCTATATACCTGTCTTAATGTGTGTGTGCGTGCTGGCGTACGTTCAAGTATGCATGTATACATGTATGTATGTTTCCCTACTTGTGTGTGCGTGTACTTGCATGAGTGCGTGCGTACGCGCCTGTGTAGTTACACACATGCATGTACACTGTAAATGCATGCACATGTCTTATTTCCTAGTTCCTACTTCTTAGTTCTTAGCTCTTACTTCCTCGTTCCTACTTCATACTTCTTAGTTCCTACTTCTTACTTCTTAGTTCCATGTTCTTATTTCTTAATTATCTAGTTGCAATTTCGGAGTTGTACGATTATTGGTATAAACGCTGACGTTAACGTATGTCTGTATATATGTCTGTCTGTCTGTCCGTTTAACTGTATGTCCGTATGTCTGTGGGTCTGTCCGTTTAACCGTATGCCCGTCTGTGGGTCTGTCTGGCCACGTTTGCCAACTTGCTGTGTGTGTCCGTCCGTCAATCTATATGCCTGTCTCAATGTGTGTGTGTACGTGTTTGCGTACGTACGTGCGTGAGACGCCATGTTCTGCAACGGAAGGTCAGGTGGTTTTTCTCCGGGTACTCCGGTTTTCGCCCACCTCTGATTAACGATCGGCTCGATATGAGTGAAATAATCTTGAAAGGGCCGTAAAACCCAAACCAAAAAAAAAAAAAAAAAAATGAATGCATGTGTTAGCACGCGTAAACGCACGCAGGAACACACACAGACATACAGACATACATACTTGCAGATATACCTGCATCCACCATTCATACCTATAATTAAACATTACGATAACACACCCGTGTGACATAGTGTATTTTTCACATCTCCAAAATGGTCATTTTTCTGATGAAAATCCTTGATAGTTTTCTTATAAAAACTGCAAACATAGGTTGTGGGTGCTCGTTAGAACCGCCTCAATGAGGCGGTTCTAACGAGTACCCAAAACCTATGTCTTGGAGCAAAAATAAGAAAAATAATGTTTACCCCCGTAAACCCAAGTTTTCTCTATATAAAATGGGGTATAGGGGGTCTTCATTTCACGGACTTGTTCACGTGATGCATCTCGGAAATTGCAACTCGGAAATAAGAACTTGGAACTAAGAAGTAGGAACTAAGAAATAAGAACTAAGAAGTAGGAACTAAGAAGTAGGAACTAAGAACTAAGAAGTAAGAACTAAGAAGTAAGAACTAAGAAGTAAGAAGTCCCTACCAGGCTTTCGTAGTATAGGCGTGTTTTCGTAATGTATTCTGCAGCAGAATCAGAAACATCACCTATATTGCCTTGAAAAGTAAATTGTAAAACGAATTCTACCATAAAAAGGCATGTTGTCTTTTTGGTCATGTGACTGAAAGCCGACATTGCCCTGCACCACAAAGTCTCCAGATGTAATTTGAGCCAGCGCATGACAAAATCTACAATAAGTCTTGAGCGACTAGCGAAGACTCAGATCAGCCTGCGCTTTCGCATAATCCTACTATAATATTTACGCAAAGAGACATAAGCATAAGGTCTTTTCATAGTGGGTGGCTGTGCAGGTTGATTTGAATCTGTGCTAGTCACACCGGTCTTATTATAGGTTTATGTTGTGCGCCGGCTGATTTTGTTTCACATTACGAAAACATGCCAATATCAATAAATTGTATTTTTTTTTACCAAAAAATATAAATTTTAAGATGAAAAATTGTGATATTTTTCTTATTTCTGCTCAAAATATAGATTGTGGGTACTTGTTAGAAGCGCCTCACCTAGGCGGTTCTAACGAGTACCCACAATGTATATTTTAGAGCAGAAATAAGACAAATAAGGTGTACCCCTGTAAACCCCTATATAAAAGTGGGGTTCGAGGGGATCAAACTTATATAGGTGCGTTTTCGTGATGATTAGCCTTGTGGAGAGTACAACAATACTAAATCTGAGTTATCCAGGACAAAGGTCAGTTAGAAACTATATGACCTTTGGAATTGGTTAACTGACATTCAGTTGATTGCAAATATCAAAGATGAATCAAAGCACTGAGAGTACTGGTGGGTCGATTGTCTTTGCATGTAGTTCGAAGAAATAGTCATGGACTGTGATTTAAACTGTTTCATTTAACGCCTGATTACACTCTTCCGGAGTCCATGTCTGTTGATCCGAACATTGATATTTGCCATTTTGTCTATGGACTAATGATTTTGGATTAACGCTTCGGTACTACGACCTAAACTACTTATCCCTAAAATCCATGTTTCTAAGCATAAAGTGTAGATCTTGATCAGACGCCGCGTTCTGTGGCGTCCGATCTTGGTCTACACTGTTTGCAAAGCACAACCTATGATTCCAAGATAACCCTCTTACGCATCACTCTGACCTCAGTCACTGCGACAATTTTCTATATTAACATTTTTTCCGACAAGTCAGTGACAGTCACGTGTATTTAAGCACTGAAGCGCTTTTCTGCTTAGTAACTTTGGGTCATTTGACAAACAATCGACCCAACAATAGCCGTGTTATTTGTTCCACCCTGAGGTCAGATTGTTACGTACATGTATACTAAAATCTTGTTACATTGTAGACCCAGATCAGACGCCACAGCGTCTGATCAGGGTTTACATTGTTTGTTTTTGGTACATGACCTTAAGAGTGTAGCGAAACAGTCCAAATCCTCGTTCTTGACCATTTTCCGAGCCTGCACTCAGAGACAATCGGCCAGTGTCACGAAAACACGCCTATTTATATTTTACCCCCTTAAACCCCACATTGATATAGTAAAACTGGGGTGTACAGAGGTATACATTATTTATCTAATTTCTGCTCCAAAAGAGATTGTGGGTACTCATTAGAACCGCCTCGCCGAGGCGTTCTAAAGAGTATCCACAATGTTGAGCAGAAATATGAAAAATGTCAGAATTTTTATCTGAAAATTTTCCGCTTTTTATGGTAAAATTTTTAATCCATTTGAATAAGCGAGTTACATAATGAGTCGTACATGTAGGTAATTAACACCATAATGATGTGCGACATATACCCAAAACTCAGATTCGCCTCAGTCATTTATGCTTACAACTTGTCTAATTGGTACAGCAAGCGGTGCTCTGGCGGCAAAGTTAGTGACCAGTTTACGATGAACGCAAGAATTCCACCGCAGGCTAGGCCTATGTCCGCGGCGGAGGAATGGACGGAAAACCCGATTCCTATATCGCACCATGCTCCATGCAGGCGCGTGAAAACTGACATGCTGCTTTGCATTCGCACGCATGTTTGAACACTCATTATTTGCGCTGCCAACTCTCCTTCCCCAACTTGTCACCCACCCGTAACTAATAAGTATTCATAATTGGAGCAAACAGGTGGTGCATCAACATATTGATAAAGCCCATGTAATGAACAACCCACTATTCCCCATTTTACATGTACAATATATAGAGAGAACTGAGCTTACAAGGTATAATTTTTTTCCTTATTATGTTCCTAGACGTATAATCTAGAATGTGGGTATTCGTTACAACTGCCTCAGTGAGACGATTCTTATAAGAACCCGCAAGTTACTTATAGAGTAAAATACCATCAGTAAATATCCGTTTTTTAGGTATGAATTATTGCATATGTGTGTGTTATCGTAGTGTGTCTACTAAGAATATTCCGTTTTAAAATAATATGAAATAGGTGCGACGTAACTGCAACCAACTGTTTTGATGCTTATAATACTCCCATTTTGTGAATTCTATATTAGGTGGGTCTTTTTGAAATGCAAAGATTTTCTAAATGGACATTTGCAGTAGTTCCAAAAACTTCCTATATTAAGATCACCTTTTGGACTGTTCTAAAGTTTAACAGTCTCAAAGGTGGTCCCAGACTGAACCAACGACAGCAACAAATTTAAATTTGAACTGTGCAGTAGATAGTTAATATAAATAATAATAATAATGAAAAAAAAAAAAACAAGAGCTGTCACTATAGTTGACCAATGCCCCCTATGGGAGCCAATTTCTGAGTTTTTGCAAAATTTCAAGTGGAGATAATTCAGCGAAAAATGAAACAGAGTTATGGTCTTTGGTCAGAATGTAGCCCTTGTGATGGTGAATAAGTGTGTGAAGTTTCATGGGGCTAGGTCAAAAAAATGCTTTTGAAGTTATGATCAAGGTTAAGGTTTTTGTGACGGACAGGCAGACAAACAAAGACAGACATGGCAAATACTATATGCCCCCCCCCCCCCCCCCACCCCTGAATCAAAGATTCTCGTGGGGGAGGGGGGGGAGGGATAAAAATCACTCGCCCAGAGAATGGTAACTGTCTTTAGTAGAACCAGTATTACATGATGCTTCCACGCAGAGCTGAATTCGACCCGCACACGAGTACCGGTAAACCGCTTAGAGGATCTAAGCCTGCCCAGGTAAAGCGGTGTGACAGGGCTTGAGATGTCATTTCATCTCAATGTCGGGTAAAAGTCCCACAAAATTGGAAGCAACGTCTCCAAAATGACCTTTAAAGTGTTCACGGGGAAGTTAAACCTCAAATAAAACAAACAAAAGAACCAGTATTATTTTTGAAAACTGCAGTTTGCATTTTACCAGTATTAATTTTGAAAACTGCAGTTGCATATATACATCTTTAGGATAGGGAAGAGTTACTATTTCTGTTCAAGAGATAAAAATGTACCTTGTTCTATCTATCAGAATTCTATCTATCTATCTATCTATCTATCTATCTATCTATCTATCTATCTATCTATCTATCTATCTATCTATCTGTCTGTCTGTCTGTCTGTCTGTCTGTCTCTATCTATCAATCTATCTGTCTGTCTCTATCTATCAATCTATCTATCTAGCTATCTGTCTGTCTGTCTCTATCCCCCAAGTGGCCCCCGCCCATCGGCATCGAGGCTTGAAGACATAGATGGGCTGCATGATGCTTCCACGCGGAGCTGAAACCGACCACACTGGAGTACTGCCTGGTTCACCGCTTAGAGGATCTATGCCTGCCCAGGGAAAGTGGTGCGAGTCAGACAGTCCATGCTTATAAACCGTATTTGTTGCATTAGGATACAAGGCTTGAGATGTAATTTCACACAGAGCTGAATCTGACCGCACACAAGTACTGGTTACCCACATAGAGGATCTAAGCCTACCCAGGGAAAGCGGAGCGAGTAGGACCGTCCAAGTTATGTCGCACCTATTTCATATTATTTTTATCCATGTTAGGTCATGTGGTTTAGCTGCACATAATCCTCGCGAGAGGGTGCTGCAGGATATATAGATAGATAAACCCTATTATTTTCAGTGGGCGACAGGGCTTGAAATGTCATTTCATCTCAATGTCGGGTAAAGGTCCCACAAAATTGGAAGCAACGTCTCCAAAATGACTTGCATAGTGCTGACGGGGACATTAATCATCAAATCAAACAAACAAATTGAGATGTCATTTCATCTCAATGTCGGGTAAAAGTCACAAAAAATTGGAAGCAACACCATTAAAATGACCTATATCGTGTTGATTGGGATGTTATACATCAAATGAAACAAACAAAACTCCCATTGGGGATGTAAGATGGGTCAAAAAGACGATTATTCGGGAATCATGATTCCACTATACACAAGTTACAAGTATGTCACATTCGTTGTACATTATTACATACACTCCGAAAGCTTGCACAGTAATTCTGAAATTACGGCATCTATAACCTGCACAGGCACTGAAAATTCTTTATCAGAATATAGATGTGACTAATTCAGTATCACAGGGTTTGTAGTTGGCCTGTTGATTTGTCCAGTAAACTTAGTGAATGTGTAAAAAGTCAAAATATGGGTAAAAAATATATCTACAATGCAATCCAGTAACATTGCGTACATTAAGTTTTGATAACTCTTATGTGTGACTTTGTCAAAGCCACCATTGACACTCACAAACATTGCAACACTTTCCCTACCAACTATCTGCAATGAAAATTGATTTCCGAATTTTTAACAAACAGGACAAAGGGATACCCCTTGAAATGGAACAACCAATTTTGTCGCTCAACACTGCACACTAAAAAAGTTTTGAGCTACTTGAACATGGGGCTTGTCACAAACAAGTTCTTGATTAGTTATTCTGCAATGTTGTTAGATGCAGTGAGTTGAGATATAAAATATTTGTGTCTTTGGCTAGTTTAAACTCAGTCTTGACTATGGAAATCTTCTGATTTTTCTTATTTTGAGAAAAATTGAAAAGTTCTGCGAAATTGGCACATCTGCATGTGCAAGTTCATGTTTTCAAGGCTTTACACAACTTAATCTGACCATCGGGGCTTGAAGAAATTGATGGGATGCATGATGCTTGTACGCAGACGAGTACTCCGCTTAGAGAATCTAAGTCTGCCCTGGCCCAGGCAAAGTGGTGTGTGTCAGAACATGCATGCTTATAAACCCTATTGGTTTCGTTGGGTGACAGGGCTTGAGATATCATTTCATCTCAATCTCGGGGGTAAAAGTCCCACAAAATAAGAAGCAATGTCTCTATATAGTGTTGATGGGGATGTTAAACCTCAAATAAAACAAAACAGTCCTGGTGTAAATTACATACACTCCAGGTTTGGCAGGATGGAGTTGCCTACACAGTAATCACGCTGTTGTTGATGTAATTATGGTAGGGATCACTCATATTTTTGCTTTTTACACATTCCACAAGTTTTTAGGGCAAATCAAGAGGGCCAATATAGAAACTATAGATGGGAAGATATGTGTTCTTAGGGGAGATTCTGGGTAATTGATAGTATTTTTTTGGCTGTCCAAGCAATAAAGCGGCAATCATTTTGGGTCAGGCCTTGGCAAAAGATAAAAATAAGACCAGATAAAATATTATTTGATCTAACGTTCTTTTTACACCAGGAGAAATATATTCGGCTGCATGGAGTTTCCCGGTAAAGCGAAATCAACAGCACCTTTACATTATGAAAACATGCCTATACAAATACAATGTAAACTTAAACGCCGAAAAAAAAAAAAACAACAACAAAAAAACCTGAAAATTTCAAGATGGAACAGTGTGATGTTTTTCTTATTTCGACTCAAAATATAGATTGTGGGTACAAGTTAGAACCGCCTCATTGAGGTGGTTCTAACCAGTTCCCACAATCTATGGTGGGGGTTGATTTTAAGATTATTTCACTCATATCAAGCCGATCGTTAATCAGGTGGAAGAAAACCGGAGTACCCGGAGAAAAACAACCTGACCTACATGTACCATTGCAGAACTTGGCGTCTCACAAGTGACCCGAGTGAGGCTCGAACCACAGTGGTGAGAGACCTAATGATTAAGAGTGAGCGCTCTTGTCCACTAGACCACGGAGGCCCGTCACAATCTATATTTTAGAGATGAAAAACGAAACATAAGGTTTAGGGTTCAAGGGGCTCAGGATTATATAGGCTTGTTTTTTTCTGATGAAACTACTTGTAAACTGCTTAGAGGATCTAAGCCTGCCCAGGCAGAGTGGTGTGAGTCTGACTGTTCATACTTATACACTGGTTTCATTGGATGGCAGGGTTTGACACAATGATTTGTATAGACTTCTGATACACTAGATCAGACATTTTCCTACCCTTCAGAATCAGGGTCCAGGGGGCGCTGGGTTTGGGAAAAACAGCTCGCTAATATTTATAGTTGGGAATTTAATTCAGCTGTAACTTTGTCAATTTTGGTTCAATTTTCATGAAATTTTTATCAAAATGTAGAACAACATCAGAAATTGGGCAATTTGTTATAAAATTTGGGAATATCTGTCTCTAATTTAGGAAAAATAGGGGCCGATTACCGGCCCCAAAATTGCACTAGGAAAATCGCTGTAGATGCATGCATTGCTGTTATCTATCAAAGATGTTTTATTGGCCAGAAAAAAAATGAAATGGTTAAAGTGCTAGACAGATTCTAAACTCTAGCTCAGACAAATACTTTAATGCACTTCTACATGAGAACTTCTAATAAGCAGGGCCTGACAAATCCATTGCCCAGCTGCCATGAGGGCAAGTCCAAATTTTTCAACATAGTCCTGTTTATATTTTTTTAGTTTTTTATTTCATCTGTCCATTACTTTTATAATACATTTGTATTTCTGTCCCTAAATATTATATCTCGTGGAAAATGAAATACAATGGTCAATGGTTTCGAAAAGCTATCCATTTAATTATTCTGCTACTTTTATGGCATAAGAGTATGGCAAAATATGAGCTGTTGATAGTAAGATGGAAAAATATGGTTTTAATTTGTGGTGCGGTAGGGCTTGAGATGCATTTAATACAAAGATCAGTTAAAAGTCCCATAAAATGTGAATCAACATCTTCAAAATGATGTGAATAATGTAAACAGGGACGTAAAGGTAAATTCAAACAAATGAAAATGTAGCGTTATTTGTGTGGTAATTATTAGCTGTATGACCTTTGTCAAATTCACCCTGGTTTAGAAAACAAACTGGAGTGTGATAGCTCAGTGGTTAGTGCACTTGCCTCTGATGCTAGAGGTCCCGGGTTCCGTCCCCGGCAGTGACTATAAAATTTCGGTGTCCTAACACGCCTCATTGGCATCTTTTGCAGGAATGAATATCATAAAGTGCACCGTCCTTCAACTCTGGACCATAGCTGGATGCCCTGTGCAGGGTGCAGGTTAACCCTTTTTGTACCAAATGGAATCTTCCTTCTTATATATTGCAGGAGTTCATTTCAAAATTTAGGGGTGTCAGGTTGTGTTTTTATCAAAATGTATTTTGAAAATGACTGTACTTTTAACAAACAGTGGAGGCCCTGATCAGTCGCCACATTCTGCGGCGTCTCATCTGGGCCTGCACTGTTTGCCAGGGTACCCATTTTGGGGTTTCCGGTACTAAATGGGTTAAAGACCCCTACTATAATAATTACAAGATTACTGTGTAGGCTTTCATCCTGCAAACCTCGGGTGTATGTAAAGTACACCTGAGAGTATTGGTCAGATGTGACCGATCGCAGTTAAAGTAGAAAGAAAGACAAGAAACTGCTGCATACTTCAAGTATGTGAAATGAACATAAGGTGTAATTTTTGGATGCCTATTTTTGAACAGGTATTGAATTTTTTCTGGGCAGTATGTACAATTGGATAATCTTTGTAAGGAGGCGTATTGAGACAACTTGCACTTCCACATTTCACTTGTGCTGGAATTTATAATGAAAATGGTGGCCTCAATAGACTGTTAGAATGTTAGGAATGTAAAAAACTTCAGCAGGTGAACAAGTTATGTGACCTCCAATGCTGCTTTGTTTGAACAAGTGGTACAACAACAACAACAAGTGGTATGAAACACCAAAATTTGAACAAGATGTCTGCATCACAATTCACCTATTTCTGTGATTCTGGCCATCAGGGTGTAGAGTTTTGTTGTTGTTGTTTTCTTCTGGAGGTAGGAGCTGCATGCTTATATTGATCGGTCCTGATTTTTTTCGACTGCAGTGGAAAAATCCTCAATGAGGGGTTCGTAGAAATACCGGAACACACCAAAACACCGGAACACACTGGTAATTATCGGAACACACTTGAATTTTTTATTTTTCTTTTATCAGAAATATTATTTTTGACTTATTTGCATTGTTTTATTGTGTATGGTGTTGTTGAAAACATTTCTGATATAAAAAGCATAAATTAATTAATCTTAGTTCAGTGTTTTTTTTTCAAATGTATTCCGGTCCTGTCGGTCTGAATATATTAATTAATTATACTGAGCAGTTTATATTTAGATTTGCTCTCTCTGATATAACTCATTTGATTACCAAAAGAATACAGTTTGACAGTTATTATAGCCACAAAAAAAATATAAAAAAATTGACATTTACAGCATAGTGAAGCCATTGGGAAGAAAAACATGAACTGTCAAAAACTTTAGCTCGGAAAAATTTCATTTTTTTATATCAGACTTTTACCAAGTTTGCTAAGTGGCAACTCTGTCTGTGTCATTTTATTGTTTTTATTAAGTTTCTGGCCCAGTCAACAGCTTAAATCATTCTCGTCCATACTGCATTGGTTTCTTGGTTTCATTCTTAGCAGAGGATGAAATATGACACATGGTAATGAAATACATAACAAACCCTGTTTTAATATTGCACAGTTTTATTCTCTCCCTCTCTCTCTCTCTCTCTCTCTCTCTCTCTCTCTCTCTCTCTCTCTCTCTCTCTAAACACAACATAAGTATATAAAAACCAATGTATATTCAAAAATCAAATAGCAATCTGATACGTGCCATGCCATTGGAAAACATGTCTACAGACGTATGTTGTTGCCAGCAAAGGTATAGATCCCATTAGATCTCAAATCTCAAGCGAATGAAGAAATTAAGACCAACTTAAATCTCAATAAAATAGGATTTGGACAGGCACGGACATATACTAACGAAAAGAGCGGACATCATGCAGTCTGATCATTATCTTGCTTCACGATTAACGGAAGCATGTTTATTAGCGCGTGCAGTTACTATTGCATTATACACAAATCCCCAGGTAGCAAACAGGTAACTGGCGGAGATTAAGGGGATTATATGGTTTGTTAATCGTAACTATGTTGATTAGATCACTGAAGTCATTTCTTGAGTACATCGACTCAATCAATGTCAGAAAGGCCTTTTTATTAAAGACGATTGTTGCTAAAAATAATAACAAACACAAAAGTTTTCTTCCACAGAACAAGATGGCATTTGGTTTGTTTGGCGATTTATATATCAAGAGGCTGTATATAAAGTTCTGCGATGGCGATCTTCGGGTTCCAGGGTCTTCAAAATTCGTTCACCAAGGGTATACATCTCAGAGATTCTCCCAAGAGCTGACTTCTGGGCTTACGATGGCTGTCTGTTTATTTAACAATACGTAAACAGGCCTTTTCAAATTCACCCCCCCACCCCTCACAAAAAAAAAAAAATAATAAAAAATCCCAGATAAAAAATTTCTTTTTTTTTATTTCTGTGCAACAGCAGTTACGGGGACTCAATCTCTATCCATACCCACAATCTTTATATTTGAGCAGAAATAAGAAAAATAACATTTACCCTTAAAACACCCAGTTTTACATGTACTATATAAAAGTGGGGTTACAGGGGGTCAAAATTATATAGGCAGGTTCTCGTGATGTCATTGTTCATTCTGATCATTGATATTCCGCCCTTGATATTCCCATTCGGGGTTTAATGCAAACAAAACTATAATTTGAGCCCCCGCCCATCGGGGCTTGGGGACGTAGGCAGAGGAGCATTGTTGGCTGTATTGTATTAACAACACGTACATTGAACTGAAACACCAATTTTTAAGCAAGATGTTCCAAGAAAAATGTACCTACTGTATTATTTTATTCACTCATTTCACGGCAGAAAAACTTTTGTTTACTTCCTCTCGCCAACACTAACGGCTATTAGTTTTGACACGGTCTGTAACACTGTGTGTGTAGTACTACCTCATGCAGTGGAATACGATACCAGCGAAAGGTCAAAGAAGACACGTTTTTATCGTTGAATTAGATGCAGCTGTTAAACTGGAAAAAGCTGCATTGTGAGTTGATATAGCCATGATAGCGCAGCCAAGTTTGTTTATTTCGAAAAGATGAACGTGCGTCCATGGTAACAAGGAAGTTCAAGTTTTATTCAATCAGGTTTGCTTCCGGCAACCGGAACCAATATTTTTAAACCGGAAGGACCATCAAATTTTCAGCCCAACAGCTGTTGGCTATTGAGGTTTTGAATGGGTGGGGTATGTTTCAATAAACAAATACACCTGTTACCGTTAAGCAACCAACTCTCGTTGTTTGCCGCCTTCGGCGGCAAACAACTCGTTGGTTGGTTGCTTATATAAACAGTAAACATACAAGGATGAAAACAACGCTGTTCTTCTACTTATAGTAAAGAGTCACGAGCGAACACCGAAAACCTACATGTATGAGCGCCGTTTAAAACCAGGAACCTTTCGAGTCCGCAAAATTAAGTTGTGGAAACTCGGTTTGTTTGTTTGATTCGAGGATTAACGTCCTCTTCGATACTATTTAAGTGATTTTGGAGACCTTGCTTCCAATTGTTTGGACCTCTAACCCGACACTGAACTAAAATGACATCTCAAACTCTGCCGCCCAATGAACTCCATATGGTTTATATGCATGGGCGGTCCAACTCGCACCACTTTGGCTCTGCAGGCATAGACCTCCTAAATGGTTTACGTGTACTCATGTGCAGCGGGGTTCAGCTCTGGAAGCATCAGGCAGCCCTATATGTGTAAATGTGTTTGTTTGACAACACTGTATAGGTCATTTTGGAGACGTTGCTTCCAATTTTGAGGGACTTTTACTCTACTTTTACTCTACAATGAGATGAAATGACATCTCAAGCCCTGTCGCCAAATGAAACCAATAGGATTTATAAGCTTTGGGGTCCGACTCGCACCGCTTTGCCTGGGCAGGCTTAGATCCTCTAAGCGCTCTATCAGTACTCGTGTGCGGTCGGTAATCAACTGTAGAATATTGAGGCGGAAGGACAAGTTGATGACCGCAGTGGCTTCCCTGACTACGCCATAGACATGCGTGGCAATAGCATCAGTGAGATCACAACTCCAACTATTGTAAATGGTTTAGTCATATACCGAGACAATCTAAATGGACAGTTTGATTAAATGAATGTACATGTACCCGCCAACACGTTTTTTTTTGTCATTTTTGTTGCCTCCAAATTCGAGGTTGTCTGCTTTGTCGTCTTTTTGTTTGTTTGATTCAGTTGAGGATTAACGTCCTCGTCGACAATATTTATTTCATTTCAGAGACGCTGCTTCGAATTTTGTAGGACTTTTACCTGACACTGAGATAAATGACGTCTCAAGCCCTGCCGCCCAATGAAAACAATAGGGCTCAAAAGCATGCTTGTTGCCTTAAACTTCATTGTTGCAAACAGTGTGAACCCCGATCAGACCGCTCCACATTACGAAAACACCTATATTCTTTTCACTCCATTAAACCCCGACTTTGTATAGCAAACCTGGGGTTTACGGGGTCTTTTTTGTTATTTTGCTTAAAACATCGAGGCTATTCATTCTACATGTATCTTTAGAGCAGATTTTAATAAAAATAGCATTTTTTTCTCTGAAAAAAAAAAAAAAAAATCATTTCTAGACAGTAAAATTTAAAATATTATTTTGAATAGACGTGTTTTTGTAATATGCAAGACAGTCTGAGATGGGTCAACACTGTCTGCTTGTATATAAATAAAAGATGCATCAGACGGCCTTAACAGACAACATTTTAGGTGCATTTTCGTCTCGTCGCATCTGCTTTGACATGTATATTGGAGTTCTGTTTCAGCTTTTAATAGTGTCAACACTTTTGGAAAACAGTGAAGGCCCTGATCAAATGCCGCGTTCTGCGTTGTCTGGTCTGGGGCTTCACTTCTTGCCATAATCAAGTTTTCGGGCATTCAGAAATATTCTCTAGAGAGCAAAGAGTGACAGTAAACGAATTTCCCATATGCAAGTTTTCAGAGTTTGTACTTTTTATAGTAAAACTCGCCTTACATTTAACAGTCATTATTTCCCTTATTTTTTACTCAAAATCATAGTTTGTGGGTACCCGTCAGACGCACCTCACTTAGGCTGTTCTTTTGAGCATATTTAATCTAAATTTGGGTGATATAAAGGAAAGACGCCATGGTTGTCTCGAATGTAGAAAGAAAAAAAGAATCAGGAAAAAAGAGTCCGGAAAAATGTATGGGAAAAAAAGAATCAGGAAAAAAAAAACGTAAGAAGTGACATCTCGAACCCTGCCGCCCAGTGAAACTAAATAAGGTTTATGTACAGGGACGGTCCGATTCGTACCACTTTGCCTGGGCAGGCTTAGACCCTCTAAGCGGTTTACCATAACTTTTAACCGACATTGAGATGAAATGACGCCTCAAGCCCTGTCGCCCAATGAAACCAAATAGGGTCTACGGGCATGGAGATCCAACGCGCACCACTTTTTAGCTGTGGGTAAAATGAATCGATTCCTGATCTGTTCATTGCCTTCACTTCTATTTTTCGATGAGTATGGAGGTCCAACTTCCACCACTTTTGTTTGTCTAATTGCAGGTTTAACGTCCCCGTCTACACTATATAAGTCATCTTGGAGACGTTCCTTCCAATTTGTGGCACTTTTACCCGACATTGAGATGAAATGACATCTCAAGCTCTGCCAGAAAATGAAACCAAATAGGGTCTATGAGCATGGAGGTCCGACTCGCACCACTTTTGTTTGTTTAATTGGAAGTTTAACATCCCCGTCTACACTATACAGTTTATTCTGGAGCAGTTGCTTCCAATTTGTTGGACTTTTACCCGACATTGAGATGAAATGACATCTCAAGCTCTGCCAGAAAATGAAACCAAATAGGGTCTATGAGCATGGAGGTCCGACTCGCACCACTTTTCTTTGTTAAATTGGAGGTTTAACTTCCGCGTCTACACTATACAGATTATTTTGGAGCCGTTGCTTCCAATTTGTGGGACTTTTACCCGACATTGAGATGAAATGACATCTCAAGCCCTGTCACCCAATGAAACCAAAAGGGGTCTATGAACATGGAGGTCCGACTCGCACCACATTTGTTTGTTTGATTGGAGATTTAATGTCCCCATCAACATTATATAGATCATTTTGGAGACGCTGCCTCAAATTTGTGGGACATCTCATCCCTTTTATAAAGCAAGGATAACAGAGATAGGCTGCAAAATCAAATATTAAACTTAAAAAGAAAATCATAACATACATGTACAAAAGTATTTTAATCATCATATCATTGTAACATCAGAAACGAATTTGGATTTTTTCGTGATACTTTTTCCTTCCTAAAACTGATACCTTTTTTCCGATGCTTTTTTCCTGACACATTTTTTTCACTCTTCCGTGACTATTGTTATATTCTTATCAAAATAAAATGTTGACATCTATCACTGTTGAATTAGTGTGTTACATGTACATGTTGCAAACTCCAAACCCAGCCTTCACTGACCGTTTTTCACTTGAATACGATTCATGTGAAGAATGAGAATAGAAATTAATTTTAAATTATAAGTTTTATGAACCTTTCAATAATGTTTCACGCATATATCGAATTTTTCGTGTCGCAATGAGGTGAGCATGCGCAAGATAACATGGAGAAAATCACTGGACCATCCGTAAGTTGATAATGTTGAACCACATGTAAACTGAGCGAGACGGGTCCCCGCCATCCGGGGCTTGAAGAAATATAGCATGGTGCTTCCACGTAGAGCTGAAACAAACCCCACAGGATTTGTTTGTATTCGATTTTTACGGCCCAGACAACACTATTTAGGTCATTGTTGAGCCGGTCCATTAACCATAGTCTGGATTATACATAAGAGCGGGTGACCAGCAGAATGCACATTCTTTCGCTAGCTGACAACTGCCCTTCTCGAATCAGCGAAAGGGAGAGAATGACCAGAGGAAAGATTTTATGATCAAGTTCC
This sequence comes from Lucinisca nassula, assembly GCA_963580285.1. Classification (NCBI taxonomy): domain Eukaryota; kingdom Metazoa; phylum Mollusca; class Bivalvia; order Lucinida; family Lucinidae; genus Lucinisca; species Lucinisca nassula. The sequence continues at coordinate 70,801,893 of OY757010.1, forward strand.
TTGAAGGAATGTTGCCCGGCAGGTATCAAACCCATTTCCTCCTGTTCACCAGTAAATCCATTTTTGAGCCGGTCAATTAACCCTGTGCTGGCTTATACATGAGAGGGTGGCCAGCAGAGTGCACAATCTTTCGCCAGAAACTGACAACTGCCCTTCTCGAATCAACGGAAGGGAGAGAATTACCAGAGGAAAGATTTCATGAACAATTTCCTCGAAGGGATGTTGCCGACCCCGGCAGGTGTCAAACCCGTTTCCCCCTGTTCACCAGTAAGGCGCACATCCGACATGACCACACACAACTGGCCAGCTTAGAAAGTAATCCTGCCTAGGCACAGTGGTGTCCCTGCATATAAACCCTGTTGGTTTCGTTTGGCTGCAGGGCTTGAGATGTCATTTCATTTCAATGTCGGATAAAACTCCCACAATATTGGAAGCAACATCGTCAATATGACATAAACAGTGTTAATGTTAAACCTCAGATCAAACAACTTCAGCGAGGCTCGAACCCCAGTGGAAAGGCTATCAAGCGGTACTCCTAGGCTAGCAATATTGATTCAGGAGTCTTGTATGTTATCTCATCTGAGTTCCTTAATCTTGGAGGCTATTGGGGGACGATAGATTACTTTGTTATAACATCTCTCTATCTGTCTGCCCTCGCCTCCCACAGGGAGTTCTGAAAACCCGTCAGCGTTCTTACCGATTAAAACACGTGGCCCGTTATCTTCGGGATGTATAGTGGATTTACGGCCAACCGAGTCAGGAAAAAATCACTTATTTCGAGCCGACGGCGCTCAGCTCGCAACACCGAACGAGGTGCGAAACACAGCGGTGAGAGTCCTAATGATTAAATGTCATTAGGACAAGGATGCCCGTTATCCGGGGTATTTAGTGGATTTACGGCACTTTCAAGATGATTTCAATTATTTAGAGGGGACTGTTAATCAGATTTGAGCTAAATCCGGAGTAAGACCACCTTCCATTGCAGATCTTGGCGTATCACATGTGGCCCGAGCGAGGCGCAAACCACAGCGGAGAGGCCTAATGAACTGATGATTAAGAGTCAGCGCTCTTACAGATTAGGACACGGGGGCCAGTTACCTTCGGGTTGTATAGTAGACTTAACAAGATACCCATGTTGCATGTCTGTACAAACTTCGCTGATTATCTGGAGAATTTGGTAGTTCTGCTTCAAGTTAGAGATGGAATACTTGCCCCGCAATTTCCCAATATCAATGTACATGTATGAGCAAAATTGAATTGTAAAGGCAAGAAACATAATCGGGCCTCCGTGCAGTCCGTGGCCTACTCTTAAATATTAGAGCTCTTACTCGGGCCACATATGAGCTTAAGAGCTTAAGTGTAAGCATCAGTGGTGTTTAATTACTCGCAGTGTAAGAAAACGATCAACCAAAATTTAGAGTGAGATCAGCGCCCACACATACATGTACAAGCAGGATCTCCGTTAAAATATGAGTTTGATTTTTCTAAAATGTTTACTTGAGAAAACAATAAAGTAATCCAAATATGGTGAACCGACAGAAAATCAACAGTTTTCAATTTATGAGGCGTTTACACAACAGTAAAAAGGAACACAGAAAACATTCATCATGTTCATAGTGCGTTGTAAAGTGAGTGAGTGTTTGCGTTTTACGTCTCACCAACAGCTAAGGTTATATGGAGATGGGACCTCGGTTTTAAGACTCATCCGAAAGTCAGGAGAAGCCCGGGATCGACAATTGGTTTACAAGGCGAGTAGCGTAACCACTTCACCACGGAGGCTTCTACTGCATTGTAACGTGCATAAGATGCAAATCATTATTATTCCAACCGGATCAAAATCATACTTACGATCGCTTGAGTTGTCGCTTTTTGTACAAAGAACATGCATTTCGTCATATGCTTCAAACTTTGAGTTTGAACTTTGAATGCATGAAAAAACATGCACATGAACAAATATACATGCATGCATACGCTTCCGCCCCCGCCCATAGGGGCTTGAAGAAATATATGGGCTGCACGATGCTTCCACGCAGAGCTGAATCCGGCCCGCACACTAGTACTGGTAAACCACTTAGAGGATCTAAGCCTGTCCAGGAACCGCGGTGCGAGGCGGACCGTCCATGCTAATAAACCCTATTGGTTTCATTGGGCGACAGGGCTTGAGATGTTATTTCATCTCAATGTCGGGTAAAAGTCCCACAAAATTGGAAGCAACGTCTCCAAAATGACCTTTACAGTGTTGACGGGGACGTTAAACCTCAAATCAAACAAACAAACAAACAAAAGCATGCATACGCAGATTTCGCGGAGAAACACCGTGAACGTCTTCGCCTGCACTAATTGTCTTTCTCCGAGGAAAAGCGATTTTCGCGGAGAAATTAACCGCTTGGAATCGCGATTTTTTTTTCATCTCGTAGAAATTACTGCGGATAAAAAAAATATGGGTTTTTACCGGTAGCTGGTCTCTATATACTAAGTCACCACGAAATTCGGGTTCCGATAGACCTTGATGCTGAAGAGATTTAAGTCCAACATTGTATTTGAAATTAAATCGGAATGACGTCTATAACATTTTGAGAAGGCTTTGTGTAGTTTATGATACCGATAGCTACTCGAGAGCCATATGCAATTCTACCAGAGCGCGCTGGGCGACCGGCTCGAGTATGAGCTAACGTTCAACGACTACAACCGTTTGATCCAGGCCACAGGCAGAGATGCCTCTTTCGACATTGGAAACATCTGTCTTGAGTATGACATGGTCACCCTGCCAGAGATGGCCAAAATGATCAACAACCAGTATAGAAGCCGCATTTCGATCCTGTATGACAGGGTACTGCAGCACCGCAAAATAGGTAAAGACAAGAGCGACATCCTCTGGAATATCAATCTCAACGTGCCCGCCCGCAGCATGAAGGGCATCCTGATGCTCTTTGAGGATGAAGCCGCGCAACAGCCCTTCGCTCGCGTCACATAGGCATTCTATAACCCGAAAATCGCAAAGGTCGAGGTCACCATCGAGGGTTCTCCAACCAACTTTTCAGCCAAGGGATGCGCTCTTACAAGATGTTTGATGAAGCGAGGAAGCTCTTCGCAGCCGGTAGCAAGCGACACCCTGAAGTGGCAACGGTCGAAAAACACCTTGCCCTAGCCGACGTCAGCCTTGCAGAATACCTCACCAGTATGTACGCGCTGTGGCTTGACCTCAGGACAAGCGACGACGACCGGCACGACGGCTCCGGCAGGCGGATAGAGAATGCCAGCGAATCTGCACACCATCCAGATAACGAAAAGAGCCGAGGCTGCTAGCGCATTGAACATATACCTCTACGTCATCATGTATGCACAGCTTAACATCAAGGATGGCCGGTTCGTCTCAGAGGTCTATTAATGTTCCTGAGGAACGATTAATAAATCTCCTACCGCGCACGGCCCATTCGGCGGCAATATGCGGGCAAACGGGATGCGGTAAACCGTTTTTATCCCGATCTACTCGAAGGCCCCTACCGGGAGTTCTTTCGATACATCGTGGTCCTCAACCCCACAATAAAGTATAATAAAACATACCAGCGCCCCTTGATCTGGACCGATCCTGAGGTCTTCGTTCTAGACCCCGGCGAGAGCCTTCACGATTACCTGCGAGCGTTTTACCGGGTGTTTATGGGCGAGCCTACCTTATATATCATCGATGACTACTCGGCCACGAAGGCTTGGACGAAAAAGAAAGACATGATGTCAGAACTAGCGTTCTCGGGCCGCCACGCCGACCAGAGCGTCTGGGTCCTCACCCAAAAGTACAACTCCGTCCTGAAGGACTTGCGCGAGCAGACGCGTTGGGTCTGTTTGTTTCCATGCAAGGATCGTGATTCATTCAAAGTAGAAGTAAAACAAAGATCAGGAATTGATACAATTAACTTACTCCATCCATAAAAGACACCAAAGGGAAAGAAATACAAACATTAAGCGACCAGACCATAATGGAAACCTAAACAAAGGAAGGCCATATGGACAGTTACTTTCCCACAAAATGGCCATATGGCCATCCAAAATTAAAAGACACAAGTGATACACACAATAAGTAACAAACAACAACATAAATAAATCGCCACAGAAGAGCCGCCTTGGAACGGTCAGTGGAAGATTTCCACTGGGGGGCTTAAATCGATTTTACGTGGCCACAATCCTCGCCCTTACTTCCGTCGCGATTCAGACAAAGTAGAAGTAAATCAAAGATCAGGAATCGATGCAATTAACTTACTCAACCATCAAAGACACCAAAGGGAAAGAAATACAAACATTAAGCGACCAGACCATAATAGAAACCTAAACAAAGGAAGGCCATAAGGACAGTTACTTTCCCACAAAATGGCCATATGGCCATCCAAAATAAAAAGACACAAGTGATACACACAGTAAGTAACAAACAACAACATAAATAAACCGCCACAGAAGAACCGCCTTGGAACGGTCAGTGGAAAGATTTCCACTAGGGGGCTTAAATCGATTTTACGTGGCCACAATCCTCGCCCTTACTTCCGTCGCGATTTAGACAAAAAATTTTGTTCAGTCCGCATGAAGGCCTCCTAACTCATCAGTGCAACATCTCCGTGAACACAGAAATCAAAGAACCACAGAGGTGAGACAACGGTGAGGACTCGACAGCAAGAAACCACTGAAATGCTGGAGCAAAAGAAAACCAACAGTTAGACTCCGATGAGCCCGACAAGAGACAGAGCATCAGGCACCAACCAACATTATCTCTTTAATTTTCAATAAGCCTTTACGTTGGAGCCGTCATAGAATCTGAGGCCTGACCCACCGGCGTGCAATTAAAGAGGGAAGCAAAGTTGCCAACCGTGATTGGGTTAACTACCATGCATGCAGTCTGTCGTATAATATCCATGTTGTACCCAATCTTTTTATATCGAAGAATGATTTTACGAAATTGGGTGCTGAAGTCATTGCGGTTATATATTTTTCTGAATTTATATACTAAGTCACCATAAAATTCGGGTTCCGATAGACCTTGTTGCAGAAGAGATTTGAGTCCAATATTGAATTTTGAAATTAAATCAGAATGGCGTCTATAAAATTTTGAAAAGGCTTTGCGTAGTTTATGGTACCGATAACCCTGATTAAGGAGTTTAGCCGTTAATAATTTATTACGAGTGTTGAAGTCAGTTACATGACTACACACTCTAGCAAATCGAATTAATTGCGAAATATAAACGCCATAGGATGGCGCACGAGGAACATCACCATCCAAAAAAGGAAAATTTACAATCTCAAAATCAAATTCATCGCGTTTATCATAAATTTTGCACGAAACAAATCCATCTACAATAGATAGATGTAAATCCAAAAACGGGGCCTCGGTATCAGAAGAATTTGCTTTATTTAACTGAAGTTCTAGGGGGTAAATCTGACTGATCAAACCATCAAAATAGGTATTATCAATATTTAATAAATCATCTAAATATCTAGAAGTAGAGCTAAAAGCTTCAATAATTTCAGATTGGTTATCAATGGAAAGCGACAAAATGAAGTCTCTTTCATAACAATACAAGAACAGATCAGCCACAAGAGGTGCGCAATTAGTACCCATCGGAATACCCACAATTTGTCTAAATAACTTAGTACCGAATCTAATATAAATATTGTCAAGTAGAAAGGTGAGGGCATCACACACTTTCTGACATGACCAAAGTGTATAATTCTTATGCTCTTTAGAAGTGAAAAATGCATTTCTGACATTACATGCAAGATAGAGAGAATCTTCTCTGTGAAAAGCCCATTCAATTAAATCATTAAGACTGCTTGCGCGAGAATGACGAGATCTCCACACGAGAACAGCGGCCGTCGGTGAGGCAGCAGTTAGCCGAGACAAAGCATGCTAAGCTTTTATTAAAGACAGACCAACCAGCTGCTTATATGGTGTTAAGTAATGTAGGAAGTAACTGAAGGACTGCCTATCACAGTGCTGGGCGCGCATCTGGTACTGCTGTTCTTTATTGCTAGGCAGTATGTTTTCATCACTCGGATGTGTGTTAACTTACACGCCCGCTTCTGCCAGCGCTTTCGACACTATATTAGACTGGTCCGCCATCTCGCAATGAATCGCAAAGCAATAGCTATGGACCGTGACGAACTGATCGGTGAGCTGATAGGAACGACAGAGCAAAGGCAGAACGCTGAAGCTCCAACCGCGGAAGGAACGGCAGCGATGCCAGACGGCCATGAGGAGCCGCTCATCGAGGAACGGGCGCAGAAATACCGTGAAAGGCTCGCCGCATTGGTGGTGGGAGGCCAAGCAAAGCAATATTGACTAGTGGTCCATGGGAAGGTCCTCACAGCAGAACAGATCGACGCTCTGGACAATAGCGAAATCGAAAAGCTTTACGCCCTCTATGAAACAAGTCTTGGGGCAGCGATGACGAAGACGCTGGGGTGTACAGCGCTCCAGCTTTATGCGGGGCTGGCATCTAGGTTTCTCCCGATACCGGCCGAAAACCAACCTGGTCTTATTGCTGACCTCGAGGGCGACCCGTTTGTCGGACACGCACTTAGCAGTGCTACCTGCGAGCTCTACCATCGCTATGGCATGTACTTGCCACCGCTAACTGGACATCAATGCCCTATTACCATCTATGACAAAAACCATGTCGGAGAACGAGTAGATTGTTGCGGAGCAACAGGAGAACCAAGAGCCAGCACAGAGTCCGGCAGACAGAGTTACGACCCCCAAGCCTTTCCGAAGCAACACGGTTAAGGATCCGAAAAAAGTGGCGGCCGGGCGTACTGGAGCTGCTGCCAGAAAGGCCAAACAGGAACGGCTGTTCGAACAACTTCGGACGGCCAAAGACTCATTTCGTCCACCAGTCAGCGCAGCTGATGTCAGTATTCCTCCAAAGGAAAAGTTCTCAAAGGAACCGTCACGCAGTGGTGCAGCTCACAACCATGGACTAACCGACTGGACCCCATGGATCATTGGGGCTAGTCTTACGGGCCTTGCACTCATGTTCTGCGCTTGCGCGCCACACAGGCGGTACAAACGCCACAAATGGCAACCCCCGTTGACTCATCGACAGCGTTGATGCCAAAGCGGCTTCTTGTTTCGCACTCTAAGCAACCACAATTAAAGACAAGCCCAGACCAATTTTATATGGAGTGAAGCTCGTTTCGTAGCAATTATGACAACCCCGGCAACTGATGGTAAAATGCTTGTCAACACGCTGTACCATAGCGCAGTCGTCTGTGGCATCGCTTTAGGATACGCCCTGCTTGGCAAGATGGCGATTGGGGGTAGCCCCCCCGAAACTAGACTCCATACCCCGTGATCTGGGCATGGCCATAGTTGACGTCGCTCTCGCCGTGGCAACCAAAGACATGCTAATTAAACAGGCGCTGATACCTGCTGATATCATGAAGTAATGGCAAATAAAAATAAAAAATGAGTTCCTTTAAGAGCAATGAAAACATTCATAAGAAAGAAGATGGGTCATACTACGTAGTTTCGGCTAATAAAGCCTCATCAGTGACCCTGTAATGATCCGGCAAAGAAGGCCAGAGAAAACATACTGCAATTTTGCGAATTTCGAATAGGCAGTCGATTCAAAGACTGATATAAATCAAAATGGGGTCCAAATAATTAAAAACCTGTCTAGAATATGAGTCTAAACCAATAATTTATTTCCGATTTCTCAGAATATTCACGCTGATCTCAAAGGACCAAAAGTAAAATATAAACTGCACTATGGTTGATGTACGGGGAGACGTTTTACGGCCGCCACACGGCACAACACCAGCTGCAGTGAATGCAAATAAAAATAAAAAATGAGTTCCTTTAAGAGCAATGAAAACATTCATTAGAAAGAAGATGGGTAATAAAGCCTCATCAGTGACCCTGTAATGATCCGGCAAAGAAAGCCAGAGGAAACATACTGCAATTTTGCGAATTTCGAATAGGCAGTCGATTCAAAGACTGATATAAATCAAAATGGGGTATTACTTTGCTCGTTGGTGGTGCTCTGGTGAACGCTTTGGCGTTCTCGGGATCGAACTTCTTGTTCTCCATGTTGAAGAGCTCTGGCGTGGACGAAGAACGCATGCGACATGATAAAGCGGTCGAACAGTTACAGGCTGCACAGCGGAAACGGACCGAGCGTATTGATTTAATCACTGAGGAACTCCGCCGCCAGGGGCACGCCGTTCGAACTTTCAAAGACATCGATGACGCGATGGGCCTGTATGCGCAGGTCGTCGGGAAAAATGTCAGCCTTGCTGACCTTGGCCCCGAGCCCCAGCTCTCCGACTTTTACCAACCGAGTGACGACCAGAAAGAACGCGAGATTGCCTTTATTATCCTTGGGATGACCGTTACTGGCCTTTTGGCCTACAAACTCGCCTAGACCATTGCGCAGACCAAACGAGTAGCAGTCTGATCTGGGTACACAGTATTTGCAATTGTGTTTTATGCATACAATGTCCTCTGGTCAGATACCACCTTTGGGACTGTACAAAAGTGGTCTTAAATCTAAGAAGTGGGGTTAAAGTCATTGTTTCCGAATTAAAAAAAAAGAGTCGTCTCTCCGGAGATTCGAACTCACGCCAAAAAACAGCAAAACACCCCTTCGAGAGCCTGGTATTTTTTTTTTGTTTGTTTGTTTCGGATGCTTTTTTTGTACCAGGCTCTTCCTTCAGTGTTTTGCATTCCCCTACATTCTGATTCTAACTAGGGGGGATATTATTCGAAAGTTGTTAGATATCTTACTAGAGGAAGCTAGGGGGAGGTGTCGGCAGAAAGAGAATCTAGCGCTAGTAGTTAATGATTTGGTGTCCCTCTTGGGACGTTGAATGAATGACGTTTTAACAATGATAAGCTTTGATTAACGAATTGTGTAATACATAAAATAAATTAATGATAATTTTCTTTTTCATCTATGAAACACTGAGTCTGTTAGCAAAAGACTTCCATACGTATAGCAATAATTAAAAAATAAAAAACTTTGTATTTAGAGGGACTGGCAGATCTATCGTCGTAAATTTCCGCAAGCGAATGTACTATAGTGGTCTAGACCAATCATACCGTCAAATTTTCAGTATCGATTTTGTCTTACTAAAGTTTAGTCTGTTTCGTATTACACATGCTGTACATTACAGGTTAGTTATGAGTTTTTAGACATTTTGTTTGATTTATTCATATATTTATCCCGTCAACACTTAAAAGGTCATTTTGGAGATGTTGCTTCCAATTTTGTGGGACCCAATGAAATGACATCTCAAGCCCTGTCCCCCCACGCGAGCGCAGGCTGGTCCCGGGTCGGCCCCACTGAGTGGGGATGCCGAGGACAGTGTAGGGTTGGGAGTTGTTCCAGAACCCTCATTTTGTATACTACTGCGGCTGAAACTAGGTCTCAGTCTAGGCAGGATGAGAAGCCTTACAGAAAACTTAAGGTTCCAGATCAGACCATTAACGATGACAAAGAGGCTTTTAAGCAAGCTCAGGTTAATGATTCAACTTGTGAAAACATCAGGAAAAGGGTTGCATCTGGGAACAAGACTGTAAGTCGTGGTTTATACCGAAGTGAAACTACGTTTATTGAGAAAAGGGTTTGACATATGGGGAGTTCTCCAAGGACAACAAAGTCTCTTCTCAACTTGTGGTCCATCAAAGTTTCCGAGGAAAGGTTCTGAAACTGGCTCATGAAACGCTTTGTCTGGACATATGGGCATTAGGTAGACATTGGATAGAATTGTAACTGAGTTTTACTGGCCAGGTATTTGCTGTAATGTTGCTAGATTCTGTCAAACTTGTGACATTTGTCAAAGAACCATTCAGAAAGGTCGGGTCACTAAAGTACCTCTAGGAAAAAATGCCATTGATTGATACGCCATTCAAGAAGGTGGCAGTGGATATAGTTGGTCCAATTGTTCCTCGATCTGATAGGAAATCTTGGTATATTTAAACAATGATAGACTATGCGAAAAGGTATCCGGAGGCAATCGCTTTACCGAGTCTGGAGACGGAATGTGTCGCGAAAGAGCTTGTTGAAATGTTTAGCAGGGTGGGCATCCCTGACGAAATGTTGACTGATTGTGGATCACAGTTCACTGCCGAGGTAATGAAAGACGTCAGCAGACTGCTTTCTCTTCAACAGTTAACGTGTAGTCCAAGGCATCCAATGTGCAACGGCTTGACTGAGCGGTTCCACGCTATGTTAAAGCAGATGTTACGTAGCATGTGTGCTGAACGTCCATTGGTACGTGGGATAAATATCTACCAGCTTTGTTATTTGCGGTTAGGGAAGTCCCACAAGAGCCATTGGCATTTTCTCTTTTTGAGTTGTTATACGGACATAGCAACAGAGGTCCAATGGCAATATTAAGAGAATTATGGGCTGGCGAAGTACGCGAAGTTTCGACGTATCAGTACGTCATTGAGCTCAGGGAACGGTTAAAGCAGACATGCAAATTAGCGCGAGATAATTTAGAGAAGATTCAGATTAATCAGAAAGCTTATTACAAAGTTGCGAGGTCGTGTAAATTTGACGTCGGAGATAAAGTACTCTTGTTACTACCGACAGACAGTAATAAATTATTTCTTCACTGGAAAGGTCCCTATGAAGTAGTTGAGGCAGCTAACTCAATGGATTATAAGATTGTTAAGCGTCGGACTGAAAGGTCTCATTGTCTGATCTCTGAGTATATTTTGTCGACAGACAGTAATGACGTCGAGGAGTCTTCATTTGAAGATAGCAGTTTTGAAACTGTAAAACAACCGGAAATTGATAGTGACGTTAGCGTCCCACATACACTAACGTCAGAGCAGTGTCAAGAAATAGAAGGGCTGAGAAAACAGCATCTTGTCGTGCTAATTGTACGTCAGCTATTTCAGAACCTGTATAACCAGTAAGGCCACCACCAGTAAGGTTAAAACATTATCGTTTTTCATACCAACGTCAGAATGCCGGGAGATTAAGAAAATTTGGGCGTCAGACTACCTTAGCAGATAATTTTCGTGCGTTTGTAGTGTATATAGCTGTCTTTATTCAGAGGCATTCATGCGGACTGAACAAATTATTTGTCTAAGTCGCGACGAGAGTAAGGGTGAGGATTGTGGCCACGTAAAATCGATTTAAGCCCCTCCCCTAAAGGAATTCATTTCCGCTGACCGTTCCAAGGCGGTTCTTCTGTTGCGGTTTATTTTCGTTATGGCTTGTCTTTGGGTGTTTTATTATTTTATTTTGGATAGCCTATTGGTCATTTAATAGGAAAGTAACTGTCCTTTTGGCTTTCCGCTATTGATGTTGCCATTATGGTATATTGGTTCTTGTTTGTGGTTCTTTCCCTTTGGTGTCTCTGATGGGAGCTGTGGGTTAGTTGTATCGATTCCTGATTATTGCCTCCACCTCTATTTTTCATTTTGTACCATCTGTTTTTTTCTTCCAAAGGGGGCAAACCTTTGTTACGAGATGAAACCGAAGCCTATCTGGTGCTTATGCACGTCTAAATTATTTTAGTAGGTATATCGCAAACAGGGCGACTGAAGTATTTTATATGGCATATGGTATGCAAAATATGTAGCGCCACGCACAAAGCATGCATATATCATGAGTTATATTCATGCGCGGTTTGTGAGGAAAATATTCGCCATTCCGAAGGCCACTATAAGTCTGATTTTCATGTAGTTTGCATAAAAAGTCGCCAAGCGCCAAATAGTGCCATACATACTTCTCAGCAAGGGAGCATAGATTTTGAGTATTCTTGTTTCAAGCACAGGCTGCTGATATTTTGTTGCATAACCAAGCTGAGCTCTGCTGCTTGGTTATTGTGGCATGCACTAATCAGCCTGTTTGTCTGGTCGGCGCATGCGCAATAACAGTATATGCATGAACATATTCAGACTTCTCCGGGGTAGGGATCTTGATGTAGTGTATACGTTTCGTGAACCGTATTTGAGTTGATTGTCGTTGTTTCCAGGCTTCTGTGCTGGAAAGCGGAGCGACCTGCTGCTCCCTGGTCTATATGAGCAGGAACTAGACTCAACGATGGGCATAAGGATAGTAGCACCTTAGCAAAGGCGGGCAAACCCAGATCGCGGAACCGTCCAGGCCACAATTCCCGGGGAATCATATTTACTGGACTGAGACGTGGTGGCGAACACCGGTTTCATAAAGATCCAGAGACTGGGGTCTAGCTAACCTTTAAAATGCCGTAGACAAAAATAATTGTGAATTATGTTAACTAAAACTATGGTCAACATAAGTAGTTGACCTTGATATAGTATAGTTCGTTTTCCCCTACCGGAATACAAGAACACTAGTGCAGTGGCGTAAGTCCACCTAAAGTTGACATATATTTGTATGTCGGCATTTTTTCCGTTGGTTACTTCGTCTTCCTATGTTCGTGTACTTTGTGTTATTTGTTTCTATATCATTTGCACGTCGCCGTCACGAGCACAAAACGTAGTTTTGCCTTCGGGGCGAGCGCCGTGAAATGTTATAGAAACAAATATAGTGTTAAGTGTTGGTATTGTTGCATATAGTTATTGTTAATAATTAATGTCTTATATATAACACCTTTCTTGTGCCTTGCCCCACAGTTGCCGGTTTTCCTGTCAGAGATCACCCTCGATCGTCTTGTCAGCATGCGGGTATGCGAGACACCGTAAACCTACATGTAACAGGATTAGCCCAAAAAGAAAAGTTCCTGGAAGGACAGATATACATAATTCTGCTAATAAATGGTGGACTGTATCCTCTAAACAAAATGCTTGATTTTATAGCCTAACTGTAATTCACATTTCAGTTTGATGGGATGTAAACTATAGGCGGAATTAGCTAGAAATGATAAATGAAAAGGAAGATTACAACCTCAAAATGATATGTGTTGCAACACACCATGGTGTAACTTTTTACTAGGTTTCACCTTGATTGAATGTAATCTATAGGAAGAGTTAGCTTACGAAACTTTCAAAGGACAATTTTGCTGATATATGGTTGACTGTAACCTCAAAACAGTAGGTGTTGCTATAAATCAAGAAGTTTCAGCTTGATCAGATGTAAATTGTAGGAGTTAGCAAGAAATGAAACATTTACAGAAGTTTTCAAAGGATCATATCTGTTAATATGTGGTGAACTGTGTACTGCCGAAAAATATGCACTGCTTCACATCATGGTCTAACTGTAAATCAAGTTTCAGCTGGATGGGATGTAAACTGTAGGACCGTTAATCTGATGTTACAACAATTTTCAAATGGGCATAACTCTGCTAATATTTGGTAAACGGTGACCTAGAAATAATATGCGCTGCTCTACATTATGGTCCAACAATATTATAAGTTTCAGCTTGATCAGATCTAACTTGTAGATTGACATAGCCGGAAACTGAAAGTTTACATAAATTTTCAAAGGGGTATAACTCTAAAATTTGAAGGGCCGTAGCCTCGGAACAATATGCCCTGCTTCACATCATGGTCTAACTATATATAAAGTTGCAGCTTGACCGGATGTAAAATGTAGGAGAAGTTATCCGGAAAAGAAATGTTTACATAGTTTTTTCAAAGAGACATAACTCTATTTTACTTGGTGGACCCTTACCTCGAAAAAATATGCGCTGCTCCACATCAAGGATTAATTATATATAAAGTTTCAGCTTGATCGGATGTAAAATGTAGGAGAAGCTCCCGGAAATGAAATGTTTACAGAAAATTTCAAAGTGGTATAACTCTCTTAATATTTGTGGACCATAACCTTGAAACAATTTGCGTTGCTCCGCATCATGATCTAACTTTAAATCAAGTTTCAGCTTGATCGGATGTAAACTGTAGGAGGAGTTATCCGGAAACGAAATGTTTACAGAAATTTTTAAAGGGACATTTCTCTGTTTATATTAGGTGTACTGTAATGTTGAAAGTATATGCGCTGCTTCACACCATGGTCATTTTTAAAGGGACATCACTCTAAAATATTTGGTGGACCGTAGCCACGAAACAATATACGCTGCTCCAGATCATGGTCTAACTATATATCAAGTTTCGGCTTAATCGGATTTAAAATGTAAGAGGAGTTATCCGGAAACGCAATGTTTGCATAATTTTTCAAAAAGGCATAACTCTATTATTATTTGGTGGACTGTAAACCTCGAAACAAAATGCGCTGCTCCACATCATGATCTAACTATATATACTAGCGGAAAGAAGAAACTGTGCATGTATAAAAATAAATTTTCTATAATTCTAAAATTCATTTATGGTTGAAACTTTACACAAACATGATGTGTATACTCCTTAACAATATTGATTGGTAAATAAGGTCCTTGCACGTGCATTACGTTGTTCTTTTTCAAGTGCAGGATTGAGCATATTCGTGGCTAGCAATTAAATTGTGAAGGTTTTTACAATCTTTTTGACTCTTATGTAAAACCGTTTTATCCAAGTGAAACAGAAAAAAAAATCATATTTGTTCCTCCTGAATGAGTTGGTAAGCAATGCCTAGACTCAACGAAGCTCAGCGCAACCAAGCGGTTGACATGATTCGGGCTGGTGTATCCCAAAAATGAGGTTAGCAGACGGTTTGGCGTGCATAGGAACACGATTTCTGCTTTATGGAGACGTTATCAGCAATCTGGTAACACCAGGGACCGTCGCAGATCGGAACGTCCACGTGTGACGTCATTATGTCAAGACACTTACACCCGTGTGACGCATCTTCGTAACCGATTTCAAACTGCTGCTTTGACGGCTAGAAGCATTCCTTGCTTGAGGACCATTAATCTAAGAACCGTCAGAAACCGCTTGCGTAAATGGAACATTCGCCCACGGCGTCCAGCAATCCCTCCAGTCCTACAGCGACGAATATGCTTTATCCTATACTTGCACTAGGACAATGACCTTATTTACCAATCAATATTGTTAAGGAGTATATACATCGTGTTTGTGTAAAGTTTCAAGCATAAATGGATTTTAGATAAGAATTATAGTAAATTCATTTTTTATACATGCACAGTTTCTTTTTCCGCTAGAATAAAGTTTCAGCTTGATCGGATTTTAAAAGTAGGAGGAGTTATCCGGAAACGAAATGTTTACATAAATTTTCAAAGGGGTATAACTCTGTTAATATCTGGTGGACATTGGCCCTGAAATAATATGTGATTTTTCACATCATGGTCTAACAAGATATCAAGTTTCAACTTGATCGGATGTAAAACGTATGAGGGGTTATCCGGAAACGAAATTTCTCAGAAATGTTCAAAGTGGCATTTGGTGGACCGTAACCTCGAAACAATATGCGCTGCTCCACATCATGGTCTAACTATATATCTAGTTTCAGCTCGATATGGTGTAAAATGTAGGAGGAGTTGGCCGGAAACCAACATTTTACAGACGTATGGACAGACGCCGAGGGGCATAACATTATACGACCCTTTTTCAAAAAGGCGTATAAGGGTCATTCCTAAATAAATGTGCGTTTTATGTCCCTGTAAACCCTTGAAGCTTAAAACACACCCAGTTACTTTTTAATGCACACTACTTATTTTCTATGTAATATTAATCAAAACTGAGTCTAAACATATTATTTTTTTTTCACATTGTATATGAATATATATACAAAAATGATCATCCGAGATGGCAGGGGCTTGCTTTTTGCCATGTCCCTGTACGGTACCTTTGATATTTATCAAGAATGAACTTCAATAGCATGCCCCTATCTGACACCCACTTGGAATTTTTAAGCAAATGATACTTAACTGTAATAAAATCTAGAAACAATGTGTACAATAAGACCATTTCAAGCGTTCATTTGAGGCTTTACGTTTTGTCCCTGTATTTTTTGTCAGTTCCGTAATGCTAACAAATATTTTATTCCAGAAAGATATCGAAATTCTAAAAGAAATCTCCTTTGACCACCCTTCAAGCACTTAATGTTGGGAATAGTTCAGTGAATATTTAACTTGGATAGCCGATGATGATAGTCAGGGACAAAGACTTAAAGACGTCTATTTAGATGAGTACCTTTTCTGTATGTCATTACCGTACACCTGTTTAAAAGTTTATCTTCCCCTGAACTTGTTTAATTATCGTACTTACAGCTACATCATAAGTTACATACAATAATTGACCAGCACTACAAGGCCTCCATTAAAATAAGGTACGAAAAACTGATAAAAACGATGAAACTGTCATTTCCGTAACCGACATTTCCGAAACATTGTTGGTTACGGTAATGACATGATACCAAGTAATAATGGGAATCGTTCAGTTTTTTTCGTGATTAATGCATTGTTTGATGCATACTGAAGTGATACAATTAATATTTGTAGCTATAAACTGACCTGTGTCTATGATATGACCGATAATTTAACTGTCATTTCCGTAACGGCATTTCCATAACAAGAAAAATGTGTCATTTCGTAACTTTTCTTGTGATTAAACTCCTCTTACAGGCTAATTATACAAATGTATGCATGTTCTATAGATACTTGCTTGTCCAAGAAATAATATAACACAGTAACTGATTACTTTATCCAAATTTTAAATAGTAAAACCACAAATCAAATATTAGAAAAAATGTATTTTGGCCTTTTGAATGTGTAAACTTTCAATGTTTTCTGAATTTTGAGTGAGATATTCATTAATTTTTGGTTGTAACGTTTGTATCATAACTGCAACATATAATTTATATAAAAATAATACATTCAAAATTAGAAATCAAAATCTTATGGGTCTTTATATGTGTGTTACGGTAATAACATCATTGCCATGGCATGCACATCAAAATAAGAAGATGAAACATTATTATTTGGCACGTATGAGGTGTAGTCAGTGATGCCGTTTCATTCAAACCCTATCACAATATAACTATATAATGAAAAATGATAGAAATAACAATATTGCACATGAAGCATTTCACTTTCCAAACTGTACATTATTTTAAGAATGACCCATAAAATGGGTACAACTCAGTCGGTATTCCACGGAACTGGTCAAACGTTAATCAGATCCTCTCACTGTTGATCATAAGCCATATGCCAAATATCAGAATCCTACCTCAAGCGGTTCTCAAGATATCGTGTTGACAATGATTTTCTATTGTCGAAAAATGGGCAGAAAGGGGCAGAACTGGGTCAGTATTCAATGTTATTCGCTAAAAAGGCAATCAGGACATCTGGGTATTGATCCTAAGCCATATGACAAATATCAGAATCCTATCTCAAGCGTTTTTTAAGATATTGAATTGGCAAACTTTTTTTCTATTTTATAATGAAAGAGACGAAAACGCGCATTCCACGGTCAAAAGTTAGTCAGGTCATCTAATCATTGTTCCTAAGCCTTATGCCAAATACCGGAATCCTAGCTCAGGCGGCTCTCAAGATACCGTGTCTACAAGGATTGTCTATTGCTACAATGGCAGAGTCAAAAAGGGGTTAACCTTGCCATCCTTGTTCAGGTCCGAAAAGGGACATTAATCGGTCAGTATTTTATGGTATTCGCTCAAAAGTTAATCAGGTCATCTGAATATTGATCATAAGCAAATAACAAATATCATAAATTTAGCTTATCGCGGTCCTCAAGATATCGTGTTGTCAAGCTTTTTCTATTGTTGTAATGCCAGAGTTGAGATAGGGGAATAACTCAGTCAGGATTCCATGGAATTTGGCCAATAAAAATCAAAAATGAGTTCCTTTAAGAGCAAAGAAAACATTCATAAGAAAGAAGATGGGCCATACTACGTAGTTTCGCTAATAAAGCCTCATCAGTGACCCTGTAATGATCCGGCAAAGAAAGCCAGAGGAAACGTACTGCAATTTTGCGAATTTCGAATAGGCAGTCGATTCAAAGACTGATATAAATCAAAATGGGGTCCAAATAATCAAAAACCTGTCTAGAATGAGTCTAAACCAATAATTTATTTCTGATTTCTCAGAATATTCACGATGATCTCAAAGGACCAAAAGTAAAATATAAACTGCACTACGGTTGATGTACGGGGAGACGTTTTACGGCCGCCACACGGCACAACACCAGCTGCAGTGAAGGCAAATAAAAATCAAAAATGAGTTCCTTTAAGAGCAAAGAAAACATTCATAAGAAAGAAGATGGGCCATACTACGTAGTTTCGGCTAATAAAGCCTCATCAGTGACCCTGTACTAGTTGTATGAAACCTAGGTCATACAACTACTGATCCTAAGCCATATGCGAAACAGGATCCTAGCTAAAGGGGCTCTCAAGATATCGTGTTGACAAGGTTTTCTTTATTTCTGCAATGGCATAGTCGAAAATGGGGCATAAATGGCCATACTAGGTCTCACTGTAAAAAGATACGTGTTCGCTTATTTTTTGTGATCATGGTATATATAAATTTCAAGTCCTAGCTCAAGTGGTTCTCTAGTTTAACAATCAACAAAAGGCGTAACGGATACACTGACAAGCGGACAGACGGACGAAGTTAAACCAATATGCCCCTTCTTCTCAAATTCGTCGCAGTTGGGGGCATCAAAAACAGTAAGGGAAGTGCGTAAAATATTAAAAAATTGGTATAGTTTAGTCAGAAGGAATAACTTGCTCCTGATAGTATGGCAAAATATTTCTTGTGTGAGTGGACACAGGAGACATAAACCCTTTCTGAAAGGCTTGATTGCTTCAAAAAGTAAACAAATATCCTTGAAACAGAGATATGCACTCACATATAAATCGGATTCATCATCAAATGCATCTGTAATAGTCTCAGACTCATCACTGTCTGCATTGAATACTTCCGGTCTTTGCTCCGCAATTAGTTGCTCAAAGCTGTCTCCAGATTCAAATATCAATTTCAAGTCGGTGTCCAATAGCGACTGACTGCGACCTCCAAACGAAAACAGCATTTCAAATTGAGAATCGTTGTTAAAGTCACCAAGAACATATGAAACTCTCAGATCGCCTGAAAGAAAAAAACAACGTCTTGATACGAGTGCATGTAAATAAGTAACCAGCCTATTCCATTTCCAATTAACAGAGAAAACCGTGATTTTCATGCCTTGTTTCAATACATGATTTAGGCATGAGGGCGAAATTGTACCCTTATACTGTAATTCACTCATAAGAAGATGGCTAGCGATTCAAAAGCAAGCTTGTCGTCATAAGTTGAGTACCGCGCTGCAATTCGGTACTTGTTTTGAAAGGGAAAACAGGTCAGGTTATGCATCGCGAATTGACTAATATTTATGGGTCTTCGGCACCATCGTATGCACAAGTTAAATTCCGGGTTGTGGAATTCAAAGGAGGTAGAACGTCCTTAGAAGACGAAACTAGGCCCGGACGTCCACCAGATGCCACCGATGAAGAAATGTGTATCAAAGTATGGGATATGGTGTACTCTGATAAGCTTATTAAGGCTAAAGAAATAGCGAATGGATTACACATTTCACATAATAGTATTTCAAATATACATGATCGCTTGGGTGTGCGCAAGCTAAAAGCCCGTTGGGTCCCAACATCCCTTAGCAAAGAGCAGATGGCAAAGAAGTTCAAACTGCAACCCTTTGCTGGCAAGGTGATAGCAACTGTATTTTGGGACGCACAAGGCGCTATTATGTTGGATTTCCTAGCAAAGAAATGTACAATTACAGGTGCGTATTATACAAATTTGCTCGACCCTCCGTGAAAAACGCCGAGGTAACCTCTCCCAAGCGATTCTGCTCCCACAGGACAATGCAAGAGTCTACACTTGCAAAATTGCAATGGATGCTATTGATCGGAATGGGTACGAGCTAATACCGCACCCCGCCAATTCTCCGGAGTTAGCCCCTAGTGACCATTTCCTATTCCAAAATTAAAAAAGGGTATCCGTGAACGTCATTTCTGGTCCAACGAAGAAGTCGTGGCGGCAGTTGAGGAGTGGGTCGGAGACAAGGATCCTGGTTTCTTCAGCATCCTGGGCTAATTGCATTGGAACAGCGTTTGTCCAAGTACACCATTCAGGAGGGCATTACATCGAAAAAGAAGAGATCGGTCTCAACCTGACCGATGGTCATGCTGAGCTTTTGTGACTGTGAGATGCCCGGCGTCGTCGTGCGTCGTGCGACGTGCGTGCGTAAACTTTTCCTTGTGAACACTCTAAAGGCCAGAGTTTTGTGTCAATCGTCATCAAACTTGATGAAAATGATCATCATGACACTATCTCGGTCAAGTTCGAATATGTGTCATGTCGGGTCAAAAAGTAGGCAAATAGGTCAAATCATAGACAAACCTCGTTAACACGCTAGAGGCCACAGTTTTGGCTCGATCATCATCAAACTTGCTCAGAATGATAATCTTGCCCAGACTGAGTCTGTTCATCTTCTGGTGCACTAGGACCTGACTCACAATGTCAAAGGGATCAACCCCCGCCGCCATTGAATTTGTGCACAAAGGATCAGGTGAGCGATCCAGGGTCAGCATGGCCTTTTTGTTTATTGACTCGCCCTTGTATAGGAGTATTTGTTTCAGATTGAATTTACGGAACGAGGTGTATGACGCAATATTAAACGCGAGTATCCGAATAAAATACAGCAGCTCAAAATATCACGACATGCGTGGTAGAGGTTGATATAAGAGGACTAAAATGGCCCTGAATCGCTCACCTTGATTTCAAGATGTCATATTGAAGTCACGTGGATAAATGTCAAGCATTTTATTCAATGGAGCATAACAGCCGACCTATATGGATGGTCACCTAGGCAGCATTCTTGCAAAGTTTGAATAAAACTGGCGAAGGATTGTTGGATAGGTCTTCATTTAAATAAAGATTTTTCCACTCGTAAGAGAAGCGGGAACACCTTCAGGGAAGGCAAATCCTGCAGAAGTATTTTTGTCTCCCATGTCAATAGGGGTCAACTCTTAAAGGAAAGAATTTGCTCCTGAGGAACCAATTTTTTCCTTAAAGAGTACCCCTTTTTTCAGCGGGACAGGGATTATTGAAAAGCGAACAGGAAGTCCCGAAAGTAATCTCCCTTTGAAAAATGGCGGAAAATTTGCCAGGTGTTCCCATTCCCCTAAAAGGTATTTCTCTTTTTAGCTCTGGCTGCCAACTTGTTCACTGGCGCAGAACTGATAGAGAATCATATGTTTATCTATTTTAAGTTCTGGCAGTCACCATGTTCATCCGAGCAGAACTATATCGTGATTTCCGTATAGGCTCGTACAAGCAACTATCCTATTTCGGCCCTAGACACTACGGCCCCAGACACCTCGGTCCCACTTTCGATCGGTCCTCGGTCTCGGCCCCTAGACATCTCGGCCCATAGACTAATCGGCCCCACTTTTGATATCTGTGAGGGTATGGACATTTATGGTTGAATTGGGAAAGACGTGATACTGTTGAACAAAAGCTCTTTTCACGAATGGGTTAGAAAAGAGCGAAGAAGCCTCCGCGGTGTAGTGGATAAGCCACTCGCCTCATTAACCAAGGGTCGTGGGTTCGATCCCGGCTTCTCCAGACTCACGGTTGAGTCTTTAAACCGAGGTTCCTTCTCCGTATGACCTTAGCTGTTGCTGGGACGTAAAACGCAAACACACTCACTCACTAGAAAGGGGGTTGGTACGCGAAAAGAGGCAAAAGAGATGCCAAATAATAAAAATCAAAACTGAGTTCCTTAAGAGCAATGAAAACATTCATAAGAAAGAAGATGGGCCTTACTGCGTAGTTTCGGCTAAAAAAGCCTCATCAGTGACACTGTAATGATCCGGCAAAGAAAGCCAGAGGAAACATACTGCAATTTTGCAAATTTCGAATAGGCAGTCGATACAAAGACTGATATAAATCAAATTGGGGTCCAAAAAAATAAAAAAACCTGTCCAGAATATGAGTCTAAACCAAAAATTTATTTCTGATTTCTCAGAATATTCACACTGATCTCAAGGGACCAAAAGTAAAATATAAACTACACTATGGTTGATGTACGGGGAGACGTTTTACGGCCGCCACACGGCGCAACAACAGCTGCAGTGAAGGCAAATAAAAATCAAAACTGAGTTCCTTTAAGAGCATTGAAAACATTCATAAGAAAGAAGATGGGCCATACTACGTAGTTTCGGCTAAAAAGCCTCATCAGTGACCCTGTAATGATCCAGCAAAGAAAGCCAGAGGAAACATACTACAATTTTGCAAATTTAGAATAGGCAGTCGATACAAAGACTGATATAAATCTAATTGGGGTCCAAAAAATTAAAAAACCTGTCTAGAATATGAGTCTAAACCAAAAATTTATTTCTGATTTATAAAAAATTCGAATGAGGTTTTAAATAAATTGAAATCTAGACAGTTTCGTGCTTCTAGTCTGTCTACCTACGATTTTTCCACTCTTTACACTACACTTCCTCATAATCTTATAAAAGAAAAGCTTAATGATTTAATTGAATGGGCTTTTCACAGAGAAGATTCTCTCTATCTTGCATGTAATGTCAGAAATGCATTTTTCACTTCTAAAGAGCATAAGAATTATACACTTTGGTCATGTCAGAAAGTGTGTGATGCCCTCACCTTTCTACTTGACAATATTTATATTAGATTCGGTACTAAGTTATTTAGACAAATTGTGGGTATTCCGATGGGTACTAATTGCGCACCTCTTGTGGCTGATCTGTTCTTGTATTGTTATGAAAGAGACTTCATTTTGTCGCTTTCCATTGATAATCAATCTGAAATTATTGAAGCTTTTAGCTCTACTTCTAGATATTTAGATGATTTATTAAATATTGATAATACCTATTTTGATGGTTTGATCAGTCAGATTTACCCCCTAGAACTTCAGTTAAATAAAGCAAATTCTTCTGATACCGAGGCCCCGTTTTTGGATTTACATCTATCTATTGTAGATGGATTTGTTTCGTGCAAAATTTATGATAAACGCGATGACTTTGATTTTGAGATTGTAAATTTTCCTTTTTTGGATGGTGATGTTCCTCGTGCGCCATCCTATGGCGTTTATATTTCGCAATTAATTCGATTTGCTAGAGTGTGTAGTCATGTAAGTGACTTCAACACTCGTAATAAATTATTAACGGCTAAACTCCTTAATCAGGGTTATCGGTACCATAAACTACGCAAAGCCTTTTCAAAATTTTATAGACGCCATTCTGATTTAATTTCAAAATTAAATATTGGACTTAAATCTCTACTGCAACAAGGTCTATCGGAACCCGAATTTTATGGTGACTTAGTATATAAATTCAGAAAAATATATAACCGCAATGACTTCAGCACCCAATTTCGTAAAATCATTCTTCGATATAAAAAGATTGGGTACAACATGGATATTATACGACAGACTGCATGCATGGTAGTTAACCCAATCACGGTTGGCGACTTTGCTTCCCTCTTTAATTGCACGCCGGTGGGTCAGGCCTCAGATTCTATGACGGCTCCAACGTAAAGGCTTATTGAAAATTAAAGAGATAATGTTGGTTGGTGCCTGATGCTCTGTCTCTGGTCGGGCTCATCGGAGTCTAACTGTTGGTTTTCTTTTGCTCCAGCATTTCAGTGGTTTCTTGCTGTCGAGTCCTCACCGTTGTCTCACCTCTGTGGTTCTTTGATTTCTGTGTTCACGGAGATGTTGCACTGATGAGTTAGGAGGCCTTCATGCAGACTGAACAAATTATTTGTCTAAATCGCGACGGAAGTAAGGGCGAGGATTGTGGCCACGTAAAATCGATTTAAGCCCCCCAGTGGAAATCTTCCACTGACCGTTCCAAGGCGGCTCTTCTGTGGCGATTTATTTATGTTGTTGTTTGTTACTTACTGTGTGTATCACTTGTGTCTTTTAATTTTGGATGGCCATATGGCCATTTTGTGGGAAAGTAACTGTCCATATGGCCTTCCTTTGTTTAGGTTTCCATTATGGTCTGGTCGCTTAATGTTTGTATTTCTTTCCCTTTGGTGTCTTTTATGGATGGAGTAAGTTAATTGTATCAATTCCTGATCTTTGTTTTACTTCTACTTCTCAGAATATTCACAATGATCTCAAGGGACCAAAAGTAAAATATAAACTACACTATGGTTGATGTACGGGGAGACGTTTTACGGCCGCCCCACGGCACAACACCAGCTGCAGTGATCAAATATATTCTGAAAATGTTTTGAATATTATTTTGAATGAAACTTCTTGTTCATTGTATACAGTATCGGTACTGTTTGATACCCAAATTATAATTTCCCCTGTGTAGCGCCAGCTAAACAATACTGCTTAATAAAAACCGGATCGTATGTACGTGTGTGTGGCGTGTGTTCAAACACACACACACACACACACATATATATACACACACGCGCACGCGCACGCATACTGACATGACAACAGGGGTAGTGTTTGCCTCTATTGTCTAAAA
Organism: Lucinisca nassula; assembly: GCA_963580285.1. Taxonomy (NCBI): domain Eukaryota; kingdom Metazoa; phylum Mollusca; class Bivalvia; order Lucinida; family Lucinidae; genus Lucinisca; species Lucinisca nassula. Next base: position 70,826,234 of record OY757010.1, read on the forward strand.
TAAAATTTTGTATGGTCAGAACCTGATGCACCGACACGGTAATAACACCTCTTTTCGTCACCTACAGCTCGCTACAAAAGATAAAGACTGATATCCTAATTCAGATGGGGGAGGAGGAAAGTGTTCACAGTGAAGAGTCGCACCGGATAATATTTGAAATACAAAATCATTTTCATATATGCCATAGCAAAGCAGAATATGTTTTCATCTGAAAAGCATAGTTGGTTTTGCACTTGCCGTGAGTGGACCGGAGTCCTGGTTGTTGTCAGTGCGTGAAGAGTTCTTGATATTCCTTGACACTTTGTTGGAATATTTGTGTGATTATTTAACGGACATCTCCCACAGTTTCCAGAGTTTCATTTTTCGGTTGGTAACACAGGTATTTTTTTTTTATCAAACTGTTAAACCCATTTTATACTACCTTATTTGCCTGGGTCTATTTTAAAATTTAGGGGTTTCAGGTTCAGTGTATATTACAGCTTGACTGAAAATGGCTGAAGGATTTGCAAACAGTAAAGGTCCAGGTCAGACGCGGCAGTACTGTTTGCCAGTGACCCATGTTGGGTATTCCCTTATAAAATGGGTGTTTGGTTTTCTTAGAAAAAACTAAAATACCTAGATTAAGATGGTGTGGGCTCTTGTATGCCCTTGACATACAGAACTAGGCTCGGCACAGACCTTCACGAAACCGTGCAGCCTGATCTGGCAACCTAACTGTTGTAGGGGTGAGGTGGGGGGTTTCATTCTCATCTGGTTCATTTTTCTAATTAAGAACATCATTGCTAAGATATTCTACCATGATTGCTATGATATTCTGACAAATTTTGACATGTACCTCCAAAATTGCTGAAACTGTGATTCGATCGCAGAGAGACCGACATGTATTTCAGTTCAATATAGGCTCGATAATGCCTTGATGAAGGAAAAAAAGGCCTTTCGGCATTTGCAGCAAGAATATTTGCATCTTATTGGTTATAGATTAGTTTTCATTTTCCTTAAAGTGTACATTCGACAATTTCACACATCTGAACCTGGGCAAAAAAAGTAAATATTTGGGGGTAGGGCTAGAAACCAGTCTGTAAATACTTGTTACTGGAGGTTTTGGAAAAATCTAAAATCTTTTGCTTGTCAGTTATTGTAATCATTGAAAAAAAATAGTTTTTTTTTTCTTGAGGTCACATGACTTTAAAATGAAAGACTGTGCGTAAGATACGTAAGTGTGGATGTCTGTCTGGTGCCGGCGGGAGTTTAACTGTTGCTTTTCTTTTGCTCTAGCATTTCAGTGGTTTCTTGCTGTCGAGTCTTCACCGTTGTTTCGTCTCTGTGGTTGTTTAATTTTTGTGTTCACGGAGATGTTGCACTGATAAGTTAGGAGGCCTTCAGTCGGACTGCACAATTTTTTTGTCTAAATCGCGACGGAAGTATGGGCGAGGATTGTGACCAAGTAAAATTGATTAAAGACTCCCAAGTAGAATTCGTTTCACTGACTGTTCCTAGGCGGTTCTTTTGTCGTCCTTATTGTTGTTATGACTTGCCTTAGAGTATGTGTATCGCTTAAATTATTTTGTTTTGGATAGCCAATTGGACATTCTGTGGGAAAGTAACTGCTGTCCTTTTGGCTTTCCGCTATTGATGTTTCCATTAGGATCTAGTTGTTAAATGTTTGTGTTTGTTTCCCTTTTGTGTCTCTGATGGGAGCTATGGGTTAATTGTATCGATTCCTGATTATTGCCGTCACTGCTATTTTACGCTATCAAAAAACAGGAACCTTTGTTGAAAATTTCTGCGAAATAAAAAATGGCTTACAGGTATTCATTTCTGCATACAATTAATATTCTGGCGGTGCTTTGTCAAATTATCATGTGTTCCAGGCTAGGTTTTTTCCATAGAATGCATGACAATCTTTTTTGGCTAAATTGGACGATGTCGGAGGTGAGTGGGGTATTGTTCATGTAAGTGCAAAAGAATAATTTCCCAGCTTGCAGTGAGTTTTATGATGATTAATTAAATTATTTGGTATGTTTGTAATCGGTTGAAATAGTACCTAATGGACCTTTAAACTTAATTTGCTTGCATTTCATATGTGGGACGTCCATGCAGACGTCGAAATAGACAAAACAAAATAAAACTCGATAATGCACCCATTTACACAGAACTTAAATTTTAAGTTTGTTAATTCAGAAGTGGAGGTTGGGTGGAAACGAGGATTCACAGTGAAGAGTTGCACCGTTTGATATTTAAGATACAGGATCACTTTCAGTGACTGGATGAAAAACTCCGTTCTTATTCGCCACAGCAAAGCAGAATTTCTTTTTATTCTTTTGTTTTCAGAGCATGATTTGCTTGGCACTTGCCGTGAGTGGACTGGAGGTCTGTAAGACTGGCATGATTAATCTGATAATCGATTAATCGATCGATAAATTCCACTAAAATGATAATCATTACTGATTTGCTTGGAATCGATTATTTCGTAAGTGGAATTTATTACCCAAAATTGTGTCTAAAAAGCTGGACGGATGGCAAACAGTGTAAACCCCGGCGTCTCATCTGGGTCTACACTTTTTGCTCAGGCCTGTCTGTTCAAATACATGTGGTAAAGTACAACATATGGTAGGAGTCATGCTCAGACAGGTAAAATTATTACCAAATATTCAGTGATTACTAATCGATTATCGATCATAATGGCATGACTGATAATCGATTATCTTTTCAGGTCCGATTGGCCAGCCCTAGAGCCCTGGCTGTTGCCAGTGCGTGACAAAGTTCTTGATATTCCTCGACAATTATTTGGAATATTTGTGTGAACATTAAACGACATCTTCCGCATTGTCCAAAGTTTCATTTTTCGGTGGGTAACACAGGTGACTTTTTTTTCTTATTTAACTGTTAAAAACGCATTTTATACTAAATGGAATCTTCCATCTTATTTGCCTGAATCTATTCTAAAATTGAGGGGCGTCAGGTTCGGTTGATTATACAGCTTGATTGAAGACGGCTGAAGGGTTTTGCAAACTAAAAAGGCCCCAATCAGACGCGGCATTAATGTTTGCCAGTGACCCCCATGTTGGGTTTCCCGTATAAAATGGACTCTTGTATGAACTAGGCTCGGCAAAGACCGTCATGGAACCGCGCAGCCTGACTGTTGTAGGTGGTGGTGGTGGAAAGGGGGGGTTCTCATCATGTAGCTGCTTTCTGGTTCATTTTGCCAAGTAGGACTACCAGTGCTAAGATATTCGGACAAATTTTGACATGTACCTGCCCAATCGCTTGAAATTTGATTTGGCCACAGGAAGACAGACATGCATTTCAGTCTAATTCAGGATCGATAGTGCCTCATTGAAGGAAAAAGAGCCTTTCGGCTTTCCTGTAACTTTTGTTGCAAGTCTATTTGCATCTTATTGGATATAGCCAAATTTGGATTTTCCTTAAAATGTGCATTCCACAGTTTCACAGATCTGAACCTGGGCAAAAATGTGTTAGAAACCAGTCTGTAAATTCTTGTTACTGGAGGTTTTGGCAAAATCTAAAATCTTATGCTTGTCAGTTATTGTTAACATTGAATAAAATCTTTTCGTGAGATCACATGGCCTTATTATAGAAGACTGTGTGTAAGATACGCTACTGTGGATATCTCTCTGGTGCCTGCTTTTACATTGTCAAATACAGGAACTAACTTTTGGTGAGAAATTTTGCGAAATCAACATGGCCTACATGTATTCATTTCTTCATACAATTAAAACTCTGTAGGTCCTTTGTCAAATTAGTAAGTAATCCATGGCAGGGTATTCCAATGGAATTCAGGACAATCTCTTGTAAACTGCCATTTCTTTTTTATAAAATTGAACGCTGTCGGAGGGGGGTGTAATTGTTTATGTAAGTGTTAAAGCATATTTTCATTGATTGTAGTGAGTTTTATATTGATTATAGAGAATAACAGGTGAGTTTCTTTTGATATCAAGTTTATCAGGCAAGGCTTCGAGAACACTTGTAGAATCGCGAGGCTTGCCGAGCGATTCTACATGCGTTCTCGAAGCCGAGCCGGATAAACTTGATATCAAATGACTGGAATCTGGTATTCTGTGTATCAGTTCATCCCCCTGTACACTCTTACATTAGCAATTTCCGATTATTTATCGATGATCCTCAGTGCATATTATGTATCAACTGACCATTTGATTTCCTAAAATATTTTTTTCAAACATAGTTTTTCAATTTTTACAAGTAATAATAACATTTTTGCCAATTTTTCTAGTTGTCCGGTTCATTCATAAAAGTGAAATGTCACGATGACCTGATAAAGCTAACTTGTCCTGAGATAGCATATCGTTATCAGGTCAGTGTGCTGCAATGCAATTAATTTATGAGGTAACTGATAAAAAATATTATCTGGTATGTTTTAATTAGTTGATATGGTACCAAATGGACATCTACTGTTAAATTTAATTTCCTTGTGTTTCGTTTGTGACATGTCGATGCAGACGTCGAAATAGACATGCAAAAACTACTCTGGAATGCACCCTGACCCACCGGCATGCAGTTTAAAAATGAAGCAAACTTCGGTTAACTACAGTGCATGCAGTCTGTCGTATAACATTTATGTTGTACCCAAGAATATCGAAGAATAATTTTATGAAATTGGGTAATGAAAAAATTGTAAGCATAATTTTTTCTGAATAAATGCACTAAAATTCGGGTTCCGAAGAGATTTGAGTCCAACATTGGAATTTGGAAACTAAATTGGAATGGCGATTTACAAACGGGGAAATGGCTTTTCGTAGCTTATGATACCGTTAACCCTGATAAGAAGTTAAGCAGTTAACAATTTATTACGAGTATTAAAATCAGTTGCATGACTTGACACTCTGGCAAATCGAATAATTGCGAACTATCAACACTGTAAGATGCCGAACGAGGGACATCTTCATCCAAGAAAGAAAGTTTACAATCTCAAAATCAAAATCATCGCGGTTATCATAAATTATGCAGGAAACAAATCCATCTTCAATTGATAAATGTTAATCCGAAAACGGGGCTTCGCTATTAGAAGAATTAGCTTTATTTACCTGAAGTTCTGGAGGGTTAATTTGACTGATCAAATCATCGAAGTAGGTATTATTTAATAAATAATTCAGATAGCTAGACGTCGAGTTTTCAACGGAAAGGGACAAAATGAGGTCTCTGCCATAACACAAAACATGAACAAATCAGTCACAGGCAGTACGCAATTTGTAACCATCGGAAATCCCATCATTTATCTCAGAAACCTAGTAACAAATCTTACCTAAATATTGTCAAGTAGAAAGGTGAGGGTTTCACACACTTTCTGACATGATGGCCATATTGTGTAATGTTTTATGCTCTTCAGAAGTGAAACATGACTGCAAAGAGGATCTGAATCGCAAACCTGATTGCTTAATGTTTGTATTTCTTTCCCTTTGGTGTCTTTTATGGGTGGAGTAAGTTAACTGTATCAATTCCTGATCTTTGTTTTACTTCTACTTTTCAAGATGTCACTTAGCTTCAGAAAGTTTTAGCGGCCATCTTATTCATCAGAGCAGAACAATATTAGCTCATTTGTGAGAAGGTCAACTAAGCAACATTATTGTGAAGGTTGAATCAAATTGGTCCAAGGGTTAGGATTTGTTGGCTCTTAAAGCAAATTCTTGACCAATATCTATCTTGGTGGCCATTTTATTATGCTAAGCCAAACAATTTTAGCTAGATGGTAGAGGGTCAACTAAGCAACATTGCCATGAGGTTTGATTGAAACTGGCCCAAGGGTTTAGAAATTGGCATTAGAGAAAATGGTTGAAGATTTTCGGTTTTTAGCTCTGGTGGCCATTTTGTTCATCCTTGTCACGATAATAGCTTTTTTTGTAGAGGATCACCTCAACAACATTACATTTAAAGATAGAATGAAATTGGCCCAAGAGTATAGGAACACGTGTTGTTAAAATATTTATTTTTCTATGTTTAGCCCTGGTCGCCCTCTTGTTCATCGGAGCGGAACGATTTAAGCTAATTAGGTAGCGGGACACTCAACCACGACCACAACATTCCTATGAAGTGGTTGGTATTTTAAGCAAAGTGTTGACATTGTTGGCAGCAATTTTTATTCATCATAGCTGAACCGTTTTAGCTATTTTGGTAGAGGACCGCCTAAGGAACATACCTATGAAGTTTAAATGATATTGACACAAGGATGTAGGAGAAGTAGTTGTTTAAAGTCTTTTGGACTTAAGCTCTGGCTGCCCTTTCTTTCATTAGAATTCAGTCATTTTAGCTCTCTTTTGGTAGAGAATTAGCTAAGAAACATTCCTATGAATATTGATTGGCCAACGGATTTAGGAGGAGTTGGCATTCAAAGCAAATTGTTGGCGTTTTTCTACTTTTATCTCTGCTATCCATTTGAATCATCGGAGCGTTACCGTTCCTGCAATTTTGGTATAGGATCAAGTAAGCAACATTTCCGTGAAATTTGATTGAAACTGGCCCAAGTGTTCAAGAGGAGTTGTTGTTTAACGATTTTTCTATTTTAACCCATGGTGGCCATCTTATCGATCGGAGCTGAACTGTTTTAACTAAATTGACAAAGGGTTAACTATGAAGTTTGAATAAAATTGGCCCAAGGCTATAGGAGGAGTTGTTGTTTGTCTGTTTGTTTGTCTGTTTCTCTGTCTGTCTGTTACACTACTTGTAAGAAAAATACTCCATTAACCGTTCATTTTCGAATTTACTATTGATGCAATAACATAAATATTAAAAAGATATCTTATTTTCTTTTTTTGCTTTGAAAATGTAGTCATGTTCAGGGAAAAGCCGGTTGTTTAAGGCGAAGTAGGCACCCGTCATTCTTGTAGATTATCGGGTACAGACTATCCGCTTTATACCGACATTTCATTCAAACACACACACACACACACACACACACACACACACACACACACACAAAAAAAAAAAAAAAACTCGTTACAACGACTATTTCCATCATGGAAACACGCCTTTATAATTTTGACCCCCCTCGAACCCCACTTTTGTATAGTAAAACTGGGTTTTGCAGGGGTAAACCTTATTTTTCTTATTTCTGCTCTAAAATATAGATTGTGGGTACTCGTTAGAACCGCATCGATGAGGCGGTTCCAACGAGTACCCACAATCGATATTTTGAGCAGAAATTAGAACAATATCACAATTTCTCATCTTAAAACTTCCATTTTTTCGGCAACAAAGGTTACACTGTATTTGTATAGGCGTGTTTTCGAAATGCAATTGAAAGAATCCTTAGCTCAAGACTGGAGGAGCTAATGGAGCTATTAAAAGATATCGAATACATTGTGTCTGTGTAACATTACGAAAACAAGCGTGTACAAATACATTGTGTCTATACAAATACATTGTGTCTGTGTAATCATTACGAAAACAAGCCTATACAAATACAGTGTGTCTGTGTAATCATTACGAAAACCAACTATATGTGACGCGTCATGAGATTTTGTGCCCAAATGGGGCATTACGTCATTCCGAGAAAACGTGAATAAATCGCGACGTCATAGTTGACGTAGCTAATTTATGACGCACCTGTTGCTAATAATTTTTAAAACAAGAGCCTTTTATATTGTAAATTATAAAGTTTGCTTAGGATTTATAAGCAAAAATAAAAAGCCGTTTCTTGTTTTCATACTTGGAAGATATGACGAAAAACAATTCTGACCAGTAATAGTGGCCGTGCTGTTTTAGATAAATAGTTATAAATCGTCCGTTTTTGTAACTGTGCCGAGTAGCGCAATCGGTAGAGCACCTCTCCTCTAAAAAAGGGATCGCTGGTTCGAGTCCCGACCTGATCTCTTTTTTTCAGCTTTTTTTTTCTTTCTTTTTAAATAAGAATTTTGCATTGTTGCGAGAATTGCATTCCTTTAACACCACATACATGATCACCAAATGTTCAAAGTACGAAATTTTGGATCATAGTATTTCTCGTATAATTGTTCGTTTCAGGTATGTTGGTTTGTATTGGAGTTTAAAGCCCAGTCAACCTTAACTAGGTCATTTTGTGCCGGTCAGTTCACCTGTCCACACTTTTCCTGGGTAGGCTAATACGTAAGTTATTAACTAGTACAGTGCACATTCTTTCGCCAGAAAGTGACAACTGCCCTTCTTGAATAAGGGGAAGGGAGAGAATGACCGTAGAAAAGATTTTATAATCAATCTTCACGCAAGAATGTTGCTGAACCCGGCAGGTATCGAACCTGCGTTCTCCTGATCAACTCTGATAGGCTAATTAATTTGCACTTCCGCACGGTTCGGTTTTAATAGATCCCTTAGTTTAAACATATTTATTTCATAAAGGTAGTGAATAATATGCATCCAAATGTAACACAAGCAATAATAGGATTAGAACGAAAGCACAAGTACTTGTATGGATCCCTTGATTCAGTAGGTTTTATACAAAGGGTCCATGATGTCAACAACAGCAGATCTGGCATTACACATTAAGTCTTTCAAATCTAATTTGCCTATTTTATATCAAATAATTTGTTAACTAAATAGCACACGAGTTTGCCCCTCATTTTCAGCCACTTCTATCCAGGTTTAATTCCTGATCAGCATGCAATAAGCTAGCGGTATAGTGGTCATCAATCTAAGCACATTGTAAGACCATATTGTGTCAAAATCAGCACCTTCATAAATGCGGACGGATAAGTTCATGAGAGCCTTTGGTGTAATCAAACAATAAATAATGTGTTGATTTCTTAAAGGAAAGCATTTGCTCCTGTATGGAACAGTATTAAGGTAAAAACTCAATTATGCAATGTGCAATTACAATATGAATTGTTGAAACCGCACTTTGCATTATGAACCTTTCCATATCTTTCTACTTTATTCGAATATGCAACATGCACATTCTAATTTGAGACCTTTGTATTTAAATATGGCATTTGGACGTCCTATTTTGAATTATTCAGTTTCGATTCTGCTGTGGTTAGACGGGGTACCAGTCATTGAGGTGACGGTAACGTTCGGTAATGTCCGTGGATTTGCCGTTTTTTTTTTTCCGATGACAAGCGTCCGTTTGAGAAGATCGCATTCGCTTTTCCAGGGGCCAAATTCAAGCCAGCAGCGATAAATTTTATCCAGCTATTCAATAATTCGGATATTTACAATAATGTGTACGTTTGCATCTTTAAAATAAATTTTACAGCGCGGTTCCTTATTTATGAGAAACAGGATTTTTATTTAAAAGTTAATACTTGTTTGACGAAGGGGAAAATACTCTATCGTTGAACATTTACTAAATTACCATGAGGGATTAGTCTGTGCCGAGTCCGTGGATTTGAAATGAGCAATTATTGTTAAAATTGATTAATTCATACAATTTTCATAAATCTGATCCTTCTGAGGTGTTACTTATAAAGATATTATTTACTAATTGCAACCTCACTCAAAACTCAAATGTTTGGATATTATAGAAGTATGTATATGTCCGCACAGCGTATCGCCGAGCGGTGGATAACCCCTATGTGCTTATGACGCCCGTTTATCTTCAAAACCAGTTTGTCTCTCTGTTCACCGGCAACGGGGTTTCGTTCCCTGGGACCTCACCAGCTGACCACACGGGGAATTTGGAAAACAACAACTAGTTCCCCAATTCCCATTGTAATTCTGATGTAAATACATCATCCATTAACATGAACAGTACTTACTCATTCTCAGCCCCGACCCACAACCATAGAAACGCACCTGTGGTCACAATGACAGCTGTCCTATTCATATGTCCGTCTGTCTGTCTTCATAAGTTAGACTGGGGCAGGATAGCTTTCATCCAACAGAATCACAACGCGAAAATATTAGCTGGTCGTCTGTCAGTTCGTCCGTCCGTCCGTCTATCTTCAGCCAGCAAAACCTTGCTGAGCTAGTGTCGCGACTGTCTTAACCAGCCTACTACATATTTCTTCAAGTTCTACATGTAACGATTTGGCAAATGGAGTGGCTGAATCCAAACCATTTTGTTCTTACATATATTTCCATGTATTAGGTCTACACCAAAGTTTTTTTTTCTTCTTGTTTTATTACAGTTAGACCGCGTACAGCGTACCCAGGTTTACCTGGCGGAACTTAACGACATTATTTATTTATTTATTTATTTATTTACTTATTATTAAAGTTTACAGAATCCAGAAAAAAAAATGTTTTTGATGCATTAGATTTGTACATTTTACCGCCGAAAAATACAACAACAAAAATTGAAAGATGAAAAGTCGTGATGATATTTTTCTGACTGTTGCTTAAAATATACATGTTGGGTACACGTTAGAAGCGCCTCTTCGATCCCATTTTAACGAGTACCCACAATCTATATTTTGGAGTAGAAATGAAAAAAAATTATGTTTACTCCTGTCAATCCCAGTGTTACCCTATAAAAGTGGGGATCAAGTGTGTGTGTGTGTGTGTGGGGGGGGGGGGGGGTAAAAATTATAAAGATGTTATTTTATGGTGGGATGCGCTTGGTATGTGAGTGCGTTTTTAGTTTTACGTCTCGACAACTGCTAAGGTCATACGGAGATGGGACCTGGGTTTAAAGACTCATTCGAAATTCTGGAGAAGCCGGGGTCGATCCTGCGATCCCTGGTTAATGAGGCGAGTAGCATAACCACTACACCACAGAGGCTTCCAGCGCTTGATATGTTACATTGTAGCAGGTGCGGGTTTTCAACCTGCACTCCGGTATGAAAGAATTTGCTGCGCGTTGTGTTTTTCTCAAACAAGAGGGCCATGATGGCCCTGGATCGCTCACCTGACCCATATGATAGAGTTACAAGTGGACCTCTGGGAGGGCCATTATTGACCCCAGGGCTACAATGTGCATAATGTTGAGGGAGGTCTAAAAAGGTGAAGCTTCATACCAAATATCAACAAAGCCTATAATTTGAACAATTTCCCTACATAGCCTATGTAAAACCAAATGGCCCCGTGGCGGGGACATTTTTTGGCCTCAGAGCTATAAGTTAAACAATCTTGATAGAGGTCCACTAGATGAAGCTTCACACCAAATATCAAAGATCTAGGTCTTGCTGTTTCAGAGAAGAAGATTTCCAAAGATTATCTCTATATATAAGTATATGTAAAACCAAAGGGCCCCAGGGCAGGGGCTATAATTTGAACAATCTTGGTAGAGGTCCACTAGATGAAGCTCCATACCAAATATCAAAGACATGGGCCTTGTGGTTTCAGAGAAGAAGATTTTTAAAGATTTTCCCTATATAAGTCTATGCAAAACCAAAGGGTCTCTGGGCGGGGGCATTTTCGGCCCTAGGACTATAAATTGAATAATCTGTATAGAGGTCCACTAGATGAAATTTCACACCAAATATCAAAGACCTAGGCCTTGTGGTTTCAGAGAAGAAGAATTTTCAAGATTTTCCCTATATAAGTCTATGTAAAACCAAAGGGCCCCCGAGACAGGGGCGTTTTTGGTCTCAGGGCTATAATTTGAACAATCTTGGTAGAGGTCCACAAGATTAAGCTTCATACCAAATGTCAAAGACCTAGGCCTTGTGGTTTCAGAGAAGAAGATTTTTAAAGATTTTCCCTATATAAGTCTATGTAAAACCAAAGGGCCCCAAGGCTGGGGCATTTTTGGTCTCAGGGCTATAATTGAACAATTTTGGTAGAGGTCCACTAGATGAAGCTTCATACCAAATATCAAAGACCTAGGCCTTGTGAATTCAGAGACAAAATTTTTCAAGATTTTCCCCATATAAGTCTGTGTAAAACCAAATGGCCCTGGAGCGGGAGCATTTTTGCCCGTGGGCTATAATTTGAACAATCTTGATAGGGGTCCACTAGGTGAAGCTTCATACCAAATATCAAAGACCTGGGACATGTTGTTTCAGAGAAGAAGATTTTTTAAGATTTCCCTATATAAGCCTATGTAAAACCAAAGGGTCTCGGGCGTGTGCATTTTTGGCCCCAGAACTATAATTTGAACAATCTTGGTAGGGGTCCACTCGGTATAGCTTCATACCAAATATCAAAGACCTGGGCCTTGCGGTTTCAGAGAAGAAGATTTTTAAAGATTTTCCCTATATATGCCCATGTAAAACCAAAAGGCCCCGGGCCGGGGGCATTTTTGGCCCCAGCAATAAAATTTGAACAATCTTGGTAGGGGTCCACTAGATGAAGCTTCATACCAAATATCAAAAACATGGCCCTCACGGTTTCAGAGAAGAAAATTTTTAAAGATTTTCCCTATATAAGCCTATGAAAAATCAAAGGGTCCCTGGGCGGGGGCATTTTTGGCCCCAGCACTATAATTTGAACAATCTTCGTAGGGGTCCACAAGATGAAGCCTCATACCAAATATCAAAGACCTGGGCCTTGCGGTTTCAGAGAAGAAGATTTTTCAAGATTTTCCATATATAAGCCCATGTAAAACCAAAGGGCCCCCGAGCAGGGGCATTTTTGGCCCCAGGGCTATAATATGAACAATCTTGGTAGGGGTCCACTAGTTGAAGCTTCATACCAAATATCAAAGACCTAGGCCTTGCGGTTTCAGAGAAGAAGATTTTTAAAGATTTTTCCTGTTTAAGCCCATGTAAAACCAAAGGGCCTCGGGGCGGTGGCATTTTTAGCCCCAGCACTATAATTTGAACAATCTTGGTAAGGGTCCCCTAGATGAAGCTTCATACCAAATATCAAAGAACTGGGCTTTGCGGTTTCAGAGAAGAAGATTTTTACAGATTTTCCCTATATAAGCCCATGTAAAACCAAAAGGCCCCAGAGCGGGGGCATTTTCGGCCCCAGCACTATAATTTGGACAATCTTGGTAGGGGTCCACTAGATGAAGCTTCATACCAAATATCAAAGACCTGGGCCTTACGGTTTCAGAGAAGATTTTTAAAGATTTTCCCTATATAAGCCCATGTAAAACCAAAGGGCCCCGGAGCGTGGACATTTTTGGTCCCAGCACTATAATTTGAACAATCTTGGTAGGGGTCCACTAGTTGAAGCTTCATACCAAATATCAAAGACCTGGGCCTTGTGGTTTCAGAGAAGAAGATATTTTAAGTTTTTGGTGAAAAAAAAAATCTATTTTTGGCTCCTATGACCTAGATGTGCAACGGACCGGAACCATTTGAACAACTTTGAAAGGGGACCACCATTCCTGTGAAGTTTGGTCAAAATCCGATCAGTGGTTTAGGAGGAGATGTCGTTTGAAGAAATTGTTTACGGACGCACGGACGCACGCACGGACTGACGACGGACGACCGACGAAAAGTGATCCCAAAAGCTCACCTCGTCACTACGTGACGGTGAGCTAAAAAGTGGAAACCTTTGCGTTTTGTCACTTGAAGCCAAAAATCTAGTATAAAAAGTCAGATAGTTTTCTATTTTCTTATAAATTAATGAATGCATTTAACACAAACAGTTACGAACATCTATATAAACATGTGACAAAACAAACTGGGAATCAGACCCCCGGCCATCGGGGCTTGAAGAAATAGATGGGCTGCATGAACTGAAACCGACCCGCACACCAGTACTGGTAAACCGCTTAGAGGATCTAAGTCTACCGAGCCAAAGCGGTGCTTACAAACCCTATTGGTTTCATTGGGCGACAGGGCTTGGAGATGTCATTTCATCTCAGTGTCGGGTAAAAGTCTCACAAAAGTGGAAGCAACGTCTCCAAAATGATCTATACTGTGTTGAAGGTGACGTTAAACATCAAATCAAACAACAGAACCAAAATGCCTAGTTTTAGAATTCCGTTGGATATGCCCTAAATCAGAAATAAATGTTAGAGGGAACGTAAGTCGTTTCTCATCTGAAAGCATTTTCACAAAAGAGAGTTGTAACTATGTTTGCTTCAGGTGATCATAAAGGAGCAGTCTCACCAAGGTCTACACGACATTGGACAGGAGCCTTTCTGTGCCATACAAAATTATTATAAGTATTTACAACAAATTTATATTTTAGAGGTGCAATGGCCTGAACACATTTGCGATATATTTAGATAAAGCTTGGACACAAAACAAACACAGCAAAGCTGATTCCTGGTCTGACATATAAAATAAAAATTATGTGTAAATGATTTTATCGGGAAGGGTGTAATGTCCCCAAATCGTCCGTTTTATGCCAAAAATATAGTTCTCTCGTTTCTTTCACTCCTCCGTGTCACCAATACGCTTGCAGATTCTTTTTGGTATCTTCCGAATACAGGCGGACGTTTACGGAAAAACGATCACAGCGCCACTAAACGAGAATAATGAGAACTAGAAGAAGCAGAAGCGGAATATTTTGCACAATTGTAACTGAATATAGCATAACAGAATATCAAAATTGCATATTGCAATCTCAATGTTGCATAATTGAGTTTTTACCTAAATCCTGTTCCATAAATATAGCATAACAGAATATCAAAATTGCATATTGCAATCTCAATGTTGCATAATTGAGTTTTTACCTAAATACTGTTCCATCCTATGGAATCCTGAGTTGCGGAAATGTCATGCCCTTTGGCAAGACACTTTAATAAATGTTCGGCCCCCTCCCATCGGGGCTTGAAGAAACATATGGGCTGCGAGATGCTTCCACGATTCCAACCGCACACGAGTACTGGTAAACCGCTTAGAGGATCTGCCCAGGCAAAGCGGTGCGAGTCGGACCGTCCATGTTGATAAACCCTTTTGGTTTCATTGGGCGACAGGGCTTGAGATGTCATTTCATCTCAATGTCGGGTTAAAGTCCCACAAAATTGGAAGCAATGTCTCAAAAATGACCTTAACAGTGTTGACGGGGACGTTAAACCTCAAATCAATCAATCAATTTGATTAATGTTACTTTTGCACCTATCACTAGGAACATCGCATATATGTACACGTATATGCACATGTACACGTTTATGCACCACTTTCAATTCAAGGGTTGCACAAAAAGTTACTTTGAATTCTATACTTCCATAAGTTGGATGTATTGAGAATTGTAGGTTGGTAGAATGACGACTCCAGGCTAACAGATTTTAAAATCGAGATTTAGTCTTACACGAATATAACATAAAGTAATTTCGGTACTGAGTCCGAGTCTGGCTTTGGTCACATGTGAGACACCAAACTATGCAACGGAAGGTCACTTATATCTCCGGGTACTCCAGTTTTCACCCACCATTGATTAACGATCGGCTCGATATGTGAAATAATCTTGAAAAAACCGTAAGATCACCCCACCCACCAAATGAAAAAATGAAAGAAAAAAAGAATGGTACTGCCTGTGTTACCATTTACTTACGATTTAGAAAAAATAACCCGCAGCATTTAATTTACCAGTACTGAAATGTTCGGTTGTTTCAGCTTAACACTGAAGTACATACACCATGCAGCCTCGTATATTTCTCCAAGCCCTGATGGGTCAGGGAAAACAACACCATTTTATGTATATGAATCAATTAAATAACTGCAAGTCAAGTATCATTTAAAGTCATTTGAATTATCATCACTTTTAAAGATTATATACGAAATAAATGTTTTGACCCTATATTAATGTGTTTGTTTCTGTTGCTGAAACTGAGAATACAGCTGCAACTGCATGTTTTGATGGGAATTAGTGTACTGGTCATGTTAGTTGGTCTGGTCGCTTAATGTTTGTATTTCTTTCCCTTTGGTGTCTTTTATGGGTGGAGTAAGTTAATTGTATCAATGCCTGATCTTTGTTTTACTTCTACTCTTTATAAGTACTTTTGTTTGCATAAAGGATTACTGTAACTGCGGGTTTGCCTGTGTCAAATATTGCAATGTAATTTTACTCCGAAAATGAGATGACAGTTTTATTGTTCAGAGAAAAAGATAATTTAAGTTATAATTTTAAATAATGGCTGGCGGTTATTCACTTTTACTAGGAATTCTCTATAACCCTGGTAGAGCCCACATATGTATTATAGCCGTGCAACCCTCTCTCGACCTTCTGGTTTATCATGACAAGTGGTGCCCTTACAATATTCAACATCATCTTCCTGTGTGGAATGGAATAACTGACTTGATTTTATGCCAAGGTTATACCTCATTATATTTAACTGATAGGCCCAGGACATTAATCTGTCGAAATTTTGGTATAGCAAGATTGTATCATGCATGATAGAAATGGTTCTTCCAAGTATAACAGATACCCTTATAACCCCCAATTCTCTGTATAAAGCTTTTGTTTGTTTGTTTGTGTTATACAACCTTGTCAACACTATTTAGGTCATTTTGGAAACATTGATACCAATCTTATGGGACGTTTACCCCGCATTGAGAAAATATTACATATCAACCCCCAACCCACCCCCCCACCCCCCTGCATAAACAATCTGCTAGGGTTTATTTGCAGAACAATCTCGCTATAACTGCTTTGCCTGGGCAAGGTAAGACCTTTTTAGCGTTTTATAAAACTGTGCTCATGTTACGTCAGGTAGGCACGATGTAGCCAGTTTATTTCTCCTAGCCCTGATGGTAGGTGGCGTAGGTAAAGTTTGTTTTGCAAGGATGTCCATGACAAGGAGATGCTATTAGCTTTACATTTGTACAGTTTGCATACGCAATTGCACACATACTCACATAAGGATGTAAAAGTCAACTTTACTTCATTCTGCGATTATAGACCCCAAATCATGATAATTCTAGTAATATGTTGGTGGGTGGGGTAATCTGACAACATACTTATGAATTACATGTATGCCATTATTTAATGCAGATTAATGATTTATTTACAATACAAAATTTTGCTATAATTGCAATGATGTACATACAATTTTGTCGAAAAGTAAAGGATTGTGCGTAAATTTTCTGTGTTTTTTTATTATTATTATTATTATTATTATTATTATTATTATTATTATTATTATTAATTTTCATATGGAATTCATATTTTATTAGCCACCATGAAATCATTCATTCCACCACTATGACCTTGAATGTAGCAATGTGTGTTAAAAAGTCTGCTCCCAAAAGCCAGACTTTGCAGTTAAAGTAATTGGTACAGTCCAATCCTTGGCTATTCAGATGTACGTAGCATTCAAACAAATTGATGTTGTGACATACATACATATAATGTAAGTACGTGGGCTACTCTATATCCACCTATTTTAAATTTGTTGCCATTGCAACAGAATTCTTCCCAACAAATATATAACGAATGATTGCTACTGGGTGAATAAATAATTGTGTGAAAGCATGATTTGCTGATATTTTGTTTTCTCTGAATGCTTAATGAGGCTTTGAAGTCAAGAAAAACAAGCAAGTATACATCTAAAATGACTGAAAATGCAATTTTCGCAAATTCAGGGTCAGTTTTTGAAGACCTAAATCTCGTATACCGCTTAATGTTTTCATCTGAAATTTCAGATATGCACTTCAGTATTATAAAGCTATCAGAAAATGGCAAAAACTCATTTTCGGTCATGGACCCCATTTGGACCCCAAATCTCATGGCTGGTCACATATAAATACATTGCGTCTGTGTAATCATTACGAAAACAAGCCTATACAAATACATTGTGTCTGTGCAATCATTACGAAAACCAACTATATAAAAACATTGTGTCTGTGTAATCATTACGAAAACCAACTATGTAAATACATTGTGTCTGTGTAATCATTACGAAAACAAGCCTATACAAATACATTGTGTCTGTGTAATCATTACGAAAACAAGCCTATACAAATACATTGTGTCCGTGTAATCATTACGAAAACACGCATATACAAAAAGATTGTAAACTTTACGTCCAAAATACCGAAAATGTTTAGATGAAGAATTGTGATATTTTTTTATTTCTGCAAAAAATATAGATTGTGGGTTTCGAACGGACAGCCTCAATGAGGCCGCCACAACCTATATTTTAAAGCAGAAATAAGAAAAATAGGTTTACCCCTGTGGGGTTAAAGGGGACCAAAATTATATAGGCGTGGTTTCGTGATGCTGAGCAAGTCGAATTAAGCCCTGCATGGTCACAAATCCTTAAGGCCGGTTTGGTTTTGAAAATCTTATATTTGATTAAAAGGGACTTACCAAGATTTACAACTTCTTGTAGTTCTGCGAAGTTAGCTGCAAATACACAAAAATAAAAAAAAAAATAAAAGGAAGCCATATCGGCAATGATCGCTCGCTCACCTGAGGCACTGAAGTTACACATCACGAATGGTCCTAAATCGCTCAACCAATATAAAGAGGACCTTACATGAGTCTTCATGTAGTATTGAATTTATTAAATAATAAACAAAAAAAAAAAAAACAGAGGCGAAAAAGGGATAAAATACACCGAGCATTTTATCCCTTCTCCTCAACGAGTTTAAAAAAATAATAATACATGAGCTCGAATGCAAAATTCTATTTATCATATGACACTTAAAACGCATTTTTTTCATGATATGTTTGCAAAAATGTCAATATTCCGCCATTGGTAACCGCGAAGTCGTTAAGGACGTCATACGTTTAAAGTTATGGGGCGTATCTAACTAATCTGTATATTTAATCCACTAGTGGATTGTGGAATGTATTGCATGGCGCTATCACTTTCTCATAAGCGACGTCATATGATTAACACGAATATTTGAGTGCCAGATTATAATTTCGTTTGCTTGATAATCAATAATTTAGTTTGTCAGAAAACTCTCTTTGGAAAGCCAACAGATAGATTGTATATAAAAATCCATTTCTTGTCAGGTTAAAAATGAATCTCTTTATAACATTTAATTTTATATGTATTTGCAAGATGTCCCAATGTGAGATCCGAAATTAAGACCTTGTTTTAAAAAAAAACGTCAAGTTAAATCCAGAGTCACCATTTCTAAATGAAGTGTGCCAGATGTCAATATGATATGATTTTTGTTCTGGAGAAGAATAATTTTAAGTTTTTTTTTTTTTAAGAAACATATGCATGGAGGTTACCTTGGTCATGTGTCCAGGACCAGTTTTGTGTAATTTTGTTCCCAGAAAGCATGGATGTTCAATTTATTGATCCAGTTTTTTTCTAAGGACAACCTGCAGGGATATATGTTGGTTCCAACAGAAAGCCGTTGTTAGAGCAGCACGTGAGATTTAGTGACTTTTCGAAAGTCACTTTTAATACACGAGAACCACACCAGAACCACTAGAGAAAGTGGGGTACGTATACCCCCAACCAATGTCATCCCCTTTTAGTGGAAATGAAAATGTGTTTGTAGCGTTGAACCTTTCCATATAAACTTTCCATTTAGTCCACTGAGAATAACTATTGCATTTCAACAAATATAGTATAATTTATCATATCCAAAGATGAAACTGCTTGTCTTTGCTGAATAATAAAAAATCAAAGTTTGTTGCAATTCGGAACAATTTAACCTGGAAACAACAAACACAGAATAGGCTGTCATAGAACATTTGCTGAATTAAAGTAGCCGTATAATGACATAATAAAGCAATGCATTTTTTTTTATTATTACATGCATTTACTAGTATATGCATTTCAAGAGACGGCAACGTGTGAGACGCCAAGTTCTGCAACGGAATGTCAGGTGGTTTTTCTCCGGGTACTCCGGTTTTCGCCCACCTCTGATAAACGATCGGCTCGATATGACTGAAATAATCTTGAAAGGGCCGTAAAACCCAAACCAAAAAAAAAAAAAAATCAAGAGACAATATGCAAAATTTAACAGTTCTAGTTGCTGTAGTTTCTAAGATCACAAGGACCAATATATAAGCACACAAATCTGACAATGGTCACAGCATAAAGAAAGAACAGACTAACTAATAATGAACAGATGGAAAGACAATAACTATAACCTTTGATACACTTTGTATGCAAGGAGTATAATGTAAACAGTAATCAAATCCTGTACCATATACTAGTATGCAATGTATACATGTGAATTTATTCTAATAAATATTGTTTAAACCAAAACAGTTAACACAAAACTTGGATGATATCAAAATGTGTAAGTCCCAATTATTGACCCCTAGCCCTATCCAGGGGCTTGACCCAGGAGTAAGATATTCCAGATGAACGTTAATACCATATCTATATTCTGTACCAAATATGAAGAGAATCTAGCGTGCGGTTACAGAGATATAAAAAATCAAAAAGGTTTAACACAAAACTTTGACGTAAAAGTTGACAAACTTACAGACAGCCCACCCAGGGGCTTGGCCCAAGGGCTTAGATCTTCCATATGAAAGGTTATGCTATAGAGATATACTTTATCAAATATGAAGAGAATCTAACATGTAGTTACAGAGATATGAGCAATCAAAAAGGTTTAACAAAAAAAAATTTACGTACAAGTTGACAAACGGATGGACGGCCCACCCAGGGGCTTGACCCAGGGGCTTAGATATTCCATATGAAAGGTAATGCTATAGAGATATTTTTTACCAAATATGAAGAGAATCTAACGTGTGCAATCAAAAAGGTTTAATACAAAACATTGACGTAAATGTTGATGAACGGACTTACGGGTGGACCCAGGGGCTTGACCCGCGAGCTTTAATATTCCAGGGGCTTACATATTCCATATGAAAGGTAATGCTAAAGAGATATTCTTTACCAAATATGAAGAGAATCTAACATATGGTTTCAGAGATATGAGCAATCAAAAAGGTTTAACGCAAAACTTTGACGCAAAGGTTGACGAACGGCGGGACAAACGGAAGTACATGTACAAACAAACGAACGAACTAACTAACTAACGAACGAACCAACGAACGGACGGAAAGACGAAAACTATATATCCCCTGACATACTTCGTATGTCGGGGGTATAATCAATCAGTGGTCAGGCCTTTGGTAAAAAATAGGCAATTTCAGATGGTTGATCGCAGAAATAAATAACATAACACCTGTCCACCAAACCTGGGATCACATAATTATATTTATCTGGCCTTAATTGCTATGGCTGGGGACGTAAAGTTCGAATAGCAGGGTGTATGCAATGATATACTGCAACAAATTGCCACAAGCCAAGGCAACAGACAGACTAGACAAGATATAGTAAATGTTTAGATTTGCACAAGTTGGTCACAGTGTCATAGGTTTAAATGAAGTGATGCGCAGTCATAAACAGAGATTGATTTATACTTTAAGTTGCTAGGGTAACTACAAGGTGAATGGCATAAAAATCACAGGAAGAGCTCACAGTGACCCAGGTAGCAGCTGCTATTGGCAAACTGGAATAGCTTGAGTGCATGCACTGATGAAGGCAGACTGGTATGAATCCCATGATAACTGATATGAGACTCAATGACTTGGAATATCAAATTAGATTTTGTTTGAGAAACAGGTCAGCTCTAACTGTGATTTGTTGAGTAATGAATCACAGTTTGGAGGTCAGTTGTAAAATAGATCAAAAAACGAGCGCGTAGCGCGTGTTATTTGTCTATTTACAACTGACCGACAAACTGTGATTTATTACTCAACAAATCACAGTTAGGGCTGATCTATTTCGATTCCAACAGGCTGAAAATCAGCAATAATGCTGTTGGTTCCTTCAAAATCTCACTACGTTTCGCCACTGTTAGAAAATTTTCGACTGAAACACATGCGTTTATATCCTGTTCTAACGTTTTCGATGCGAGAAAATGACGTTACACCGTCTAACGTCAAGAAAATCGACTAGGGACGTCATAAATTGGCAGTAGTTTGTTATGACGACACTCGTTACGCTCTTCCTTGCCGTGATTTGTTGTAGAATAAAACACAGGTAATTCCCATTGCCTATATAGGCGCGCTGTCTTAGACTAATATTCAAAAGAGATTACAGGACTAGATGTCGAGTAAAACTATCTTGTTACAGTTCCTCCTTTAGCCATCAAGGCCACTGAAGGAGATCTCGCTGGTAGTTAACAAATCAAGAGACCAATATACAAGACCTGTCATAGGATAGTGAAGTTCAGCTGCTCTGACCCTCACTTTGAAAAAAAAAATCAATTAAAAGAAATAAAAAAGTCATGTTTATTACCTTCGTCTTAATGTAATTGGCATGGCTAGGGTAGTACTGTATAAGACATCTAGTATCTATCTTTCCTACGGTTAAGCTAATAATAACAACAAGGCAGTCTGAAGGACAGCTAAATCCCCGCCTCAGGGGTAAATGAGATATGGAGCCGATACAGAATTCAAGGCTCAAGCATGTGACTTTCAATTGTGACCTTGACTCGACATGGTTGAGTTACGCGTTCTGCACTTCATCTCACTTTGGCCACCATTTGACAAAAGCTGGATGAAAATGTTTCCAGGTGTATAGGGGACACAAAATTCGTGACCTTAAATTGTAACCTTGACTTGAAGTCTGTACGATTGAGTGACGATATCTGCATATTGTATCAGAGAGGCCAACACATGACCAAAGTTTCAGGTGGTAAAGTAGATACGGAACGGACACCAAATCCATGACTCAAACTTGTGACCTTCAATCTTGACCCTTGACATTGAGCCTGCATGGTTGAGTGACGGGTTCTGCACATCATCTCACTAAGGCCAGCATTTGAGCAACAGTTTAATGAAAATCCTTCCATTGGCAAAGGAAAAAAATCAAGGTTAAAATTCGTGATCTTCAATTGTGACCTTGACATTGAGTGAGCATGGTTTAGGTATGGCTTCTGTACGTCTGCTCATTGAGGCGAATATTTGACGAAAGTTTAATGAAAATCTTTGAAAGTTTAATGAAAATCTTTGAAAGTTTCAGAGGAAATTTCCAGGGGAAAAAGATATATATATATATATATATATATATATATATATATATATATATATATATATATATATATATATATATATATATATATATATATATATATATATATATATATATAAAGAAAAATCAATAAGTCCGAGTTTGCCAATTAACACTATATTTTCAGTAAACTTCTACCGCGGTTTCACTGCATTTACAACAGATTATCAAGAAGACATTTTAAATTACTATATATATATATAGGACACGAAATTCAAGGCTAAAACTCGTGACCTTCATCTGTGAGATTGACCTTGAGTCTGTGTGTTTTAATTTTAAGTTTTGCGCATCAGCTTATTGAAGCAAATATCTGACATATTTGAAAATCTTTCCAGGGGTTAGAAATGATATAGAGCAGACACGAGATCGAGGCTCAAACTCGTGACCTTCAAATGTGAACTTGAAATTGAATCTGCAGTGCTGAGTGACGGGTTCTGCATAGTATCCACTAAAAGTCATTCCAGGAGTAAAGGAGATATTGAACCGACACAAAAATCAAGGCTCAAACCCGTGATCTTAAGTTTTGGCCTTGACTTTGAGTCTGCATTGTTGAGTGGGGTTCTGAACATCATCTAACTTATGTCAACATTTGACCAAAGTTTAATGAAAATTCTTCCATTGGTGAAGAAAATATGGAACGGACATGAAATTCAAGGCTAAAACTCGTGCAATTTAACTGCGACCTTGACCTTGAGTCAGCATGGTTAAGTTATCGGTTCTGCACATTAGCTCACTGAGACGGATATTTGACCAATGTTTAATGAAAATCTATCAAAGGGTTCAGGGGAGAATGTGCACGGTATTGGTTAAAAGGCTTAAAGTGAATGACCACCTTTATAACATTATTACTTCATTTGCAAGAAAAAGTTACTGTAATGATTAATCTCTGACTTTTATTACCAATTGAAATCTGCTAAGGTAATTAAATCAACATTTAATGGTTTCAGTGAAGTCTTCTGGCAGCGGCCATATTTTCCCCAAGGTAATCCAAATTTTTCCCAGGGTTCAACATGTTTGCTAAAATCCTGATCTCATGGAGACTGTAGAAGCTCTATGTCTCTCTATGCAGCTACTAAAGGAGAAGTGATTAGGCTCTCTAATCAGGTTGAATTCTCAAAAATCCTTTGAATAGGCTGTCAGTTCAGCATCTTACATAAGGCTTCATTATGTCTTTGGACAAAAATAAAGACTTTGAAGACAGTTTTCCTGAGTTTGGTACTAAGGGCTATCAGTATGAGCTCGAGTTCACAGAAGAGGAGTTTTTATAGGTAAAATGGGAATTTAAAAGGACATTTGTATATACTCTGATAATTTCTCCAAAACATAAATTATGAGTGCTCAAAGGAATCGCCTCATTGAGACATTTCTAACGAGAACCCACAATCTATTGCTTTAAAAATATCACAAAATACCATGTGAAATGCAATGAAATATTACCTAAACTTGTCAAGGCGTGTTAATGTAATGATTGGTTAAATGATAATGATATGCATTAATTAACACTTTTTGTACCAAATGGAATCTTCCATTTTATATATAGCAGGAGTTCATTTCAAAATTTAGGGGTGTCAGGTTGTGTTTTCATCAAAATTTATTTGGAAAATGACTGGACTTTTAGATAACAGTGGAGGCCCTGATCAGACACCGCATTCTGCGGCATCTGATCTGGGCATGCAATGTTTGCCAGGGTACCCGTTTTGGGGTTTCTGGTACTGAATGGGTTATTGAAGAAAAGAAAAGAAATAAGTAATCAAGAAACCTTCAAGTCCACTTGAAAAGAGCTATCTTCAAAATGTTAAGCACAAACAATGTTATGCTTTGCATAAACAAATGTCTTGATGTTGAGATTCTCTGTTCCAAGATAATGAATCCATTTTTCACATAACTCTCTATGTTTCTTAGGGTCAGGGATAGCAAAACAGCTAATTCTTTGTCCTCTTTTCACTGTGCAGTATTTGGCCTTACAAGAAGGCATTTTTATTTTAATGTTCACTTTCTTCTCTTAAATCCTCAGCTGCTAAAATACCAAGATTTGTTATCTGCAGTTGCCGTGATGTCACCCCAGGAGATATAATCTGTAAACATGTCTGACACCCTATCAGCAACTTTAATGAGCCATTACAGTTAATTAGAGAAACAGTTTAGATGAAGAATTCGATTTTATCATTCCTCAATGGTGTTACTATAAAATGGATCTGAGAAAAACTAGAGCCAGTGTTTATGAAACACAATGCCCCCAACTGCTTGACCCTAACACTGCTTGTCCCTAACAGTAATTGAGATATCTTGTTTTTATGTGGCTGTAATGCTGAAATTACACAAGAAAAGCTGTAGTTAATCATCTACTCATCATCCCTGACCAGTCTGTGAAGTTTCGGGGAAAAACCTAAAATAGTTTTTTTAGATATCTTGCTTACAAACTTAAAACGCGAAAAATTTCAAAGGGCCATAACTCAAGAAAAAAATTTCGGATTTTTTTCAAAAGTTAATCAGTTCATCTACTCATCATCCCCAACCAGCCTGTAAAGTTTCAGGGCAATAGCTCAAACAATTTTTGAGATATCTTGCTTACAAGCTGAAAACACGAAAAAAATCAAAGGGCCATAACTCAAGAAAAAAAAATTGGATTTTTTTCAAAAGTTAATCAGTTCATCTACTCATCATACCCAACCAGTCTGTGAAGTTTTGGGGAAAAACCTCAAATAGTTTTTGAGATATCTTGCTTACAAACTTAAAACGCGAAAAATTTCAAAGGGCCATAACTCAAGAAAAAAATATAGGATTTTTTTTTCAACAGTTAATCAGTTCATCTACACATCATCCCAAACCAGCTTGTAAAGTTGCAGGGCAATCGCTCAAACAATTATTGAGATATCTTGCTTACAAGCTGAAGACACGAAAAAAATCTAAGGGCCATAACTCAAGAAAAAAAATCGGATTTTTTTCAAAAGTTGATCAGTTCATCTACTCATCATCCCCGACAAGTCTGTGAAGTTTTGGGGAAAAACCTCAAATAGTTTTTTAGATATCTTGCTTACAAACTTAAAACGCGAAAAATTTCAAAGGGCCATAACGCAAGAAAAAAATTTCGGATTTTTTTCAAAAGTTAATCAGTTCATCTACTCATCATCCCCAACCAGCATGTAAAGTTTCAGGGCAATAGCTCAAACAGTTTTTGAGATATCTTGCTTACAAGATTTCATAGTATTTTTTGCAAAGGGGCATAACTCAAAAAAGGGGCATAATCCTGACGAGAAAAAAAACACGGGTCAATTATTTTTTCATGAGGAATCCATATATGAAATTTCAAAAACCTAGCACCCATGGTTCTAAAGTTATGCTATGCAGTAAAACGTGGGACGGACGTACGGACGGAAGGACGGAAGGACGAACAGGGCAAAACCAATATGCCAAAACGCGAAAAATTTCAAAGGGCCATAACTCAAGAAAAAAATTTCGGATTTTTTTCAAAAGTTAATCAGTTCATCTACTCATCATCCCCAACCAGCCTGTAAAGTTTCAGGGCAATAGCTCAAACAATTTTTGAGATATCTTGCTTACAAGCTGAAAACACGAAAAAAATCAAAGGGCCATAACTCAAGAAAAAAAAATGGATTTTTTTCAAAAGTTAATCAGTTCATCTACTCATCATACCCAACCAGTCTGTGAAGTTTTGGGGAAAAACCTCATATAGTTTTTGAGATATCTTGCTTACAAACTTAAAACGCGAAAAATTTCAAAGGGCCATAACTCAAGAAAAAAATATAGGATTTTTTTTCAACAGTTAATCAGTTCATCTACACATCATCCCAAACCAGCTTGTAAAGTTGCAGGGCAATCGCTCAAACAATTATTGAGATATCTTGCTTACAAGCTGAAAACACGAAAAAAATCTAAGGGCCATAACTCAAGAAAAAAAAATCGGATTTTTTTCAAAAGTTGATCAGTTCATCTACTCATCATCCCCGACAAGTCTGTGAAGTTTCGGGGAAAAATCTCAAATAGTTTTTTTAGATATCTTGCTTACAAACTTAAAACGCGAAAAATTTCAAAGGGCCATAACTCAAGAAAAAAATTTCGGATTTTTTTCAAAAGTTAATCAGTTCATCTACTCATCATCCCCAACCAGCATGTAAAGTTTCAGGGCAATAGCTCAAACAGTTTTTGAGATATCTTGCTTACAAGATTTCATAGTATTTTTTGCAAAGGGGCATAACTCAAAAAAGGGGCATAATCCTGACGAGAAAAAAAACACGGGTCAATTATTTTTTCATGAGGAATCCATATATGAAATTTCAAAAACCTAGCACCCATGGTTCTAAAGTTATGCTATGCAGTAAAAAGTGGGACGGACGTAAGGACGGAAGGACGGACGGACGAACAGGGCAAAACCAATATGCCCCCACAACTTCTTCGAAGTTGGGGGCATAAAAAATGGTGGTCATTCACTTTAAATATTAGTCTGCCCAGGAAAAGTGTGGATAGGTAAACTGACTGGCTAAAACTGAACTAAATAGTGTTGACTGGGTCGTAAAACTCAAATCAAGCAAAAAACAAACAAACAATTATCAGAGAAATACTATTTTCGCACTTTGAACTATTGATAATAATGTATATGGTGTTCAAGGCATGCAACTCTTGCTACAATTTTATAAAAAGACATTAAAAAATAGCCATCGGAAGAGATGGCAAATCCCCCGACAAAAAGCCAGTATGGCCTTCAGAAGATTGTTCACCAATAGAGAATGCACCAGAATTAAACCAGCAATAAATCACAAAAGTATTGCAGTTATGGCCATCACATGAATATACTCCAGGAAAGATAACTAAAAAACCAGGGTACTCAGAACTGTCGTACTTGCGCATGACATGCCTGCTTAAGCTCATGCATTTCTGTACAAAGTACCATCAATATGTCTCAAAGGGTGTTGGAGATCACAAACTGGTCATACTGTTATATTGGAAGGGTAGATAACTCCGATATTTATCATAACACCCAGAGTTGTGGTTCTTAGGCATGAAGCGCCGTCTCAACCTTGTATACAATTGTGCCAAGTATTACGAAATGGAATAGGAAACCGCTCTGGTGCTTATGCACATCTAAATTATTTTGTAGGTATATGGCAAGGCGGTGCGAGTGAAATATTTTGGGTGAAATACGGTAGGCAAAATGTGCTGCTCCATGCACAAGTCATGCACACATCATACGTTGTATGCATGAGTGGTTTGTGGAGATTTTTTTACCATACAGTTGGCCGATATAAGGCTGATTTCTATAAAATTTGCCTAAAATTCGCCAACCGCCAAATTATGCCATATATAATTTTCATTCTAGCCACGAGGTTGTGAGTGTTCTTTTTAACGGGAGTCATACCATTGATTTGTAGGGACGTTTCATCATTTTCACTATGGATAATACTATTTGAACGCAAATCCATTATCTACTCGATTTTTGCTATCTGGCTATGATTGTGGACGATATCTTCACCTTGCCACGATTTTAGCGAGCTAATATGAGTATTCATGATGTTCCGGTAGTATTCATACATATAAAAACCCTCAACAACGAACACTATTCAGCAGCAGGTCAAGTTCTAACGATTGAACACAACATCGTGGCGGGACAATGAAAGTATATTGAAAGGTATGTTAAATCTGTGTTTAGTTTTAATTTTGTATGAACATGCTTGTAGGTTTTGGAGGGGTTTACTTCTAGTATACCCGAACTTTCTGAAGCCTATTCTGGATTCACTTTTGAAGCCTCTGTAATGTAATGATTAGGCTACTAGCCTTAACCAGCTAGAGGTCGCAGGATCGATCCCAGCCTTCTCCAGAAGTAGAATGAGTCTTTTAAGCAAAGTCCTGTCACATCTGACACTAGATGTTGGTGAGACGTAAAGTTTTGAAACCCGCTCATTTTAGATTCATTTAGGCTTTTATAGACCCCTTTTGTAGAATATAATTAATTAACGTCGCGTCACTTGTTCGATCCATAACTTTTGACTAGCAGTGGTTAGAAAACCATAGTCCCGTCTCTGTATGATATTAGGTGTAGAGGGAACGTAAAATTAAGACGGCTTCAACCATATCGTCATCATCAGGGCAAACTCTTACAAGAGCCTGTCGGGTTATCCGTGATGATGAACCGTGATGAATTTGATTTTACCAGCATGTTCATGTTGAGTAGAAATAATTTTGTTCAAGAAGAAATACGAGTTCATTTTGAAATGATGCCGCTTTTTGTTTGAGAACTAGGTTTGTACGTGTATGTACATACAAAGAACGTGATGATGATCAGTGAGAGTATTTGGTCGCCAAACGATATAACGACCTGAGCGGCGTGGATGACGTCAGCTGCGTTATCAGCGTCACGGGGACGGTTGTGACATGGTTCCTACCAAATACAGCAAGAATTGACGACAAACAGTGTTGGTCCTTATGACACACTAACAAACGTTGTGGAGAATAGATGAAAATCTTCCTGTTTGTAGTTTCTATCTTTTGTTAATGTAATGAGTTTGTGAATAGCTATATTTTTGAGCCGTGTCGCCGAGAAGGATATGAAATAGAGTTTGTTATGTTTCCTGTAATTGGCGGCTGACCAGGTAGCGCAAAGGCGTGGTCTGTTCAATTGCCTCTTACCTGTGCAAATGTCGTGAGCACGAATTTGATAAGTATTATGCTCAGTAGTAGTGAGCATTAATTGGTTTCTGTAGTGCTCAGTAAGTACACATAAACTTTGAGTATTCTTGTGTCAAGCGCTGGGTGCTGATAATTTGATGCACAGTCAATTTGAGTTCTGCTGTGCAGTTATTTATCGCATGCACTGATCAGCCTGTGTGTCTGGTCGGTGCATGCGCAATAACGGTTTCATAAGAAGTTTGTTTTGGCCCCTGCAGACAAGGCCGCTAACAACGTCGTCGTTGTGTGACGGCTCCACTATGTTAACACGCTTAAGCAGGAGCTTGGTGGTACTAAGGCCTATGAACTTCAGCCTTTGGCTGAAGAGAGAGCTATAGTAGATAAACATGTTTGTCTTTCAGCCACCAAGTTTGCTGTGTGTGTTAACGAAGGCCAAGACAAGCTTCCTACGCTATACTGGTTACCAAAACTTCATAAAAAACCTTACAAAGCACGGTTTATTGCAAATTCTAGTTCTTGCACTACCACTGAACTTTCTAAATTATTAACCTCCTGTCTTACTGCTATTAAAATGCACGTAATTAAATATTGTGATAAAGTCTTTGAAAGATCAGGAAGAAATCTGTTTTGGTCTATAAAAAATTCGAATGAGGTTTTAAATAAATTGAAATCTAGACAGTTTCGTGCTTCTAGTCTGTCTACCTACGATTTTTCCACTCTTTACACTACACTTCCTCATAATCTTATAAAAGAAAAGCTTAATGATTTAATTGAATGGGCTTTTCACAGAGAAGATTCTCCCTATCTTGCATGTAATGTCAGAAATGCATTTTTCACTTCTAAAGAGCATAAGAATTATACACTTTGGTCATGTCAGAAAGTGTGTGATGCCCTCACCTTTCTACTTGACAATATTTATATTAGATTCGGTACTAAGTTATTTAGACAAATTGTGGGTATTCCGATGGGTACTAATTGCGCACCTCTTGTGGCTGATCTGTTCTTGTATTGTTATGAAAGAGACTTCATTTTGTCGCTTTCCATTGATAATCAATCTGAAATTATTGAAGCTTTTAGCTCTACTTCTAGATATTTAGATGATTTATTAAATATTGATAATACCTATTTTGATGGTTTGATCAGTCAGATTTACCCCCTAGAACTTCAGTTAAATAAAGCAAATTCTTCTGATACCGAGGCCCCGTTTTTGGATTTACATCTATCTATTGTAGATGGATTTGTTTCGTGCAAAATTTATGATAAACGCAATGACTTTGATTTTGAGATTGTAAATTTTCCTTTTTTGGATGGTGATGTTCCTCGTGCGCCATCCTATGGCGTTTATATTTCGCAATTAATTCGATTTGCTAGAGTGTGTAGTCATGTTACTGACTTCAACACTCGTAATAAATTATTAACGGCTAAACTCCTTAATCAGGGTTATCGGTACCATAAACTACGCAAAGCCTTTTCAAAATTTTATAGACGCCATTCTGATTTAATTTCAAAATTCAATATTGGACTTAAATCTCTACTGCAACAAGGTCTATCGGAACCCGAATTTTATGGTGACTTAGTATATGAATTCAGAAAAATATATAACCGCAATGACTTCAGCACCCAATTTCGTAAAATCATTCTTCGATATAAAAAGATTGGGTACAACATGGATATTATACGACAGACTGCATGCATGGTAGTTAACCCAATCACGGTTGGCGACTTTGCTTCCCTCTTTAATTGCACGCCGGTGGGTCAGGCCTCAGATTCTATGACGGCTCCAACGTAAAGGCTTATTGAAAATTAAAGAGATAATGTTGGTTGGTGCCTGATGCTCTGTCTCTGGTCGGGCTCATCGGAGTCTAACTGTTGGTTTTCTTTTGCTCCAGCATTTCAGTGGTTTCTTGCTGTCGAGTCCTCACCGTTGTCTCACCTCTGTGGTTCTTTGATTTCTGTGTTCACGGAGATGTTGCACTGATGAGTTAGGAGGCCTTCATGCAGACTGAACAAATTATTTGTCTAAATCGCGACGGAAGTAAGGGCGAGGATTATGGCCACGTAAAATCGATTTAAGCCCCACAGTGGAAATCTTCCACTGACCGTTCCAAGGCGGCTCTTCTGTGGCGATTTATTTATGTTGTTGTTTGTTACTTACTGTGTGTATCACTTGTAGCTTTTAATTTTGGATGGCCATATGACCATTTTGTGGGAAAGTAACCGTCCATATGGCCTTCCTTTGTTTAGGTTTCCATTATGGTCTGGTCGCTTAATGTTTGTATTTCTTTCCCTTTGGTGTCTTTTATGGATGGAGTAAGTTAATTGTATCAATTCCTGATCTTTGTTTTACTTCTACTTTATGCATGAACATATTCTTTCTTCTCCGGGAGGGGGTCATGATATAGCATGTATGTTTTATGAACTGTATCTTAGTTGAATTATCGTAATTTGCAGGCACAACAATGTGTGATAACATGCTGCTCCCTGCCACATAGGAGCAGGTACTGGTACGACGCTATTTGTTCAGTGTCCAGCAAGGGCGGACAGACCCAATAACAGACCGTCGAGACCAATATAAACAGGTTCTAGAAAAACACTAGAATCAATTTAACGAAGAAGTTACCGGGACTTCAAGTTCATGTGAATACGAATCGTAAATAATATAAATCAATTTGTGGTCGACAACAAGGTCGACAAACTAGTTTTCAGGTCGACAAAATAGTATTCAGCAGTGCGCGCTAAGTGGTTCACCCTAAGTGAACGTTTAATCTGGCCGGTTGCGTTTTGTGTTTCTTTTTCTTATTTTTGTTGTTGTGTTTGTTATTTGCTTCTGTAGACACTCACGTCACCCCGTTCCGAGCACAGAACATCGTTTTGCCTTCGGGGCGGACGTCGTGAGTGGGCTACAGAAGGAAATGAATGTGATGTTTTGTGTTAGTATTGTTGTATATAGATACGGTAAATAATTCATGTCATTCATTTGATATCTTTCTTGTGCCTTATTCCACAGCTGCCCGTACACCTGTCAGAGATCACGCTCGGTTGTCTTGTCAACATGGGGGTTTGCGAGACGCCGTAAACCCACAAGTAACATTTGGTGTCATTGAAGTGAGGATGTGATCTCTGGCGGGTGTTCCCAGCTGTGGAACAGCACATTGATGCTCTAAAACATCAATTTCACATAAAAAATAACATTGACAGCCACATTTTGATATTAACTTGAATATTCCTTCCTGCGTTGATGAAGTGCGAAACCCATGTATTCAACTAAATGGATACTGACAAGTTTAAATTTCTGAGCAGGAAGGCAAGGCAAACCCCAATTTTTATTGGTAACGAAAAATTTTAGTAGTCCCAACTTAATTGTGTTACCCGACATTCTACTAAGTTAAACTGGAGTTACTTATTGATCTTATCCACACATGGTTCTGACGTAGTGACGTTAACAATTTACTGACGTTGACATAACGGTAGCGTTAATATTTACGCTGTGGCTTGAAGTTAGGTATGACGTAATAGAAACATTAATGGTAACTTGTTGTTATCGGAGTTTTGTAATGTGATGAAACTTCGGATTGTAGCTTTTAACTGTAAACGTCGTCAGTTTATGACGTCATATTAGACTACCAGTACGTAACGCCATACTTTACTGAATGTATTTGACATTTCAAATCGCGTGTGCTTTAATAACTAACGTTTTAGTTACATTAACGCGTATAACACATATCTTAACGTTTAAGTTAAGCCCATTCAATCATTACTGATCATAACGGATCAGTTTATAGTGGTTTTGATAGTAACGTGAGATTTACGTTATCAATAATGGAGCGTTTAATGCAAATGGGAAAGGAGTAAGGTTATGAGGGGAAAGATTTACAAGGTTTTGTTAAGGAGCAGCAAGATATTGAGCGAGCAGAAAGGCAAGATCAAAGAGATTTAGAAAGGTTAAGGTCTGAGGAAAAGGAAAAGGAAAAGGAAAGGGAACATAATAATAATAATAATAATCGACCTTATTTATAGAGGGTAACACATTTAGTAAACTAGTACTAATCTTCCATGTGGCCCTCTTTTCCTGGGTAGAACCAGTACTAAGCAATGTGGATAAAGTCTCTTGCTCAAGGAAACATCACTTGCCGCTCGTGGGATTCGAACCCGGTACCTCTCGATCCCGAGGCCGATACTTTACCACTGCACCACAGCGCTCCATGAACTAGCTATGTTGAATGTTGATAAGGAACTTGAAATGCACGCATTCAAAGTGAAAGGGCTGCAAAAGAGATTAGTGAGGCCCATTTAGAACAAATAAAACATGGGTTTGAGCTGCAGCACTAAGAATTAAGAAATCACTTAGAAATGCCGAGAGCGAAGCGAGAGCTACACTTTGAAAAGCAAACAGCTGAAAAGGTGGCCCATGCCCGGGATCCTAAGTTACCTTATTATGAAGAGGGTAAAGATAAAATGGGTAGTTATTTATCAAGGTTTGAGAAATATGCTACGGCTAATAAATGGGATAAGAGTGTTTGGGCCGCGTATTTAAGTGCATTGCTTAAAGGGCGCGCACTTGATGTGTATGACCGGTTGTCAAATGAGGATGCGGCGGATTATGATAAGTTAAAGGATGCTCTATTAAAGAATTTTGACATGACAGAGCGCGGATTTAGGAAGCAGTTTCGTTATAGTAGGCCCGAGAAATCAGAAACGTTCATACAGTTCAGAAATAGATTGAGAAGTTATTTAGAAAAATCGCTTAATATGGCAAAGATAGAAAAATCTTTTCCGGCTGTGTGTGATTTCATGGCAAGGGATCAGTTCCTGGAGTCATGTATGTACATCTGAAGCCAAAACAGTTTTGTAATTTGGATGAAATGGCTAGGGGGGCAGATTTCTTTGCAGAAGCGCGCGGGGGTGTATTTAGTTACATTAATAAGAGGCAACGCGATAAAAGAGGCGCAGCGCAGGGTAAACAGGACAAAGTTGACGCAAACAAACCGAGTGGTAAATCAGATATCAAGTGTAGCATATGCGGTAAGGTGCATTTAACAATTAAATGTTTTAATACCCCGACAAAAAACAATTTTATAGCGCAGAGGTAGGAGCAACTGGAGGTGGGGTGAGTTGTGTTAAGGAAAATTTTAACACGCGCGTAGAGAGTCAAGGTACTCAGGTTAAGAATGAGAATACGCAGAATGTAGGTCTAGGTTATACACGTGGTCGTTGTAATTTTAGAGGGTCTTTTCGCGGACGCGGTAAGAATAATGGCACATCACGTGGCGCAGCACATCAAGTTAGTTTTTGTCAAACGGAAGTAACTAGGAAATATGATGAGATTGGAAGTATTTTTGAAGATAAGGTTGGTGATCCTTTGATTTCGGATAGGGAGGAGTGTAGTAAGGAAACTAGGGAAGGTGTCTGTTACTTCTTAAAGGCAAGGTTACCGACGGCAAAAGGATTGGTTAATAATAAAAAGGTAGTTGTATTAAGAGAAACTGGGTGTAGAGGCTGTGTCGTTCGGAGAAGTTTGGTTTCGGATGGTCAGTAAATAGGGAAGGAATCAAATGTTACGTTGATTGATGAATCCACACAAAGGTATCCTTTGGCAATGATTGACTTTGATTGTCCTTTTTAACTGGGAAAACTGAGGCTTTGTGTATGGATGATACGTTGTACGATTTGGTCATCGGTAACATTGATGGATCAAAACTTCTTGATATGTCTAATTTCTCAGCTGCGGCTGTAACTAGGTCTCAAACTAGGCAGGATGAGAAGCATTACAGAAAACTTAAGGTTCCCGATCAGATCATTGACGATGACAAGGAGGCTTTCAAGCAAGCTAAGGTTGATGATCCAACATTTTAAAATATCGTCTTCCTATCTTTCATGATGGGAATTCGTTCATACTCCGGACGGACTCCTCGTGAAAGAAACTAATTTGTGATAGAGAAGGAATGTTTGGCTATTATCTGGGGTGTTGAGAAATTTTGCAAGTATCTTTTCGGAGTAGAATTCTTGCTTGAGACAGACCACAAGCCCTTGTCTTATATGCAAACAGCAAAAGTTCTCAATCCTCGAATTATGTGTTGGGCAATGAAACTACAGCAGTATAGATTTTGGATTATTGCAATTCGGGGCGAAGAAAATTTTGGGGCAGACTACCTTAGCAGATAATTTCGAACGATTGTTGTGTACATAGCTGTCTTTATTCAGATAGGCTTCATCCTGTTCCATCTCTGTATACAAAGAAAAACATTTCTGATTGTTTTTCTCCAAAAGGGGAAACCTTTGTTACGAGATGGAATAGGAAACCTCTCTGGTGCTATTTTAGTAGGTATATGGTAAGGCGGTGCGAGTGAAATATTTTGGGTGAAATACGGTAGGCAAAATGTGCTGCTCCATGCACAAGTCATGCACATATCATACGATGTATGCATGAGTGGTTTGTGGAGATTTGTTTACCATACAGTGTGGCCGCTATAAGGCTGATTTCTATAAAATTTGCCTAAAATTCGCCAACCCAAATTGTGCCATATATAATTTTCATTCTAGCCACGAAGTTATGAGTGTTCTTTTTAACGGGAGTCATACCATTAATTCGTAGGGACGTTTCATAATTTTTTCCCTTTGGGAAATATTATTTGAACGCAAAGCCATTATCTACTCGATTTTTGCT
The DNA here is from genome assembly GCA_963580285.1 of Lucinisca nassula. Taxonomy (NCBI): domain Eukaryota; kingdom Metazoa; phylum Mollusca; class Bivalvia; order Lucinida; family Lucinidae; genus Lucinisca; species Lucinisca nassula. The sequence goes on from OY757010.1 coordinate 70,862,275, forward strand.
ATCTGGCTATGATTGTGGACGGTATCTTCAGCTCGCCACGATTATAGCGAGCTTATATGAGTATGCATGATTTTCCGGTAGTATTCATAGCTATAAAAACCCTCAAAAACGAACACTATTCAGCAGCAGGTCAAGTTCTAATGATTGAACACAACATCGTGGCGGGACAATGAAAGTATATTGAAAGGTATGTTAAATCTATGTTAATTATTATTTATGTATGAACATGCTTGTAGGTTTTGGAGGGGTTTACTTCTAATAAACTCAAACTTTCTGAAGCCTATTCTGGATTCACTTTTGAAGCCTCTGTAATGTAGTGATTAGGCTACTAGTTTTAACCAGCTAGAGGACGCAGGATCGATCCCAGGCTTCTCCAGAAGTAGAATGAGTCTGTTAAGCGAGGTCAGTCTCATTCTGGCCCTAGATGTTGGTGAGACGTAAAGTTTGGACACCCGCTCATTCTAGATTCATTTAGGCTTTTAAAGATCCCGTTTGTAGAATATAATTAATAAACGTCGCGTCACTTGTTCGATCCATTACTTTTGACTAGCAGTGGTTAGAAAACCGTAGTCCCGTCTCTGTATGATATTAAGACCGGCTCAACCATATCTTCATCATCAGGGCAAACTTTTACAAGAGCCTGTTGGGTTATCCGTGATGATGAACCGTGATGAATTTGATTTTACAAGCATTTTCATGTTGTGTAGAAATAATTTTGTTCAAGAAGAACTACGAGTTCATTTTGAAATGATGCCGTTTTTTGTTTGAGAACTCGGTTTGTACGTGTATGTACATAAAAAGAACGTGATGATGATAAGTGGGAGTATTTGGTCGCCAAACGATATAACGACCTGAGCGGCGTGGATGACGTCAGCAGCATCAGCCTCACGAGGACGGTTGTAATGGTTGTAACGTGGTGCCTACCAAATACAGCAAGAATTAACGACAAACAGTGTTGGTTCTTATGAGACACTAACAAATGTTGTGGAGAATAGATGAAAATCTTCCTGTTTGTAGTTTATATCTGTTGTTAATGAAATGAATTTGTGAATAGCTATATTTGTGAGCCGTGTCGCGGAGAAGGATATGAAATAGAGTTTGTTTTGTTTCCTGTAATTGGCGGCTGACCAGGTAGCGCAAAGGCGCGGTCTGTTCAACTGCCTCTTACCTATGCTAATGTAGTGAGCACTATTTTGATGAGTATTATGCTCAGTGGTAGTGAGCATTAATTGATTTCTGTAGTTGAAATTCAAGGCTAAAACTCGTGCAATTTAACTGCGACCTTGACCTTGAGTCAGCATGGTTAAGTTATCGGTTCTGCACATTAGCTCACTGAGACGGATATTTGACCAATGTTTAATGAAAATCTATCAAAGGGTTCAGGGGAGAATGTGCACGGTATTGGTTAAAAGGCTTAAAGTGAATGACCACCTTTATAACATAATTACTTCATTTGCAAGAAAAAGTTACTGTAATGATTAATCTCTGACTTTTAGTACCAATTGAAATCTGCTTAGGTAATTAAATCAACATTTAATGGTTTCAGTGAAGTCTTCTGGCAGCGGCCATATTTTCCCCAAGGTAATCCAAATCTTTCCCAGGGTTCAACATGTTTGCTAAAATCCTGATCTCATAGAGACTGTAGAAGCTCTATGTCTCTCTATGCAGCTACTAAAGGAGAAGTGATTAGGCTCTCTAATCAGGTTGAATTCTCAAAAATCCTTTGTATAGGCTGTCAGTTCAGCATCTTACATAAGGCTTCATTATGTCTTTGGACAAAAATAAAGACTTTGAAGACAGTTTTCCTGAGTTTGGTACTCAGGGCTATCAGTATGAGCTCGAGTTCACAGAAGAGGAGTTTTTGTAGGTAAAATGGGAATTTAAAAGGACATTTGTATATATTCTGATAATTTCTCCAAAACATAAATTATGAGTGCTCAAAGGAATCGCCTCATTGAGACATTTCTAACGAGTACCCACAATCTATTGCTTTAAAAATATCACAAAATACCATGTGAAATGCAATGAAATATTACCTAAACTTGTCAAGGCGTGTTAATGTAATGATTGGTTAAATGATAATGATATGCATTAATTAACACTTTTTGTACCAAATGGAATCTTCCATTTTATATATAGCAGGAGTTCATTTCAAAATTTAGGGGTGTCAGGTTGTGTTTTCATCAAAATTTATTTGGAAAATGACTGGACTTTTAGCAAACAGTGAAGGCCTTGATCAGACATGCAATGTTTGCCAGGGTACCCGTTTTGGGGTTTCTGGTACTAAATGGGTTATTGAAGAAAAGAAAAGAAATAAGTAATCAAGAAACCTTCAAGTCCACTTGAAAAGAGCTATCTTCAAAATGTTAAGCACAAACAATGTTATGCTTTGCATAAACAAATGTCTTGATGTTGAGATTCTCTGTTCCAAGATAATGAATCCATTTTTCACATAACTCTCTATGTTTCTTAGGGTCAGGGATAGCAAAACAGCTAATTCTTTGTCCTCTTTTCACTGTGCAGTATTTGGCCTTACAAGAAGGCATTTTTATTTTAATGTTCACTTTCTTCTCTTAAATTCTCAGCTGCTAAAATACCAAGATTTGTTATCTGCAGTTGCCGTGATGTCACCCCAGGAGATATAATCTGTAAACATGTCTGACACCCTATCAGCAACTTTAATGAGCCATTATATTTAACTAGAGAAACAGTTTAGATGAAGAATGCGATTTTATCATTCCTCAATGGTGTTACTATAAAATGGATCTGAGAAAAAAAATGGTGGTCATTCACTTTAAATATTAGTCTGCCCAGGAAAAGTGTGGATAGGTAAACTGACTGGCTAAAACTGAACTAAATAGTGTTGACTGGGTAGTAAAACTCAAATCAAGCAAAAAACAAACAAACAATTATCAGAGAAATACTATTTTCGCACTTTGAACTATTGATAATAATGTATATGGTGTTCAAGGCATGCAACTCTTGCTACAATTTTATAAAAAGACATTAAAAAATAGCCATCGGAAGAGATGGCAAATCCCCCGACAAAAAGCCAATATGGCCTTCAGAAGATTGTTCACCAATAGAGAATGCACCAGAATTAAACCAGCAATAAATCACAAAAGTATTGCAGTTATGGCCATCACATGAATATACTCCAGGAAAGATAACTAAAAAACCAGGGTACTCAGAACTGTCGTACTTGCGCATGACATGCCTGCTTAAGCGCATGCATTTCTGTACAAAGTACCATCAATATGTCTCAAAGGGTGTTGGAGATCACAAACTGGTCATACTGTTATATTGGAAGGGTAGATAACTCCGATATTTATCATAACACCCAGAGTTGTGGTTCTTAGGCATGAAGCGCCGTCTCAACCTTGTATACAATTGTGCCAAGTATTACGAAATGGAATAGGAAACCGCTCTGGTGCTTATGCACATCTAAATTATTTTGTAGGTATATGGCAAGGCGGTGCGAGTGAAATATTTTGGGTGAAATACGGTAGGCAAAATGTGCTGCTCCATGCACAAGTCATGCACACATCATACGTTGTATGCACGAGTGGTTTGTGGAGATTTTTTTACCATACAGTTGGCCGATATAAGGCTGATTTCTAGAAAAATTTGCCTAAAATTCGCCAACCGCCAAATTATGCCATATATAATTTTCATTCTAGCCACGAGGTTGTGAGTGTTCTTTTTAACGGGAGTCATACCATTGATTTGTAGGGACGTTTCATCATTTTCCCTATGGATAATACTATTTGAACGCAAATCCATTATCTACTCGATTTTTTGCTATCTGGCTATGATTGTGGACGATATCTTCACCTTGCCACGATTTTAGCGAGCTAATATGAGTATTCATGATGTTCCGGTAGTATTCATACATATAAAAACCCTCAACAACGAACACTATTCAGCAGCAGGTCAAGTTCTAACGATTGAACACAACATCGTGGCGGGACAATGAAAGTATATTGAAAGGTATGTTAAATCTGTGTTTAGTTTTAATTTTGTATGAACATGCTTGTAGGTTTTGGAGGGGTTTACTTCTAGTATACCCGAACTTTCTGAAGCCTATTCTGGATTCACTTTTGAAGCCTCTGTAATGTAGTGATTAGGCTACTAGCCTTAACCAGCTAGAGGTCGCAGGATCGATCCCAGCCTTCTCCAGAAGTAGAATGAGTCTTTTAAGCAAAGTCCTGTCACATCTGACACTAGATGTTGGTGAGAAGTTTTGAAACCCGCTCATTTTAGATTCATTTAGGCTTTTATAGACCCCTTTTGTAGACTATAATTAATTAACGTCGCGTCACTTGTTCGATCCATAACTTTTGACTAGCAGTGGTTAGAAAACCATAGTCCCGTCTCTGTATGATATTAGGTGTAGAGGGAACGTAAAATTAAGACGGCTTCAACCATATCGTCATCATCAGGGCAAACTCTTACAAGAGCCTGTCGGGTTATCCGTAATGATGAACCGTGATGAATTTGATTTTACAAGCATGTTCATGTTGAGTAGAAATAATTTTGTTCAAGAAGAAATACGAGTTCATTTTGAAATGATGCCGCTTTTTGTTTGAGAACTAAGTTTGTACGTGTATGTACATACAAAGAACGTGATGATGATCAGTGAGAGTATTTGGTCGCCAAACGATATAACGACCTGAGCGGCGTGGATGACGTCAGCTGCGTTATCAGCGTCACGGGGACGGTTGTGACATGGTTCCTACCAATACAGCAAGAATTGACGACAAACAGTGTTGGTCCTTATGACACACTAACAAACGTTGTGGAGAATAGATGAAAATATTCCTGTTTGTAGTTTCTATCTTTTGTTAATGTAATGAGTTTGTGAATAGCTATATTTTTGAGCCGTGTCGCCGAGAAGGATATGAAATAGAGTTTGTTATGTTTCCTGTAATTGGCGGCTGACCAGGTAGCGCAAAGGCGTGGTCTGTTCAATTGCCTCTTACCTGTGCAAATGTCGTGAGCACGAATTTGATAAGTATTATGCTCAGTAGTAGTGAGCATTAATTGGTTTCTGTAGTGCTCAGTAAGTACACATAAACTTTGAGTATTCTTGTGTCAAGCGCTGGGTGCTGATAATTTGATGCACAGTCAATTTGAGTTCTGCTGTGCAGTTATTTATCGCATGCACTGATCAGCCTGTGTGTCTGGTCGGTGCATGCGCAATAACGGTTTATGCATGAACATATTCTTTCTTCTCCGGGAGGGGGTCATGATATAGCATGTATGTTTTTTGAACTGTATCTTAGTCGAATTATCGTAATTTGCAGGCACAACAATGTGTGATAACATGCTGCTCCCTGCCACATAGGAGCAGGTACTGGTACGACGCTATCTGTTCAGTGTCCAGCAAGGGCGGACAGACCCAATAACAGACCGTCGAGACCAATATAAACAGGTTCTAGAAAAACACATAGAATCAATTTAACGAAGAAGTTACCGGGACTTCAAGTTCATGTGAATACGAATCGTAAATAATATAAATCAATTCGTGGTCGACAACAAGGTCGACAAACTAGTTTTCAGGTCGACAAAATAGTATTCAGCAGTGCGCGCTAAGTGGTTCACCCTAAGTGAACGTTTAATCTGGCCGGTTGCGTTTTGTGTTTCTTTTTCTTATTTTTGTTGTTGTGTTTGTTATTTGCTTCTGTAGACACTCACGTCACCCCGTTCCGAGCACAGAACATCGTTTTGCCTTCGGGGCGGACGTCGTGAGTGGGCTACAGAAGGAAATGAATGTGATGTTTTGTGTTAGTATTGTTGTATATAGATACGGTAAATAATTCATGTCATTCATTTGATATCTTTCTTGTGCCTTACTCCACAGCTGCCCGTACACCTGTCAGAGATCACGCTCGGTTGTCTTGTCAACATGGGGGTTTGCGAGACGCCGTAAACCCACAAGTAACATTTGGTGTCATTGAAGTGAGGATGTGATCTCTGGCGGGTGTTCCCAGCTGTGGAACAGCACATTGATGCTCTAAAACATCAATTTCACATAAAAAATAACATTGACAGCCACATTTTGATATTAACTTGAATATTCCTTCCTGCGTTGATGAAGTGCGAAACCCATGTATTCAACTAAATGGATATGACAAGTTTAAATTTCTGAGCAGGAAGGCAAGGCAAACCCCAATTTTTATTGGTAACGAAAAATTTTAGTAGTCCCAACTTAATTGTGTTACCCGACATTCTACTAAGTTAAACTGGAGTTACTTATTGATCTTATCCACACATGGTTCTGACGTAGTGACGTTAACAATTGACTGACGTTGACATAACGGTAGCGTTAATATTTACGCTGTGGCTTGAAGTTAGGTATGACGTAATAGAAACATTAATGGTATCTTGTTGTTATCGGAGTTTTGTAAAGTGATGAAACTTCGGATTGTAGCTTTTTACTGTAAACGTCGTCAGTTTATGACGTCAAATTAGACTACCAGTACGTAACGCCATACTTTACTGAATGTATTTGACATTTCAAATCGCGTGTGCTTTAATAATTAACGTTTTAGTTACATTAACGCGTATAACACATATCTTAACGTTTAAGTTAAGCCCATTCAATCATTACTGATCATAACGGATCAGTTTTTAGTGGTTTTGATAGTAACGTGAGATTTACGTTATCAATAATGGAGCGTTTAATGCAAATGGGAAAGGAGTAAGGTTATGAGGGGAAAGATTTACAAGGTTTTGTTAAGGAGCAGCAAGATATTGAGCGAGCAGAAAGGCAAGATCAAAGAGATTTAGAAAGGTTAAGGTCTGAGGAAAAGGAAAAGGAAAAGGAAAGGGAACATGAACTAGCTATGTTGAATGTTGATAAGGAACTTGAAATGCACGCATTCAAAGTGAAAGGGCTGCAAAAGAGATTAGTGAGGCCCATTTAGAACAAATAAAATATGGGTTTGAGCTGCAGCACTAAGAATTAAGAAATCACTTAGAAATGCCGAGAGCGAAGCGAGAGCTACACTTTGAAAAGCAAACAGCTGAAAGGTTGGCCCATGCCCGGGATCCTAAGTTACCTTATTATGAAGAGGGTAAAGATAAAATGGGTAGTTATTTATCAAGGTTTGAGAAATATGCTACGGCTAATAAATGGGATAAGAGTGTTTGGGCCGCGTATTTAAGTGCATTGCTTAAAGGGCGCGCACTTGATGTGTATGACCGGTTGTCAAATGAGGATGCGGCGGATTATGATAAGTTAAAGGATGCTCTATTAAAGAATTTTGACATGACAGAGCGCGGATTTAGGAAGCAGTTTCGTTATAGTAGGCCCGAGAAATCAGAAACGTTCATACAGTTCAGAAATAGATTGAGAAGTTATTTAAAAAAAATCGCTTAATATGGCAAAGATAGAAAAATCTTTTCCGGCTGTGTGTGATTTCATGGCAAGGGATCAGTTCCTGGAGTCATGTATGTACATCTGAAGCCAAAACAGTTTTGTAATTTGGATGAAATGGCTAGGGGGGCAGATTTCTTTGCAGAAGCGCGCGGGGGTGTATTTAGTTACATTAATAAGAGGCAACGCGATAAAAGAGGCGCAGCGCAGGGTAAACAGGACAAAGTTGACTCAAACAAATCGAGTGGTAAATCAGATATCAAGTGTAGCATATGCGGTAAGGTGCATTTAACAATTAAATGTTTTAATACCCCGACAAAAAACAATTTTATAGCGCAGAGGTAGGAGCAACTGGAGGTGGGGAAAGTTGTGTTAAGGAAAATGTTAACACGCGCGTAGAGAGTCAAGGTACTCAGGTTAAGAATGAGAATACGCAGAATGTAGGTCTAGGTTATACACGTGGTCGTGGTAATTTTAGAGGGTCTTTTCGCGGACGCGGTAAGAATAATGGCACATAACGTGGCGCAGCACATCAAGTTAGTTTTTGTCAAACGGAAGTAACTAGGAAATATGATGAGATTGGAAGTATTTTTGAAGATAAGGTTGGTGATCCTTTGATTTCGGATAGGGAGGAGTGTAGTAAGGAAACTAGGGAAGGTGTCTGTTACTTCTTAAAGGCAAGTTTACCGACGGCAAAAGGATTGGTTAATAATAAAAAGGTAGTTGTATTAAGAGAAACTGGGTGTAGAGGCTGTATCGTTCGGAGAAGTTTGGTTTCGGATGGTCAGTTAATAGGGAAGGAATCAAATGTTACGTTGATTGATGAATCCACACAAAGGTATCCTTTGGCAATGATTGACTTTGATTGTCCTTTTTAACTGGGAAAACTGAGGCTTTGTGTATGGATGATACGTTGTACGATTTGGTCATCGGTAACATTGATGGATCAAAACTTCTTGATATGTCTCATTTCTCAGCTGCGGCTGTAACTAGGTCTCAAACTAGGCAGGATGAGAAGCATTACAGAAAACTTAAGGTTCCCGATCAGATCATTGACGATGACAAGGAGGCTTTCAAGCAAGCTAAGGTTGATGATCCAACATTTTAAAATATCAGGAAAAGGGTTGTATCTGGGAACAAGACTGTGAGTCGTGGTTCAAACCGAGGTGAAACTAGATTTATTGAGAAAAAAGGTTTGGCATATAGGGAGTTCACCAAGGGTAACAAAGTCTCTTTCCAACTTGTAGTCCCTCAAAGTTTCCGAGGAAAGGTGTTGAAACTGGCTCATGAAACGCTTATATCTGGACATATGGGTATTAGAAAGACATTGGATAGAGTTGTAACTGAGTTTTACTGGCCCGGTATTTGCGGTGATGTCGCTAGATTTTGTAAATCTTGTGATATTTGTCAGAGAACCATTCAGAAAGGTCGGGTCGATAAAGTACCCCTAGGAAAAATGCCATTGATTGATGCGCTATTTAAAAGGGTGGCAGTGGACATAGTTGGTCCAATTGAGCCTTGATCTGATAGGCAAATCTCGGTACATTTTAACCATGATAGATTATGCGACAAGGTATCCAGAGGCGATAGCTTTACCGAGTATTGAGACGGAACGTGTCGGGGAAGCGCTTATTGAAATGTTTAGTAGGGTTGGCATTCCTGATGAAAGGTTGACTGATTGTGGATCACAGTTCACTGCTGAGGTAATGAAAGAAGTCAGCAGACTTCTTTCTCTTCAACAGTTAACGTGTAGTCCGAGACACCCGATATGAAACGGCTTGATTGAGCGTTTCCACGCTACGTTAAAGCAGATGTTACGTCGCATGTGTGCTGAACGTCCCAAAAATTGGGATAAATATCTTTCAGCTTTGTTATTTGCGGTTAGGGAAGTCCCACAAGAGTCTTTGGGATACTCCCCCTTTTGAGTTGTTACATGGACGTAACGTCAGAGGTCCAATGGCAATATTAAGGGACTTATGGGCTGAAGAGATACGCGATGAGCAAATTCTTTCAACGTATCAGTACGTTATTGAGTATTGGGAACGGTTAGAGCAGACATGCAAATTAGCACATGATCATTTCAAGAAGGTTCAGATTAAGCAGAAAGTTTATTATGATAAAGGCGCGAGGTCGCGTAAATTTGACGTCGGCGATAAAGTGCTTTTGTTACTATTGACAGACAGTAATAAATTATTTGCTTCAATGGAAAGGTCCTTATGAAGTAGTCGAGGTAGTAAACAGAATGGATTGTAAGATTGACGTCAATGGAAATGTTAACACATATCACGCTAACATACTAAAGCAATATGTGGAACGTCAAAATGTGACGTCACATTGCTTGCTTTCTGTAGAGTCCGTTCCGTCAACTGAAAATGATGACGTTAACGAATTCTCATTGGAAGATTGAGCTTTTCCTACTGCAAAGCAACTAGAGACGTTTAAGGACGTTAATATTTCAGAAATGTTAACGCAGGATCAGCGTAAAGAAATAGAGACGTTGATCAAAGAATACCCAGACGTACTGTCGAGTGTACCAGGACGAACTGACCAAATAGAACACGACATAAAGTTGCTGACGTCGGAACCAGTGAGGTAAAAAGGATATGCCATACCATATAAAGCACGGGATGTAATTGAAAAAGAAATTCAAGATATGTTAGATTTAGGAGTTATTGAACCATCAATATCTCCATAATATCCCCTTTAGTACTTGTCCCAAAAAAGATTGTTCGGTGCGCTTCTGCATTGACTTCCGTAAACTTAATAAAGTTACGGAGTTCGATGCAGAACCAATGCCAAATATGGGGGAGGTTAAAAATAGAATGTCGGGGCACAAATACTTTAGCAAATTAGATTTGTCTAAAGGTTATTGGCGGGTAAAAATGACGTCAAATGCTAAACCCCTTACTGCGTTCGAAATCCCCAAAGGCTTGTTTCAATTCAAAACTATGACCTTCGGTTTGGTAAACTCAGGAGCAACATTTTGCAGGTTGATGAGAATGATTCTGTCCGAACTTTCTAACGTTGATAGCTTCGTCGATGATATGTGGATCGTTACCGAAACTTGGAAAGACCACTTGACGTCATTACGTGAAGTTTTGGATAGATTATGGACAGCAAAGTTGACGGCAAAACCTTCCAAGGGTATGATTGGATATAGCAGTATCGAATGTCTTGGTCATAGTGTAGCTGCTCAGTTAGTTAGACCGCAAGAAGACAAGATACAAGCTATAAAGGATTCTCATCGACCTTCCACTAAGAGACAAATGAAGTCATTTCTTTGGTTAGATGGTTTTTACCGCCATTTCATTCCAAAGTTCTCATCTATAGCTTCCCCTTTGACAGATTTAACTAAGAAAAGTAGACCAAACAAGATCACAGACTGGCAGGACCATCATGAAAAGGCTTACCAGACCCTGAAGAATAGGCTCATGTCTAGTCCTATTCTTCGTCTTCCTATCTTTCATGATGGGAATTCGTTCATACTCCGGACGGACGCTTCTGATGTTGGTATAGGAGCCGTTTTGCTCCAAGAATTTGAAAGTGAAGGACGACTGCCCATTGCTTATGCCAGCAAGAAACTTTTTCCTCGTGAAAGAAACTAATTTGTGATAGAGAAGGAATGTTTGGCTATTATCTGGGGTGTTGAGAAATTTTGCAAGTATCTTTACGGAGTAGAAGTCTTGCTTGAGACAGACCACAAGCCCTTGTCTTATATGCAAACAGCAAAAGTTCTCAATCCTCGAATTATGTGTTGGGCAATGAAACTACAGCAGTATAGATTTTGGATTATTGCAATTCGGGGCGAAGAAAATTTGGGGGCAGACTACCTTAGCAGATAATTTCGAACGATTGTTGTGTACATAGCTGTCTTTATTCAGATAGGCTTCATCCTGTTCCATCTCTGTATACAAAGAAAAACATTTCTGATTGTTTTTCTCCAAAAGGGGAAACCTTTGTTACGAGATGGAATAGGAAACCTCTCTGGTGCTATTTTAGTAGGTATATGGTAAGGCGGTGCGAGTGAAATATTTTGGGTGAAATACGGTAGGCAAAATGTGCTGCTCCATGCACAAGTCATGCACATATCATACGATGTATGCATGAGTGGTTTGTGGAGATTTGTTTACCATACAGTGTGGCCAGTATAAGGCTGATTTCTATAAAATTTGCCTAAAATTCGCCAACCCAAATTGTGCCATATATAATTTTCATTCTAGCCACGAAGTTATGAGTGTTCTTTTTAACGGGAGTCATACCATTAATTCGTAGGGACGTTTCATAATTTTTTCCCTTTGGGAAATATTATTTGAACGCAAAGCCATTATCTACTCGATTTTTGCTATCTGGCTATGATTGTGGACGGTATCTTCAGCTCGCCACGATTATAGCGAGCTTATATGAGTATGCATGATTTTCCGGTAGTATTCATAGCTATAAAAACCCTCAAAAACGAACACTATTCAGCAGCAGGTCAAGTTCTAACGATTGAACACAACATCGTGGCGGGACAATGAAAGTATATTGAAAGGTATGTTAAATCTATGTTAATTATTATTTATGTATGAACATGCTTGTAGGTATTGGAGGGGTTTACTTCTAATAAACTCAAACTTTCTGAAGCCTATTCTGGATTCACTTTTGAAGCCTCTGTAATGTAGTTATTAGGCTACTAGTTTTAACCAGCTAGAGGACGCAGGATCGATCCCAGGCTTCTCCAGAAGTAGAATGAGTCTGTTAAGCGAGGTCAGTCTCATTCTGGCCCTAGATGTTGGTGAGACGTAAAGTTTGGACACCCGCTCATTCTAGATTCATTTAGGCTTTTATAGATCCCGTTTGTAGAATATAATTAATAAACGTCGCGTCACTTGTTCGATCCATTACTTTTGACTAGCAGTGGTTAGAAAACCGTAGTCCCGTCTCTGTATGATATTAAGACCGGCTCGACCATATCTTCATCATCAGGGCAAACTTTTACAAGAGCCTGTTGGGTTATCCGTGATGATGAACCGTGATGAATTTGATTTTACAAGCATTTTCATGTTGTGTAGAAATAATTTTGTTCAAGAAGAACTACGAGTTCATTTTGTAATGATTCCGTTTTTTGTTTGAGAACTCGGTTTGTACGTGTATGTACATAAAAAGAACGTGATGATGATAAGTGGGAGTATTTGGTCGCCAAACGATATAACGACCTGAGCGGCGTGGATGACGTCAGCAGCATCAGCCTCACGAGGACGGTTGTAATGGTTGTAACGTGGTGCCTACCAAATACAGCAAGAATTAACGACAAACAGTGTTGGTTCTTATGAGACACTAACAAATGTTGTGGAGAATAGATGAAAATCTTCCTGTTTGTAGTTTATATCTGTTGTTAATGAAATGAATTTGTGAATAGCTATATTTGTGAGCCGTGTCGCGGAGAAGGATATGAAATAGAGTTTGTTTTGTTTCCTGTAATTGGCGGCTGACCAGGTAGCGCAAAGGCGCGGTCTGTTCAACTGCCTCTTACCTATGCTAATGTAGTGAGCACTATTTTGATGAGTATTATGCTCAGTGGTAGTGAGCATTAATTGATTTCTGTAGTGCTCAGTAAGGAAACATAAACTTTGAGTATTCTTGTGTCAAGCGCTGGGTGCTGATAATTTGATGCACAGTCAAGTTGAGTTCTGCTATGCAGTTATTTATCGCATGAACTGATCAGCCTGTGTGTCTTGTCGGCGCATGCGCAATAACGGTATATGCATGAACATATTCTTACTTCTCCGGGAGGGGGATCATGATATAGCATGTATGTTTTGTGAACTGTATCTTAGTCGGATTATCGTAATTTGCAGGCACAACAATGTGTGGTGACCTGCTGCTCCCTACCATATAGGAGCAGGTGTGGTACGACGCTGTCGGTTCAGTGTCCAGCAAGGCCCGACTGACCAAAAATAATAGACCGTCGAGACCAATATAAACAGATTGTAGAAAACCAACGTAGAATCAATTTAACAAAGAAGTTACCGGGACTTCAAGTTCATGTGAATACGAATCGTAAATAATATAAATCAATTTGTGGTCGACAAGAAGGTCGACAAACGAGTTTACAGTTCGACAAACTAGTTTTCAGCAGTGCGCTTAGTGGTTCATCCTAAGTGAACGTTTAATCTGGCCAGTAGCGTTTTGTGTTTCTTTTTCTTATTTTTGTTGTTGTGTTTGTTATTTGCTTCTGTAGACACTCACGTCACTCCGTTCCGAGCACAGAACATCGTTTTGCCTTCGGAGGCAAATGAATGTGATGTTTTGTGTTCTTATTTATCTGTTACCCGCTTTTACCCCACTTTTAACTGGGGTTAACAGGGGTATACATTATTTATCTAATTTCTGCTCACATATAGTGTGGGTACTCGTTAAGACCGCCTCGCCGAGTCGTTTTAAAGTGTACCCAAAATCTTGAGCAGAAATATGAAAAAATACCAGAATTTTTATCCTACCAAAGCTTGCGTTGTAAAGTGGATAAGATGCAAATCATTATGATTCCAACCGGATCAAAATCATACTTTACGATCGCTAGAGATGTCGATCTTTGTACAAAGAACATGCAATTCGTCATATGCTTCAAACTTTGTGTACAAAATTTCAATGCATGAAAAAATACATAAACATGAACAAATATATATGTAGGTATAGGTAGATTTCGCGGAGAAACATCGTGAACGTCATCTCCTGTACTAATTGGCTTTCTCCGAGAAAAATCCATGTTCGCGGAAAAATTTCGCGGCGTTTCGCGGAGAAATTAACCGCTTTGAAACGCGAATTTTTTTTTCTTCTCGGAAAAATTTATCGCTTGTTCTCCGAGAAAAAAGCCTATTACTGCGGAGAAAAAATAAATATGGGTTATTACCGGTAGCTGGTCTGTATGTCGTTGGGGCAGTGTGTGCAGCAGAACAGTTTGAGGTGACAATTCGGTAAACAGCTAGAGTGAATCTTTAGACAAGGATGATAAAGCGCAGGTGAAACAGTCTGCTGGTCAAAAAGTTTTCAAATTTGGTGGTGGAACATGTCTGAAATCCAAGGGAGAATATAGCTTTCCAGCAGTGATTGCTGGGAAAAGAGTAACTATTAAGGCAGATGTAGTAGAATCTGATATTCCGTTGTTACTTTCAAAAACAGCAATGAAGAAAGCTGCGATCAAACTAGATTTAGAAACTGATACAACTGTGATAATGGGAAAAGTAGTGGCCTTAAATCTGACATCATCCGGTCACTATTCTATCCCAGTAGACAAATCAGAGGAAATTCCTGTGGAGAGAGTTATTCCCTAGACGTTTTGAACAGAAAGGATAGATACAAGACACTGCTGAAGCTACAGAGACAATTTGCCCATCTCCCCATGAAAAGAATGATTGCTTTCCTAAAGCACGCAGGGATTTGGAAGGATAAATATGAAAAAACTCTATCAGAGATAGGTTAAAAATGTGAACTTTGCAAAGTGTATGCCAAAACCCCATCAAAGACAGTAGTAGGTATGCCAATGGCTACAAAATTCAATGAAAAGGTGGCAATGGATCTCAAACAATGGAATGGTCGATGGATTCTACATATCATTGACATGTGATCGAGATACACTTTGTCTGTTTTCAATGACAGAAAGAAGCCATGTAACATAATTGATGCATTGATGACTGAATGGATCGCCAAATTTGGAGTCATGAACGCTTTGATGACGGATAACGGGGGAGAGTTCAATCCAGATGAGGTAAGAGAAATAACTTCAATTCTTAATGTCCAGCTATGCAAAACTTCAGGAGAAAGTCCATTTCAAAATGGTTTATGCGAGAATGTCCAAGCCATTAGAGAAATGATGTTAGTCAAACTAGAGGCTGATTACAGAAAGAATAACATTACTTTCATAGGCAAACATGGCAAGAAACGCACTTCAAATGTGGAATGGGTACAGCAGCCATCAACCAGTGTTTGGACAAAACCCTAACCTACCAAACATTATGAGTGATACCTTACCGGCATTACAGTGATCAACAACGAGGTTTTTGCACAGAATTAGAATGATTTGCATGCTGCCCGCAGAGCATTTATTCAAACAGAAGCTGATGAAAGCGTAAGACGGGCCCTCAGGAATAAAGTGAGAACATCAGAACAAGTATTTGAACATGATGATAGGGTTTTCTATAAGAGAGAAGGTAAAGAACGCTGGCTTGGTCCTAGAAAAATGGTGTCCCAAGATGGAAAAGTCGTGTTTGTTAGACACGGTGGAGCATTTGTGCGGGTTTCTCCTAACAGTGGGTCTACAGTAGTTTGGCAGATGAAGAAGGGGAAGAAGGTGAGAACAGTTTAAAGGATAAAACTGATGAAAATAAGGGTCATGAGTGAGCGATTGAGTGATTTTAGTTTTACGTCCCACCAACAGCTAAGGTCATACGGAGACGGGACCTCGTTTTAAAGACTCATCCGAAAGTCTGGAGAAGCCCGGGATCGATCCTGCGATCCCTGGTTTAGAAGGCGAGTAGCTTAACCACTGCGCCACAGGGGCTTCTGGGTCATGAAGAAAGCACAACACCCCAAACAATATCACAGGATATACCAGCTCCTGAGCCAGAGAGAATAGATAGACAGGTATTGAACAGAACGGAAATACACCAGAGACTGACAGGCCGAACAGACAGAATATCCAACAGAACAGAACAACACTGAAACCAAATGATAGCATCCCGTATAAGATGCAAAATACTGATGAATGGATTATAGTGAAGGAACTAGGAAGGACTGGAAAAGCCACAGGCAAGAATATAAAACTGGTTCAATATTCCAGACAAAGCCAGCAAAGAAAAGTATTAAACTGGAACAAATACATTGGAAGCTGATAAATGATGATTAGAAGTAAACCTTATAACGAGACAAAAATGACATAACAGCAGCGAAATTAGTGGGACTACACAAACTAAGTAATTCCCATACCTATGATGAAGTGATAGTCTGTGGTCAACAAACATTGTCGACCAGGTGGGTTATTACTAATAAAGAGGGTCAAACAAAGGCAAATTTTGTGGTACGTGACTTTGAAGAGGAATTTACAATGCCCGACAGTAGGAAAAGGGGCAATGAGAATAATTTTGGCTGTTGCATCAATTCAGAACTGGACCTCATAAAAAATATACATTAAGTCTGCTTTTTGCAGGGCAGAGAATTAAGGCAAGAAGTTTACATCAAACCACCAAAACTGAGTAAAACAGCAGAGGGGATAGTTTGAAGCTAAAGCATGGACTATATGGGCTAAAAGATGGTGATGAGCAGTTCTACATGAGTGTGAAAGATGTAATATTGAGGCTGGGATGTAAAATGAGTGAACTAGATCCAGCACTTTTCTATTTACACAAAGGAAGTGAACTAAGTAGCATCATATGCTGCCATGTAGATAACTTTCTCCATACCGGTGATGAATATCATGAACAAATAATGGTCAATTTGCGAAAAAGGTTTGATGGGAGCTGTGGGTTAATTGTATCGATTCCTGATCATTGCCTCCACTTCTATTGTGCCATTTTATTGGAAAGTAACTGTCCTTTTGGGTTTTGCTATAATAATTGCATAGGGTTTAAATAAAAATAAAAAATGAGTTCCTTTAAGAACAATGAAAACATTCATTAGAATGAAGATGGGTCATACTACGTAGTTTCGGCTAATAAAGCCTCATCAGTGACCCTGTAATGATGCGGCAAAGAAAGCCAGAGGAAACATACTGCAATTTTGCGAATTTCGAATAGGCAGTCGGTTCAAAGACTGATATAAATCAAAATCGGGTCCCAATAATTTAAAACCTGTCTAGAATATGAGTCTAAACCAATAATTTATTTCTGATTTCTCAGAATATTCACGCTGATCTCAAAGGACCAAAAGTAAAATATAAACTGCACTATGGTTGATGTACGGGGAGACGTTTTACGGCCGCCTCACGGCACAACACCAGCTGCAGTGAAGGCAAATAAAAATCAAAAATGAGTTCCTTTAAGAACAATGAAAACATTCATAAGTTTCGGCTTAAAGTTGGTCAGAGCAGACATGTCATAGAATTAGATCAGCCCAACTACGTCAGTAACATAAGAGTATAACTATTGACCCAAAGAGAGCACAAGACAAGCAAAGCTCATTAACTTCAGAGGAACAAACCAGGATCAAATCAACTGCCCTGTACAAGGAACCAGACCTGACACGGCTTTTCAACTCATTGATCTCAGCACAAAATTCAAGGAAGGAACAATAGGCGACCTTTCTCGGGTTGTAAAAGAAGTCAATCGGTCTGTGATTTCATTCCCGAATTTAAGCAGCAAAGTTAACGACTGGAACATTGTGGTCTTCACAGATGCAGCCTTATGTAATATCAACAACGGAACGGCAAGTACAGCAGGATATATTGTCTGGTTGATGGACTGCCAAGGAAAATGTTCCACACTGTCTTGGCATGCTGATAAAATTAAGCGGGTAGTACGATCCAAAATTGCTGCTGAGGCCAATAGCTTTCAAATCTAGTTGGCGACAAGCGGCTCAGAGTAGACATAGCTGCAAATAGCCAATCCCTAGCAAAAGACGAAGTCGGTGATATCAAATGGTGCCCAGGTAATGCTCAATTGGCGGACTGCATGACAATGGAGCTTCTGGACACAGTCTACTAAATGTTGTTGCAGACGGAAGGATGCCAGAAGACTTTTTTTTATAATTATTACGCATTTAACAACAATATCCGGTCGCTTTGAAATCTACCACGTTTACAAAATCTGTTTCATATTCTTTTGTATTCTTTATTTTACTAAAATAAACAATTATTAATTATGATCTCAAAACGGAAAAGTATAATTTATGTTAATTTCATGTATATTGCTATTCTTCCTAAGTTAGATAACGCTTCTGTTTAACTAATTTACTCTTCATTAGGAAACAACATTAAGTGACGTCATATGGCGTCATGACGTCACAAATGGAACCAGAGAAACATAATATTGAGTAATTACCTTGACCAACCATTGTGTACAGTAAATAAAGTGTGTTACTTTTAATTTGAGTTAGCGTTTATCAAATGAGACTTAGACGCGTAGCAACAACACTTGACAGATGCACTTGTTACAGTACATTTCTAACTGTCATACAGTTAAAAGCAAAAACAGGCGTTTTTTTTTTTTTTTTTTTTTAATTTAGAATGCTCATTTCATACCATAAAATGCACATAGATGTTTGTCACATTTTGTACATTTAAACTATTATATTGACGGTAGTTTCGATATGTTTAAAAACAGCATTAGTATGCAAGCATATGCAAATGTAAGAGCTCGCGCATACATTTCGTCACCTATATGCGAAACTGTTGTAACTGACCTTTCTATAAAAAAATACTTTTTTTGATAAATTTATTCACCTCTCTAACCTCCACATATACACCAAACATTGAAGCTGAATTATGAAAGGATGAACCATAATTATAAAATTCGGGAAGTATTGTAACTCAAACTGCCATATTTTCTATATGCGAAACTGAAGTTATATATACAATAGTTATCTATGCTATATTTGATAAAACTTACTAATATTGTTATTTAATATAGAAAAAGAGAAGCAAATAAAGATGAAAAAGGATTACATTTTCACATTACGCAAAAAAGCCTATAAAAAGCACTGCCAACTTTATCGCCGAAAAAATGAAAACTTTTTGATGAAAAATTGTGATATTTTTCTTATTTATGCTCAAAATATAGATTGTAGGCACTCGTTAGAACCGCCTCATCGAGGCGGTTCTAACGAATACCCACAATCTATATTTTAAAGCAGTAATAAGTGAATAAGGTAACCCCCCGGAAACCCCAGTTTTACTATATAAAAGTGGGGTTCAAGGGGGTCAAATTGTATAGGCGTGTTTATGTGATGAGTTACAATAGTTTCGCACATAAGAAAAAGTTATGTCAGATGGTTGAAGTATTGTAACTGCTCTTTAAAAACTATGAAAACTTGGAGAGAGAGGGAAGAAAACAAGATAACAATATCATTTTAAAAAAGTTATGAATAAATAGTGGATATTACATGGGTGGTCATTTCATATGAAATTTACAAAACGAGCCTTTGGCGAGTTTCATAAATTTCATTTGAAATGACCACGATTGTGAGCTGTTTATCATATTACCACTATTGAAAGGATTTTATCACATATAAACTGAACATGTATTTTGTATCCACAAAAAAAATGCATTTTTCAAAGGGAGACGATTTTGGGAACTTCCTCCTTGCAATACTATAAACTCTTAACCTGCAGGAAAAGAGGTCTAATCTTAAAGGAAAGAAATTGCTTCTTACGAGTAAATTATTTCCTTTAAGAGTTGCACCATATTGACATGGGAGACAAAATTACATTTGCATGAGTTGCATCCCATGAAGGTGTAACTATTCTCCTTAATAGGATGAATACATAGAGGATCTTATATGAGTGTTCATGTATTATTGAATTTATTAAACGAGTTGAGGAAAAGGGATAAAATGCGAGGCTTTGCCGAGCATTTTATCCCTTTTCTTCAATGAGTTAAATAAATTCAATAATACATGAGCACGAATGCAAGATTCTATTTATCATATGACATGAAAACGCATTTTACTCACGATTATTTAACAAAAATGACAATACTCCGCCATTAGTAAAAACGACGTCGTAACGGACGTCGTGCATGTAACGTTAAGGGGCGTATATAACTAATTTGCATATTTAATCCACTAGTGGATTATCGAATTTATTACATGACGTTATTACACTCTCAGATGCGACGTCATATGATAAAGAATGTTATATGGCATCACTGTTTACATCATAATTTCCAATAAAATCAAGTTCTTATCTGGAATGGGATTCGTGTGCTAAAGCTCTGTTAGATGTCACCTATCAATTTCAAATCATGTATCAGTATAATGCTTAGGTGCACAGGGTTGATTTACTCAACATAAACAAACACGAGCCATTTAGGTCCAAAACCAGATATAACGCAGATCAAATCCAATTGAATGTCTTGAAAAATAGCCCAATACCTATCAGCACAGCACAATACCTATCAGCACAGATACAATGGTCTTTGGTCTCGCTGCCTGTCAAATGTTGTTTCCCGAGCACATCACATTTTCTGTCTTTTGTTGCCCCATATTGAATGATTGATTTGGCAATGATAATGATGAAGATGCTGGTAAACATTATATAGGTGATTGAATTTACACGTAAAGACATGGCTCTCACCCATATGGGCTTAAAGAAATAGACTGGGCTCCATGATGCTTCCATGCAGAGCTGAAAATAGAGTTCTGCTTAAGCCATTGCCAGAGGGCGCACTGTTGAAATTTAAGTACTTGTCATGAACAGACTAAAAAATCGAGTCTGCTATTTTCGTTTATTTGGTGTTTTCTTTGCTTCCAAAGGATCCAAATATTCAGACTTTATTCAGAATGATAATGTATGGTATCTGATATAATATAAAGATTTTTCATGCTCCCGATACACCCTCTGAATGCTGTTGGTAGCTATGAAGATGACAGATAATTGTTGTTTATCTCTTCATTACGTTAACTCTTATCCTGCTGTTCACGAAAAGCCCCATTTTTGCAATCAGTGTAGATCCAGATGGCTTCTCCATCTGATCAGGACCGACACTGTTTGCCATTCAGCTTTTGAATTTTAACAACAATATTACATCCTGTAATCGGATTGGCTGGTAGTCAGAAATGGGTGTGACAGTTTAAATAATCAGCAGCATAAGGGTTAATGTGTCCATGGAGAGGCGGTTCTAAGGAGTACCCACAATCTATGGTGTTGAGCAAGAATGCGATAACGAATACCCCTGTAAACCCAATTTAAGGTGGCGTTTATGGGGGGGTCAAAATAATATAGGCCTGTTTTGTCTGCACAATATAACATCTTGTGCTTGTGAGTACAACTATTTTAAGATATTATCTTGTGCACAAAATTATATCTTGTTCACACAACTTATTATCTTTGCACAATATACTATCAAGTGTGCACCATATATTGTTCGCAAAAGATATTAATATTGTGTGGACAACATTTTACCATGTGGGCTCAAGATAATAATTGTATATTGTTTGCACAATCTATTATCTTGTCCGCACATAATATTGTCTCGTTCACACAACATATCTTGTTTGCACAACACAATATCTTGTGTGCACATAACATTAACGTGTGCACACAACATATCCTGTTGGCATACCCAATATCTTGTTCGCACAACATATTATGTTTTAAGAACCAATATCCTGTACTTTGTTGATTTAAATTAAATCAAATGGCTTGTTGTTGTTTTCACCAGTTTACAGTATGTTATATAACCGGCCCCGAAAACTCAGTTGGTAGAGTGTCCTCTCCGGGGAACGGGAGGTCACGGGTTCGATCCCGGGCCGCGACATACCAAGGTCGTTAAAAATGGTACTAGCTGCTCCTCGCTTGGCACTCAGATTTACGTGTTAGAGCATGGACTGGCCGACCCAGTGTCAGGATAATGTGACTGGATGTGGTATCACGTAATGTGTCTGGGACATGATACTTCAGTGAGGCAGGACTATAAAAGTGAGCATTGAGCTCCCTGTCGCAACCAGACACCGCCGTGATATGACTGAAAAATTGCTGAAAGCGACGTTAAACCAGAATTCACACACACACACACACACACACACACACACACACACACACACACACACACACACACAGAGAGAGAGTATGTTATTAAAAGCTTTATTAACTTCACCATTTTAACTATTTTCAAGCAGCCCCTTTTATGATTACCTACATGTAATGTTCTCAGGTTTTCCTCCATAGTAGGGTTGGTGGGCAAACCAAACGATAAGACAATGAAAGACATAAAATAACATTGGGCAAAATATGACCTCCATTATAAGGCTTGAAAAATGACATTTTTCGTATTAACAATTCTCATTTATGCCCCAAACAACGATTTTTTTGGCCTGTTATAACCCCTCAATGCAGTGGTTCTAACGGGCAACAAAATCTAATTGTCAACTGGAAATACAAACATTTAGGAACACTTCTGTAAACCCATTTTTTTCTTTGTTATAAAGTGTGGTTTTCAGGGGTCCTAAATGTATGGATGTGTTAACGAACTGATATGAGTAGGATCATAAGGTATCATGCATGTCAGACATTATGTATACCTGTAAATTTACAAGCTTATGATAAACATAATGCTATTTGATATCACTCTTTTGTTGGTTGAAGCAGCCACACAAGCAAATTCATGACATCACCAGTGTTCCGTTTTTAGATAACAAGAGAAATATAATTAAAGGGCAGAGGTAGAGCCTCCTATATTGAATACTAGGAGAAGAAAAAACATCATCTGACAAGGCGACCCTATCGAGTACCCACAACATATGTTTTCGAAAAGAAATAAGAAAATGATTTTTTTTCCCTGGTACCCACAATCTATATTTTAGAGCGGAACTAAGGAAAACAAGGTTTACCCCTGAAAACACCAGTTTTTTCTATATATAAGTGGGGTTAAAGGGGGTCAAATTTATATAGGCGCGTTTTAGTGATAACACCATCAGAGACTACCCTTCTAACCAGTGTCCCTAGTCAGGATTAAAGGGACAGAGTCAATGTCAATTGGCCTTGCCTGTTTGGTAATATTTATTCATATATTTTATTTCAGATACAATTATCCCTTATCCTGCTGAATATTTTAATTGGCCACATGCATATCTATTAGTTTGTTTGTTTTGGCATTTAATGGCCCAGGCAACACTATGTAGGTCATTTTTGAGCTGGTCAGTTTATCTATCCACACTTTTCCGGGGCAGGCTTATATTATTTATATTAGATTCGGTACTAAGTTATTTAGACAAATTGTGGGCATTCCTATGGGTACGAATTGCGCACCTCTTGTGGCTGATCTATTCTTGTATTGTTATGAAAGAGACTTCATGTTGTCGCTATCCATTGATAACCAATCTGAAATTATTGAAGTTTTTACTTCCACTTCTATATATTTAGATGATTTATTAAATATTGATAATACCTATTTCGATGGTTTGATCAGTCAGATTTCTCCCCAGAACTTCAGTTAAGTAAAGCAAATTCTTCTGATACCGAGGCCCCGTTTGTTTTATTAACATCTATCTGTTGTAGATGGGTTTGTTTCGTGCAAAATTTATGATAAACGCGATGACTTTGATTTTAAGATTGTAAGTTTTCCTTTTTTGGATGGTGATGTTCCTCATGCGCCATCCTATGGCGTTTATATTTCGCAATTGATTCGATTTGCTAGAGTGTGTAGTCATGTTACTGACTTCAACACTCGTAATAAATTATTAACGGCTAAACTTCTTAATCAGGGTTATCGGAACCATAAACTACGCAATGCCTTTTCAATATTTTAAAGACGCCATTCTTATTTAATTTCAAAATTCAATATCGGGCTTAAATCTCTTCTGCAACAAGGTCTATCGGAACCCGAATTTTTATGGTGACTTAGTATATAAATTCTGAAAATATACAACCGCAATGACTTTAGCACCCAATTTCGTAAAATCATTCTTTTAATAAAAAGATTGGGTACAACATGGATATTATACGACAGACTCCATGCATGGTAGTTACCCCAGTCACAGTTGGCAACTTTGTTTCCCTCTTTAATTGCACGCCGGTGGGTCAGTCCTCAGATTCTATGACGGTTCAAACGTAAAGGCTTGTTGAGAATTAAAGAGATCTAATTCAAGGTAATGTTGGTTGATGCTTGATGCTCTGTCTCTGGTGGGGCCCATCGGAGTCTAACTGTTGTTTCTCTTTGCTCCAGCATTTCAGTGGTTTCTTGCTGTCGAGTCCTCACCGTTGTCTCACCTCTGTGATTCTTTGGTTATTTGTGTTCACGGAGATGCTGCACTGATGAGTTAGGAGGCCTTCATGCGGACTGAACAATTGTTTTGTTTAAATCGCGACGGAAGTAAGGGCGAGGATTGTGGCCACGTAAAATCGATCTAAGCCCCCCCCCCCCCCCAGTGGAAATCTTCCACCGACCGTTCCAAGGCGGCTCTTCTGTGGCGATTTATTTATGTTGTTGTTTGTTACTTACTGTGTGTATCACTTGTGTCTTTTTATTTTGGATGGCCATATGGTAATTTTGTGGGAAAGTAACTGCCCTCATGGCCTTCCTTTGTTTAGGTTTCCATTAGGTCTGGTCGCTTAATGTTTGTGTTTCTTTCCCTTTGGTGTTTTTGATGGGTGGAGTAAATTAATTGTATGAATTCCTGATCTTTGTTTTACTTCTACTTTATACGTAAGCTGTTAACCATTACACTGCTTATCTTTCGCCAGAAACGGACAAGTTCCCTTCTTGAATAAGTGTAAGGGTGAGCATGACCGTAGAAAAGATTTCAAAATCAATCTCCGCGAAAGAATTTTGCCAAACCCAGCAGGTATCGAACCCGCGTCCTCCTGATCACCAGACAGATGCGCATCCAACTGAGCTACCGAGGTCGGCACATGCATATCTGACTATCAACCAATTAGATTACATGATTTGACGTGTTCTTTCTAATGCACAAACTAAACGACAGTGTACATTCTGATCAGATGCCATGGCTTATTCTGATATTGATCTACACTGTTTGCAAAGATACAGGGTTGTTGCGAACAACGCAATAAGGGTTATTATACGAGCATTAAACCATTTCATACAGTTTGAAAAAAAAGCTAAGAAATCTATATAACTTTTCTTGTTCTATTAAAGCTGAAATAATCATCTAAAAATGAAATGAGAACCTCTAATTTCTATAAAAAAGTATAGATCCCTGCTCTTAAAAACAAAACGATAGCCTAAATGAAAATTGCTTCGCATTCCAATTTGAAAGCAAAATATCCTTATTTGGCATACTGAAGGAAGAAAATACCATCCAGATTCAAATTGTGAAAATTATTTATTGTAAACTTGAATAAGTTTACTTTTAAAATATCCTTCAAAATGAAATAGTGAAAAAAAATGCACTTACAACAGTTTCGCACATACAATACAATGCAATTTTCTCTTTTTCAGTGCGAAACTATTGTAACTTACAATTTTTGTATTTTCAAGAGTTATTGGAAGCGTTTTAGGGCGTATATGTAAAATGTAATTTTACTTAATATTTGTGAATCTGACTATTTTTCATTGCCGTATACTAAAAATAATAAGTTTTTATGTTTCTCCTGTAAAATTGTGATCTGTGCAGTTACAACAGTTTGGCATGTAAGTGACGATTTATGTTTTACACATAATTTAGTATTTAAACATACAAAAGTTTATTCACAATATACTTATGTTTAAACACACACTCGTGTGTACATTGTAGCGCCTCAATACAGCGCGTTCATGTAAATATACCTTTAACAAACATAGATTTGCGGAGCCGCGAACATTCAGCGGAAGTTTATTATTGTTTTGAAACGCATGTGTTCGCGAGAACTCGTGCAATTTACATGCGCCGCAGCCATGAAGATGCAGGCTTTACTGCATATTCATGCGCATGCGAATGCGCGCATGTCAGTTGTATTTTTTTTCAGCATGCACATGAATAATCACAAACCCGCGCGAGTATTTTGAAACGAATGTATTCGCTCGAGCTCCTGTAATTTACATGCGCCGTAGCCATAGAGATGCAATGTTAACTGCATATTCATGTACATGCGAATGCGCGCGTGACAATTATACTTTGCAGGCATGCACATGCATAATCACACGACCATGCAAGTTAAGAAAGGCATGTGTTCGCAAGGACTTGCGAAATTTATAAGAACTCAGACAGGAAAGTGCAAGCCTTATTGCGTATTCATGTGTTTGCGAGGCTGCGCATGTCAGATGTACGTTTGATATGCCCATGCTTGAGCGCACGACCTTGCGGGTACATGGCTATATGAATAGCTGATCATTATGTGTTTTTCAATTTGTTCTTATTGTGAAATATAAATATACGGATATACCTGGTTGTCAAATACATGAGCCACGGCAATTAACGGAGTTCAATAATATTATACCGAGTAATCCCCGGTACCTCAACAATTCCCCATACAAAAACTAGCGACAAGCACAGGGATTACAGAATGCAATGATCAGGAGTCGATGCAATTAACCCACATCTCCCATCAGAGACACCAAGGGAAAGAAACACAAACATGAAACAGCTAGACCCTAATGGAAACAACACGAGCGCATTACGATAACTCACCCGCGCGACATAGTGCATTTTTTCACATCTCCAAAATGGCTACCGTTCTCATGAAAATCCTTGATATTTTTCTTATAAATGCTCAAAACATAGGTTGTGGGTGCTCGTTAGAACCGCCTCATTGAGGCGGTTCTAACAAGTACCCACAACCTATGTATTGGAGTAGAAATAAGAGAAATAATGTATACCCCCTTAAACCCCAGTTTTCTCTATATAAAGTGGGGTTTAGGAGGGTCTTCATTTCACGGACTTGTTTACGTGATGGGAAAGCCAAAAGGACAGTTACTTTCCCACAAAATGGCTAGTTGGCTATCCGAAACAAAATAATATAGGCGATACACACACACAAAGACAAGCCAATAAAAAATAAACCACGATAGAAGAACCGCCTTGGAACGGTCAGTGAAACGAATTTCACTGAGGGGCTTAAATCGGTATTACGTGGCATAAATTCGGGTTCGATGAGACCTTCTTGCAGAGGAGATTTAAGTCCAACATTGAACTTTGAAATTAAATCTGAATGACGTCTATTAAATTTTGAAAATGCTTTGCGTAGTTTATGGTACCGATAATCCTGATTAAGAAGGTTAGCAGTTAACAATTTATTACGACTGTTTCCACTGACCGTTCCAAGGCGGTTCTTCTGTGGCGGTTTATTTATGTCATTGTTTGTTACTTACTGTGTGTATTATTTGGGTCTTTTTATTTTGGATGGCCATATGGCCATTTTGTGGGAAAGTGACTGTCCTTGTGGCCTTCCTTTGTTTGGGTTTCCATTATGGTCTGGTCGCTTAATGTTTGTGTTTCTTTCCCTTTGGTGTCTTTGATGGGTGGAGTAGTTAATTGTATCCATTCCTGATCTTTGTTTTACTTCTACTTTGAAGTCAGTTACATGACTGGACACTGACACATCGAATTAATTGCGAAATAAAAACGCCATAGGATGCCGCTTGAGGAACATCACCATCCAAAAAAGGAAAATTTACAATCTCAAAATCAAACTCATCGCTTTTATCGTAATTTTTGCAAGAAACAAATCCATCTATAATAGATAGGTGTAAATTCAAAAAACGGGGCCTCGGTATCAGAAGAATTGGTTTTATTAAACTGAAGTTCTGGGGGTAAATTTGGCTGATCAAACCATCGAAATAGGTATTGTCAATATTTAATAAATTATCCAAATATCTAGAAGTCGAGCTAAAGGCTTCAATAATGTTCGATTGGTTTTCAACGGAAAGGGACATCATGAAGTCTCTTTCATAACAAAACAAGAACAAATCAGCCACAAGGGGTGGGCAATTTGTTCCCATCGGAATACCCACAACTTGTCTAAATAACATATTACCAAATCTAATGTAAATATTGTCAAGTAGAAAGGTGAGAGCTTCCCACACTTTCTGACAAGACCATAAAGTAAAATTTGTATGCTCTTAAGAAGTGAAAAAAGCATTTCTTACATTACATGCAAGATAGAGTAGGTCTTCCCTATGAAATATCCATTCAATTAAATCATTTAATCCTGTAATCTTTCGCGAGAACTTCCGTAGTTGTCGTGGTACAAAGACATGTGGCGGACTAACCAAGGACATACTGGTTGTCAAATGAATGAGCCACGACAATTAACGGAGTTCTATTATATTATACAGGTAAATGATACTTTACTGATCTTATTTTCCTTTCACTTTAAAGTATTACAATTATTTTCATAACTAATATTAATAATTCTCTTAACAGTCCTTTTAATTTCATGTATATTGCTACTCTCTCTAAGTTAGGTAACCCTTCTGTTTAATTAATTTGCTATACATTAGGAAAAAACATTAAGTGACGTCATGTGACGTCATGATGTCACAAATGGAACCAAAGAAACATGACGTTGAGTAATTACCTTGAGCAATCATTGTGTACAGTAAATAAAGTGTGTTAATTTTAATTAGAGTTAGCGTTTATCAAGTGGTAGCAGAGCGAGGTTGACAGTCCTCAGGGTTAGGACAGGACTCTTAAACAGTGGAGACTTGCTGAAACTGGTGCTAGATCTGACTGTTTGTATTTATTCCTTATTTTTGTGGAAAAGTAAACATGACAAAGAGAATAAATCCACCAACCTTCAACGAGGCAAAAACATACGAGAGGTTCGGGCAAGAGTTATTAGCATGGACAGAGGTTACAGATCCCAGGAAGGAAAACAATGTATTGCAATTGCTTTGTCACTCCCGGATAATGATGAATCACAAATTAGAGAAAGCGTTTTTGATCAGATTACAATTGATGAGTTAAAAAGTAATGATGGATTAACAGTTTTGATTTTTTTTTTCTGGATGAACATTGAGCCAAAGATGACCTCACTGACAGTTTGGAAAAATTTGAAGATTTTCACGATTTTTATAGAACTGGTGGACAGTTTGTGATGGAATGCATATCTATATTTGACTCTAAATACAAAGAAATTAAAAAGAAAAACAAATGACCTTACCACCTGAAACTCTGGCATTTAAATTTCTAAGAAAAGTAAACATTACCAAAGAGCAAAAACTGATTGTGTTGACTGGTATGAACTATACGAGGAGGCGAAGAAATCTTTGGAACAAGTTTAAGGGGAGTGACGGTGAATCTAGCACAAGTGGATAAAGTATAAAGATAGAGCCAGCGTTCCTGGCTGCAAATGAGGTGGCGTTGCTTGCTGCAGGATACACTAAAACTAGAGTCGGGGGTCACGGCTATGGCAGGCAGCAGGGAGCGACATGGAAGTATGGAAGGTCAGGACAGGGAGCAGCAGTAGGAGGAGAATTTCAGCGGCCAGATTCTAGCAGACCAACCGGAGGAGGTGGCGGTTATCAGCAAACAGAATCTGGGTCAAGGGTCACTCAACCGACTAACAGGGAGAGAAAGAACACAAATGCTTTAGGGCCAGATGGTCGTCCATTAGCATGTAAACCATGTGGATCGTACCGCGACTTACTACTTGCATGCCCAGACAGCTGGGAAAACATGGCTAAAGTCAACATTGCAGGGAAGGAACATGCTGTGCTATTCACGGGATACAATACTGAAGAGATACGTCGTTTGGGCACTGTGCAGTTCGAGACAGTGTGTGCAGCAGTACAGTTTGTGGTAACAAATGGGTTAACAGCTATATTGAATTTTTAGACAAGGATGATACAGCGCAGGTGAAACAGTCTGCTGGTCAAAAAGTTTTCAAATTTGGTGGTGAAACATGTCTGAAATCCAAGGGAGCGTATAGTTTTCCAACAGGGATTGCTAGGAAAAGGGTAACTATTAAGACAGATGTAGTAGAATCTGACTTTCCGTTGTTACTTTCACGAACAGCAATGAAGAAAGCTGCGGTCAAACTAGATTTAGAAACTGATACAACTGTGATAATTGGAACAGTGGTGGCCTTAAATGTGACATCATCCGGTCACTATTTTATCCACATAGACAAATCAGAGGAAGTTCCTGTGGAGAGAGTTTGTGCCGTCAATCTAGACGTTTTGAACAGAAAGGATAGATACAAGATAGTGCTGAAGCTACAGGGACAATTTATTTGCCCATTCCCCCACCCCCCATGAAAAGAATGATTGCTGTCCTAAAGTACGCAGGGATTTAGAAGGATAAATATGAAGAAACTCTATCAGAGATAGGTGAAAAATGTGAACTTTGCAAAGTGTATGCCACCATCCCGTCAAGGCCAGTAGTAGGTATGCCGATGGCTACAAAATTCAATGAAAAGGTGGCAATGGATCTCAAATAATGGAATGATCGATGGATTCTACATATCAGGGACATGTGGTAGAGATACACTTTGTCTGTTTTCATTGACAGAAAGAAGCCATGTAACATAATAGATGCATTGATGACTGAATGGATCGCCAAATTTGGAGTCATGAGAGCTTTGATGACGGTTAGCGGGGGAGAATCCAATGCAGATGAGGTCAGAGAAATCACTTCAATTCTTAATGTCCAGCTATGCACAAATTTAGGAGAAAGTCCATTTCAAAATGGTTAATGCGAGAGGGTCCACGCCATTACAGAAATGATGTTAGTCAAACTAGAGGCTGATTACAGAAAGAACAACATTACTTTCATTGGCAAACATGGCAAGAAACTCACTTCAAATGTGGAATGGGTACAGCAGCAATCACCTAGGGTTTGGACAAAACCCTAACCTACCAAACATTATGAGTGATACCTTGCCTGCATTACAGGGATCAACAAGTAGTGAGGTTTTGCACAGCATTTGAATGATCTGCATGCTGCCTACAGAGCATTTAATCAAACAGAAGCTGATGAGAGCGTAAGGCGGGACCTTAGGAATAAAGTGAGAACATCAGAACAAGTATTTGAAAGTGGTGATAGGGCCTTCTATAAGAGAGAAGGTAAAGAACGCTGGCTTGGTCCTGGAAAAATGGTGTCCCAAGATGGAAAAGTCGTGTTTGTTAGACAGGGTGGAGTATTTGTGCGGGTTTATTAGCTGAAACTATGTAGTATGACCCATCTTCTTTCTTATGAATGTTTTCATTGCTCTTAAAGGAACTCATTTTTGATTTTTATTCTCCTAACATACTTCAGAAGGTCAACAGCAGTTTTGCAGATGAAGAAGAGAAAGAAGATGAGAACAGTTTAAAGGTTAAAACTGATGAAAATAATGGTCATGAAGAAAACACAGAACCCCTGACAATATCAGAGGCTATACCAGCTCCTGAGCCAGAGAGAAAAGATAGGCAAAATATTGAACAGAACGGAAATACACCAGAGACTGACAGGACGGACAGACAGAATATTCAACCCAACAGAACAACTCTGAAACCAAATGACAGCATCCGGTATAAGATGCAAACTATTGATGAATGGATTAAAGTGAAGGTACTAGGAAAGGCTGGAAAAGCCACAGGCAAGAATAAAACTGGTTCAATATACCAGAAAAAGCCAGCACAGAAAAGAAAAATGTAAATCTGGAACAAAGTCAGTGGGAACTGATAAATGATGATGACACAGTAAACCTATTAACGAGACAAAGAAAATGACACAACAGCTGCGAAATTAGTGGAGCTACAAAAACTTAGTCTGTTCCATACCTATGATGAAGTGAAAGAATGTGGTCAACAAACATTGTCGACCAGGTGGGTTATTACAAATAAAGAGGGTCAAACAAAGGCAAGGCTTGAGGTACGTGGCTTTGAAGAGGAATTTACTATGCCTAGATATAGCCCGATAGTAGGAAAAGGGGCAATGAGAATAGTTTTGTCTGTTGCATCAATTCAGAACTGGACCGCAAAAGAATTAACGACAAACAGTGTTGGTCCTTATGAAACACTAACAAATGTTGTGGAGAATAGATGAAAATCTTCCTGTTTGTAGTTTATATCTGTTGTTAATGTAATGAATTTGTGAATAGCTATATTTGTGAGCCGTGTCGCAGAGAAGGATATGAAATAGAGTTTGTTTTGTTTCCTGTAATTGGCGGCTGACCAGGTAGCGCAAAGGCGCGGTCTGTTCAATTGCCTCTTACCTGTGCTAATGTAGTGAGCACTATTTTGATGAGTATTATGCTCAGTAGTAGTGAGCATTAATTGATTTCTGTAGTGCTCTGTAAGGAAACATAAACTTTGAGTAATCTTGTGTCAAACGCTGGGTGCTGATAATTTGATGCACAGTCAAGTTGAGTTCTGCTATGCAGATATTTATCGCATGCACTAATCAGCCTGTGTGTCTTGTCGGCGCATGCGCAATAACGGTATATGCATGAACATATTCTTACTTCTCCGGGAGGGGGATCATGATATAGCATGTATTTTTATGAACTGTATCTTAGTCGGATTATCGTAATTTGCAGGCACAACAATGTGTGGTGACCTGCTGCTCCTTACCACATAGGAGCAGGTGTGGTTCGACGCTGTCGGTTCAGTGTCCAGCAAGGCCCGACAGGCCCAATAACAGACCGTCGAGACCAATTTAAACAGATTCTAGAAAACCAACGTATAATCAATTTAACGAAGAAGTTACCGGGAGTTCAAGTTCATGTGAATACGAATCTTAAATAATATAAATCAATTTGTGGTCGACAAGAAGGTCGACAAACTAGTTTTCAGTTCGACAAACTAGTTTTCAGCAGTGCAGAGCGAACGTCGTGAGTGGGCTACAGAAGCAAATGAATGTGATGTTTTGTGTTCTTATTTATCTGTTACCCGTTTTTACCCCACTTTTAACTGGGGTTAACAGGGGTATACATTATTTATCTAATTTCTGCTCACATATATTGTGGGTACTCGCTAGAACCGCCTCGCCGAGTCGTTTTAAAGTGTACCAAAAATCTTGAGCAGAAATATAAAAAAAAAAAAAAACGAATTTTTATCCTACCAAACTTTGCGTTGTAAAGTGCATAATATGCAAATCATTATGATTCCAACCGGATCAAAATCATACTTTACGATCGCTAGAGATGTCGATCTTTGTACAAAGAACATGCAATTCGTCATATGCTTCAAACTTTGTGCACACAATTTTAATGCATAAAAAATACATGCACATGAACAAATATATATGTAGGTATAGGTAGATTTCGCGGAGAAACACCGTGAACGTCATCACCTGTACTATTTGGCTTTCTCCGAGAAAAATCCATGTTCGCAGAGAAATTTCGCGGCGTTTCGCGGAGAAATTAACCGCTTTGAAACGCGAATTTTTTTTTCTTCTCGGAAACATTTATCGCTTGTTCTCCGAGAAAAAAGCCTATTACCGCGGAGAAAAATAAATATGGGTTATTACCGGTAGCTGGTCTGTATGTCGTTTGGGCACTGTGCAGTTCTAGACAGTGTGTGCAGCAGAACAGTTTGTGGTGACAATTGGGTAAACAGCTAGAGTGAATCTTTAGACAAGGATGATAAAGCGCAGGTGACACAGTCTTCTGGTCAAAAAGTTTTCAAGGTGGTGGAACATGTCTGAAATCCAAGGGAGAATATAGCTTTCCAGCAGTGATTGCTAGGAAAAGAGTAACTATTAAGACAGATGTAGTAGAATCTGATATTCCGTTGTTACTTTCAAAAACAGCAATGAAGAAAGCTGCGATCAAACTAGATTTAGAAACTGATACAACTATGATAATGGGAAAAGCATAGCGAATTAGGCCAATATGCCTATATACAGTGTTATGTAGTGTCTCTATACATGAGATTTAAGTGATAAAATTAGATACAATTTTTTTTTCTTATTTTCGCTCGTGTTGTTCACAAGAACACTCTTTCTAGACTAAACTGGCACATTGAAAGTTATATGCAGAGCTACGCCGAGCTATGTCGAGCTCTGCGTAAGACTGCCACATTGAAAGTTGTATGCAGAGCTACGTCTAGCTATGTCGAGCTCTGCATAAGACTGGCTAATTGAAAGTTGAATGCAGAGCTATGTCGAGATAGGTCGAGCTCTGGGTTAGACATAGCAGGAATCCAGTTACATTAAGGGAATCCTGCTAAGTCTTATGCAGAGCTGAATGCAGATGGGCGACAGCAGAGCCAACTTCACACAACTTATTGTTTCTTATTACTTATTACTTATTAGTACCACCTAATCAAAGTGGTTCTTACTAGGGCCATAATCTATATTTTTTCCAAATGAACTTAACGCAAAGTTGTGCGAGTCGGATCGTCCATCAATATAAACCCTGTTCATTTTATTAGACAGCAGGGCTTGAGATCCCATTTGATCTCAATGTCGGGTAAAATAGTCCCACAAAATTTGAAGCAACGTATCCTTGCATATTCTGTCCTATAATCACGACTTTACATGTACCCGGGCAGATCAGTATATTCAGCCGCGCAGCCGTGCATCAATTGAAATTTAATCATTTCAGCTCAAAACAAAGTTTACAACAAGGCGGCTCTAATGAGTACCCACAATCCATTTGTGAGCAGAAATACGAAAAAGTAATGTATTCCCTTTAAACCCCAGTTTACTTGTATTAAAGTGGGATTTAAGGAATTTAAATGCATAAAGGTAAGTTTTCGGGATGCAATTCCTACTTTTTCTTATCTAACACTGAACGGGAGCCACAGAGACATGTATTCCTTTTTGTGGTAGTGATTGTACAGCTATAATACAAATATCGATAAAAAAAAATGACATGCCAATAACCACTCAACGCCTTCGTTAATCGATTATCAGGCTACCGGTTATTGAAATCCTATAATCTAATTATCGATAACAACTGACATTCCAATAACCACTCAACGCCTTCATTAATCGATTATCAAGCTACCGGTTATTGAAATCCAAACCTGAAGTCACAGAGCGGTGCATTCGCAAAGACTGACCAGGCTGCTTAAATGGAAGAATCTCTCCAGTATTTATTACATGAATCCCGCTTTCAGTGATTCCTTTAATTAAATCAGTGTTAGATCAAAGGCAACCTGTAAAGATAAAGACGGTTTGTGTGCTTGTTTAGAAGTTTAACGTCCCTGTCAACACTATAGGCCATTTTGGATACGTTGGTTCCGATTTGGTGGGACTTGAGATGAAATGACGTCTCAAGCCCTGCCACCCAACTCGCAATACTTTTCCTGTGCATGCTTAGAATATCTAAGCGCTTTACCAGTACTTTACCAGTACTCATGTGTGGTTTGTTTCTGCTCTGCGTGGAAGCATCATGCAAAACATATATTTCTTCAAGCTCCAATGGTCGGGGGCGAAAGACCGGATAGATAGATAGATAGATAGATAGATAGATAGATAGATAGATAGATAGATAGATAGATAGATAGATAGATAGATAGATAGATAGATAGATAGATGTGTTTCTTATAACCAACTGAAACTATATTTCTAGATTTTATACACATTCTTAATTAAAATTTAACCTAAATAGGGTATTAAATAAAATTCAGCATATCGGCAGTTCAGCATTTTAGTCCCCTTAAGCTGATCAGCTAGTTGCTGATTCAGCCAATAATTCAGCGTTTTAGTCTCACCCCTTGAGTGACCCTCTTTCAAAATTGCCTTAATCGTTCCGCTCCGTTAAAAAATGGCCGCCAGAGCTAAAAATAGATAAGCCTTTAAATGACATCTCCTCCTAGGCAAATAGCCGATTTGAAAATAATTTCACAGGAATGTTCCTTAAGTGACCCTCTTTCAAAATTGCCTCAATCGTTCCGCTCCGTTAAAAAATGGCCGCCAGAGATAAAAATATATAAAACTTTAAATGACATCTCCTCCTAGGCAAATGTTCCGATTTGAAAATAATGTCACAGGAATGTTCCTTGAGTGACCCTCTTTTAAAATTGCCTACCATATCTTTTTTCATGATTGTCTTATGTAAAATGCTATAAAGACAAACATATGGCTTTTTTGCAGAAATGATAACTTTCACCACAGTGTCACGAAATTTACATAACTGTAACAAGGCTTGTGTGGGTGTGCAGTATGCCAAGTTTCATGGTCATCTGGCTTATGGTTTTCGAGGAGAAGATTTTAAACTGTTGTTTACAATAATTTGTGTTGCGGCCATCGTGTTCATGTTTTCAGAACAAATCATATAAGCTTTTGAACAACTGGTCCTGGTCACATGATCACTTTAGCTGCCTAATATGGAAAATATAAAAATATCTTCTCTCAAGAAACGTAGGTCAGTTGTTCTTGACACTTGGCACACATCTAAAAGGAACATAGCTCTACATAAGCGGTGTTTACAACAAATAGACTTTTATAAGACAAGGGGTTTAGACATGATAAGCGCCTGTCAAGTGTATCCTCTAGAAGGGAATGGCAGGCTTGGCTTCGGGAGTTTTATATTTCATTTTCCGGTCAAGTACCACTTTAGTCATATATATTTTCGTTGCAAGCCCACTAGGTGGACATTTAGCCCAGTTTGCCTTGACTTAAATATTTCTTCTAAATATACAGAGAATCTTACACGAGTGGTCATTTCATATGAAACCTAGCCTTCGGTGAGATTATAAATTTCATATGAAATGACCACGTGTGTAAGATTATGTTTTTCTTA
This sequence comes from Lucinisca nassula, assembly GCA_963580285.1. Lineage (NCBI taxonomy): Eukaryota > Metazoa > Mollusca > Bivalvia > Lucinida > Lucinidae > Lucinisca > Lucinisca nassula. Next base: position 70,898,898 of record OY757010.1, read on the forward strand.
TCCGTACCGAAGGTCACTTTCCGGCATCATCCGGCAAGCCTCGTGATGCCGGACAGTGACCCTCAGTACGGATAAGCCTGCAAATGATGCCGGGCAGTGACCTTCGGTACGGATAAGCCTGAGGGACGAAGTTTTCCGTCCTCCCCTCGCAACAATGTTTGATTCTTTTTTTCGCATATCATTCATTTCTGAAATTGGATCTTTTTAGCATCACGAAAACACGCCTATATAATTTGACCCCCTTGAACCCCACTTTAATATCGTTAAACTCGGATTTACAGGGGTAATCCTTAATTTGCTTATCTCTGCTCTAAAATATAGATTGTGGGTACTCGTTTGAACCGCCCCACCCAGGCGGTTCTAACGAGTATCCACAATCTTTATTTTGAGCAGAAATAAGAACAATATCACAATTTTTCATCTTACAATTTTCATTTTTTCGGCGATAAAGATAACAATGTATTTGTATAGGCGTGTTTTCATAATGATGCCGTCATCTCGATTTTTGACGAACAACATATTTAGATGAAAATAATGCGACATTTTTGACATTATGGTACATTACGCAAACGCGCCTATACAAATACATTGCCACCTTTATCGCCGACAAAATGAAAACGAGTACCCATAATCTATATTTTAGAGCAGACATAAGAAAAATAAGGTATACCCCCGGAAATCCCAGTTTTACTATATAAAAATGGGGTTCAAGTGGGTCAAAATTATATAGGCGTATTTTCGTGATGATGGGCAGTTACGTAAAACTTAATGACGGTGTACGTGACGTCCTATTCAACCAGTGCACATCATACACGTGAAAATCTCGATGTTTATCCTATCTCAGTGTAGGTTAACCTGGGAAGGATTAGAATATCTATCCCATGGTTAAGTCTGGGGTTTCCTTATCTTGTGTTGAAAATAAAAGTTTTCCCTACATCATTTTTGGATGACGTCACGCTGAATATTGAGGACGCTTTTCTGACCAGAGACAGATGATTCTAAGTTTTAAAAAGTTTTAATGACTATTTGCACTGCGGAATTAGAAAATATTGTGTGTGCAAGTGTCAAAACAGCTGGACTTTTGATAGGTGTGCGAATTTAGGCGAATTGATGGTGAATGACAGCAAATTCTGTTGGATTCTCGGCCGGGCAAGGAGACCAGGGAGAAATGGTGACCCAGTGAACGAGACATTTCAATGCCGTTCGGACGCGAGGAAGCCTACTAACGTTGCATACTGTGTGGGGAAAAAGCTCTAAAGGCGCGTCTTACATGCAAGGTGTGTTTTTCGTTTATTTGCAAGCACATTTTTTGGATTTATTGCGTTTCCTTTGTGTGCCGGATATAGCGGGTACTCGGTAATTATTGGAAAAGGATTTTGCGTAAGTAGGAAGCCCCACAAATTTTTCACACCTTATTATTGCAATATTATTAACTCATGCAGTTGCAACAGTGGTTTTATTGACAATTTGCAACTTTTTTCTATTAAAAAGTTGAAATCCCGTACAAAACACGCGAGATCCAAGATGGCGACGCCCACTGCAAGAAGTGCTAGGTTGCAAAGCAAAAGTGACTCCATGGACAAAGTAGAAGTAAAACAAAGATCAGGAATTGATACAATTAACTTACTCCACCCATAAAAGACACCAAAGGGAAAGAAATACAAACACCAAGCGACCAGACCATAATGGAAACCTAAACAAAGGAAGGCCACAAGGACAGTTACTTTCCCACAAAATGGCCATATGGCCATCCAAAATTAAAAGACACAAGTGATACACACAGTAAGTAACAAACAACAACATAAATAAATCGCCACAGAAGAGCCGCCATGGAACGGTCATTGGAAGATTTCCACTGGGGGGCTTAAATCGATTTTACGTGGCCACAATCCTCGCCCTGTCTTCCGTCGCGATTTAGACAAATAATTTGTTCAGTCCGCATGAAGGCCTCCTAACTCATCAGTGCAACATCTCCGTGAACACAAAAATCAAAGAACCACAGAGGTGAGACAACGTTGAGGACTCGACAGCAAGAAACCACTGAAATGCTGGAGCAAACGAAAACCAATAGTTAGACTCCGATGAGCCCGACCAGAGACAGAGCATCAGGCACCAACCAATATTATCTCTCTAATTCTCAATAAGCCTTTACGTTGGAGCCGTCATAGAATCTGAGGCCTGGCCCACCGGCGTGCAAGTCGCATTGTATTTTTTCCGATGAAGTACTTGACAGCAAAAAGCCAGCAGCCAACTGTGACAAGTGTGGTAATTGGGTATGTTTTTCATGCAGAAAATTGTCCAAAACAATGTACGTTGAACTTTCAAAGTCAGACACTGACATAGAATGGAGTTGCAAAGTGTGTCGAACCCTAACAATGATTAAAAGAGTATCAGTATAAACATTGCAGAGCTTAGGGCTTCAAATTGGGTGCGCCTCACTGATGTGGAAAATAGATTGGGTAATCTTGAGGATTCTGTTGCACAAACTGTCAGAAAAGAAGTCGAATTGGCTAAAGATACTATTACGCGATCTGCACATGAAAGCATTGCAGATACAGTCGATGAAATCGTTGAAAAAAATAAAACAAAAAAAACTGAAAGAAATGGATGACCGTAAGAGTAGATCACAGAATGTAGTTATTTTAATCTGAACTGTACCGAGTCCAGTGACACTGAAGTGAGAAAGCAACACGATAGTGACTTAGTGGACAAGTTGTTCACTGCCATCAGAATCAGAATCAGAATCCGAATTGTTACTGGTGACACGTGAAAAGACATTCACACACCAGGACCTGTGATGTGAGAAGTTAGTCAATAGCTCTAACCAAAGAGGTAACTTTAGCTACACAAACATCAGCACCTTCAGCTGTCGAAATAATCGAATCGGTAAGGGCATTCCAATCTCTAATGGTTCTGGGGAAGAACGACTCTTTATAAATGTCAGTTCTTGCAGTAAGGGTCTGAAACGCCAACAAATGTGATTTCTACTATGTCTAGCTGGGGGAACAAGGTCATCTGTTGGCATGCTGGCAGCACCCTTTAGACCTTTGTATAAAAGGATTAGCCAACTGTCTATTCTCCTTTTCTTGAGAGACTCCCATTGTAATTTTCCAAGTATTCCAGTCATGCTCCCAGTTTCAAAGCAGTAATTGCCTGTTACAAATCTAGCAGCTCTATTCTGAACTTTCTCAATTTCATCGTTAATGACCACTCCACTGGGGTCCCAGATACAACTACCATATTCCAAGCTTGGGCGAACAATACCTTTATATGCTGCCTCTTTAACATCCAGAGGGCACTGATGAAAATTTCGCCTCAGGAAACCAAGCGTTCTATTTGCCTTAGTACACATGTTGCTAATATGAGTATTCCATCTCAAGTTGTGTGAGATTATCATTCCAAGGTATTTAATGGAGTCCACATTCTCGAGGACCGTTCCCTTTAAGGTGTAAGAAGCCTCAACTTTATTAGATCTCTTCCTAGTTATCTGCATAATATTGCATTTAACTGGCTGAAATCTCATGCCCATTTTCGGGCCCAACATCCTAATCTATCTATGTCATCCTGAAGTTTCACTGAGTCATCTGTATCTCTAATTTCCCGGTAACAAACACAGTCATCTGCGAACAGTCTTATTTCTGAGTCAATGTCAGTGGAAATACACTTGATGTACAGGGAGAACAAAAGTGGACCAAGAACGGTCCCTGGCGGGACTCCAGACAAAACTGGAGCCCACTCCGAAGATTCACCATTAACAACAACCAGCTGTTTTCTGTAGCAAAGAAAGGAATCTATCCATTTGAGGGTCTTTCCCCCAATTCCATAACCAAATAACTTAGATTTAAGTAGTTCATGAGGAGGGGTGTCAAAAGCCTTCTCGAAGTCCAGAACAAATGTGTCCACCTGTCCCCCTTTGTCCAAGATTTTTGCCTAGTCATTAATAACTGTGCTTAGCTGAGTTTCACAACTGTGCCTTTTCCTAAATGCATGTTGTCTGTCTGACAAAATTTTATGTTCGTCCAAGTGGGCCATGATGTTTGAGCAGACTATATGTTCCAGCAATTTACACAGAACACAAGTCAGAGACACAGGGCGATAATTACGGGCAAGAGCCCTATCTCTTTTTTTGAAGAGTGGACAGATGTTTGCTAAGAGCCATTCTTTGGGGATTTCACGCGTATCAAGAGACTGTTGAAACAAGTGTGCAAAAACTGGACCCAACTCATTTGCTAGTTCCTTCAGGACTCTAGGATGAAGCTTATCAGGTCCTAAGGCCTTACTGGGGTTTAAGCCTTGAAGTAACTTGATCACTCCTGCAGCTGTCACAACAATGTTATTCATGAATGGGACCGATTTTCCAGTCAATGGAACCTCCGTGAACTAGTTGCTCTGCCCTTTCAGTGTCTGATTCAGCAACCCCATTTCCTCCTCCTTTATTAACGGGCGGGATACCTTGCCTGTCTTTCTTCTGGCTATTGATATATCTGTAGAAGTCTCTGGGATTTGCCTTCACATCACCTACCAAGTTATTCACATACAAATCATGCTGATTTTTATATCAGTCTTGATTTCACGTCTCAAGTTTTCAAATTTTGTCTGGAGTTTACCACTTTCCGTCTTTTTTGCCTTTGCATGAATCTTATTCTTTTTGCGATTTTTTCTCCTTATCTCTGGAGTGATCCAGGGAATAGAAGATACAGACCTACTAGTTTTTGAGGGGATATGATTTTCGGCTGAAGTAAGAATGAAAGAAGTTATCAAATCAAAATTCTCCTGTACAGACCGAGCATCTGAATGACCATTAAAGTATTTCTCCTTTGCAAATCTGAGTGCATCCTTCCTCATAGTTTCATAGTCACCTTTCTGATATGAGTTCACCTTCCTCCGAGGTTTCTTTATTGGTGGGATGTGAATTTTTAAATATCCGGAGACAATATCGTGGTCACTTAGTTTATCTGGGGAATGAATGTCTTCGAATTGTCCTGGCAAAGTCGTAAGGATCAGATGCAATGTGTTCTTGTCACGAGTGGGGAAGTTACAAATTTGTTCAAGGCCATGATCGTTCATAATATCAATTAATATTTGCCCTTCCGACTGACTCAGCATTGTGCCTTGTTTGCTGAGCCGGTCGGGCCAAGCAATGTCTCTGAAGTTGAGGTCACCTAGAACATGTACAGCCGGGAGTTTTTTACCCTTATGCTGCGATTTGATGCAAACCAGTTGGTCTTTAAACAACTGGAAGTTTTCGATCGTACCATTTGGAGGTCGATACCAACTTGCTACGAAGTGGGAAGTTTAATTTGCAAAAACCTTAACCCAGACCGATTCGGTGTCATTTTCCAGTTCCATGAAAGGCATGTGAGGGATGTCTCTATGAATGAGCAACATCACCCCACCGCCATGAGAGTTCCTATCTTTTCTGTAGACACAGTACTGACAAGTTTCAGGGAAAAGCTCAGATGTAGTAATTGAACTGTCAATCTTTGTTTCCTGAATAGCAACAATATGAGGTTGAGATGTATCGAGGAAAGCTAAAAGTTCAAGAATTTTTCATCTAATTCCATTTATGTTTATACTGCAAAGTTTCAAACCTTTCACAAAATGTGACTTAGTTTCATCAGCAGTCGAAGATTTGCCTCTCTTATCCTCTGACAGAGGTTCAAACCTGGTTGGCTTACTCAGTTCTACATATTCATCAAATGAGGAGTCTGAAAAGTTACATACCTCACAGTTTGGACATATCCAGTGGCAGCTTGAATTTATGTGTCCGGACAAAGGAGACATTGCATTGAAAGCTTGTTACAGGATGAAAAGGAAGGACATACCTAACCAGAAGAATGCTCCTCTCAAACTGGTGTTTAGGTCAAAACGACATCGTCATTTTTTACTCTCAAATGCTAGTAATGCGTCTAAGCTGGAAGAAGGAGACCTGAAAACTGTGGTTATTGTGCGCGATCTTACAGTTCAGCAACGAAAACACGGTAAAAAAAAACAGTCGGAACTTTCTAGCAGGCGAGAACAAGGTGAAAACGTTGAGGTTCGGCACGGGGAGGTGAACCCTACTAACCCAGACAAAGCGAATTTTCGTCAATAACAAGAAAAAAAGTGATTTTAATTTTAAACATGTAAATAGATAATATGACAACAGTTCTTTTTTAAATGTGATGTACATCAACTTGGACAGTGGATTATTAAACAAGAAGAATGAGCTTTCTGTGATTATTAATGACAAGAATACTGACATTATTATTTTTAATGAGATCCTACATAAGAGAAACCGTGCTAAGAAAAAAAACTTCAGAATAAACACTTTACCATTGATCATTACGACAATATTATACGATCCATCTCAAATGGGCGTGGTGTGATTATTTACTATAAACAGTCGCTAAGTGTACAGTCGGTTGAACCTTTAAATGATTTTAAATTTAATGAATGTGTCTGGGTCAAAATTAAACTAAAAGGGATAGATAGCCTACTGATAGGTTGTATATATCAGAGCCCATCAATGAGCGACATAAACAACAGTGCTCTTATTGATCTTCTTCATCGAGCTGTTGGTTTCAAAGACTCTCACTTATTGATAGTTGGCGATTTCATCTATGGAAGTCTGGACTTGGAAGTTCTACAATCTAGGGAAAACACCGCCAGTTGTTCCTATGCATTTATCGAAATCATTAAGGATCTATTTCTGCATCAGCATGTGAACTGCGATACGAGGCATAGAGCTGGACAATCACCGTCGCGACTGGATTTACTCTTTACGAACGAACTTGGAATGATACGCGATTTCGACTATATGTCGCCTATCGGTGACAGCGACCACCAATGTTTAGTGTTTAAATTTATGTGCTATACCGCAATAAAACCTAGTGACATTCCTAGACCAAATTTTTATAAGGGAGATTACCAATCTATGAGAGAAAGCTTTAGTCAAACGAATTGAAACTCCATTGCAAACAGTGATTTAGAGGTCTTCTGGGAAACTTTTATACAAACCATAAACGTGAGGGTTGACGAATATGTACCTAAAGTGAAGCCTTCAAACAAATGTGAGAAAAAAACCTTGGCTAAATAAGGAAGCCATATTAGCAATCAAAGCCAAACAATGTACATGGAAAAAAGTATACATATTGCAAAACCAAACAGAATTATCAACATTATGCTGAGAAAAGGAATACGGCAACACACGCATGTAGATTAGCAGAGATAAACTTTGAGAGGGAGATAGCACGTAACATCAAGAGAGACAGCAAGTCCTTTTGGAATTACGTTCGGTCCCAATCTAAAAAACAACAAGTGCAATCGGGGATCTTGAGAGCGACAATGGGACAATTACATCTTCTGATACATGTAAAGCGGAGCTTCTAAATGCATTCTCGCGAGTGTTTTTACTGAAGAGGACACCTCCTACATACCTTCTATATCGGAGAGGTCGTTTGATGAACCACTCGAGAATATACGTATTGATCCAGACATGGTCAAGAAAAAACTGTGTCAACTTAAAACTTCAAAATCCCCCGGTTTAGATGCTGTACATCCTCTCCTACTTAAAGCATGTTGTAACGAAATATGTGACACTGTAAATAGACTTTTCAACATGTCATTTGCTAGTGAAGAAATACCTAGCTATTGGAAGAAAGCTTTAGTAACTCCTTTATTTAAGACTAGAAATCGTCACTCTTGTGCAAATTACAGGCCTGTAAGTTTACCCGTTATACTTTGTAAAGTTCTGGAGTCTTTTGTCAGAGACGCTGTTATGAAACACATGGACAGAAACAATCTTTTCACACCACACCAACATGGTTTTCGAGAAAAACACTCTTGTGTAACACAGTTGTTAGATGAAGTAGAACATTGGACAGACATTTTGGAAAGTGGTGGAAGTATTGACTGTATATATCTTGATTTTGCTAATGCATTTGATACGGTTCCACACCAGCGCCTTTTATCGAAACTTCATGCTTATGGCATCAGGGAACATGTTCTTCATTGGATTTCATCGTTTCTATCAGGTCGACAGCAAGTGGTTCGTGTGGGCTCCTCAACATCTCCCTGGGAGAACGTCCTCAGCGGTTTTCCTCAGGGCAGTGTTTTGGGTCCAACATTGTTCCTCATATACATAAACGATCTGCCGGACGCTGTGAATAACGTTGCTAAGCTGTTTGCAGACGATACGAAACTGTACAATCAAGTGACTAGTGCTGAAGACTCTGAAAGTATTCAGAACGACCTTGATACTTTGCACAACTGGTCAACAAAGTGGCAGCTTAGGTTCAACGCCAGCAAGTGTAAAAACATTCGTCTAGGTAAAGATAACCCCAGATACGAATACAAAATGTCAGGAACTGCATTCAACAATAACATGAAGAGAAAGATTTAGGAGTGACTGTAGACGACGAATTGAAATTTTCAAAACATATAGCAGAGAAAGTGAAAAAGCTAACCAGGCTATCCGGTACATTAGGAACACTTTTACATGTTGAGACAAGGATATACTTCTTCCGTTATACAAGAGCTTCGTGCGTCCTCACCAAGAATACGCGAGTACTATATGGTCTCCAACGTTCAAAAAGGCTATCATTGCTATTGAACATGTACAGTAAAGGGCTACAAAACTTGCAACAGGCTGTAAAGCACTGTCATATGAAGGAAGACTCAAACATCTGGGGCTTCCTACACTTAGTTACAGAAGGAAACGTTCAAACATGATACAACTTTCAAGATTATGAACAAATACGACCAAGTGGATATAAGCAATCTACACCTAGCACCTAACACAAACCGTGGACATGAATTCAAGTTTGCAAAAACTTTCGCGAGAACTCGCCTCGGACAGAACAGGTTTAGTCACCGTGTTGTGAATAGCTGGAACAAGTTATCTTCGAACACCGTAACAGCCACATCTCTCAACATGTTTAAGAGCAACCTGAATCAAGACTGGAAGACAAAAGAGAACAAATTCTCACCTATCACGTAGGCAGACACACATATCAGCAGCACTCGTTTGCCCTTGAGCCATGTATGGCTCACTAATATGGCCGCTATTAGCAATTTTGCTACACAACGGTCAGAGGATGAAGTTAAATGAAGGTAAAATGTGATTATTTGCATGTTCAAATCCAAGGATTTGTCGGTGCCCGGCCTCTGAAGTACTTGCGTATGTAACGCGACGTCTGATTGGATAACGTCAAAACTTTCTGACAGTATATTCTGCGATATACTGTCGGAAACCCGACGTCATCGCGTAACGTCGCTTTTCATTGGCTGGCATTACCAGCTCGCAGCGGTTGCTGCTATGTGCAAAATAGTACAAGTTTTAACAAAACAAGTGAATAAGTGCATTAGAATGGGGGATAACTGCAATGAAAATTGTCATTTTGGGAGGTAAATCGTCGGGTTTTACGGTCGCAAATTACGTTTTGTGACTCCGCTGACGCATCTCCGAAAAGCGAAATTTCCGACCGTAAAACCTCCGATTTACATGAATCTCCCCAAATGACAATTTCGAATACAGTTATCCCCTGGGCCCCGTCAAGCGATTTTGGTACTTATCGCCTATGCGAGCAGCGAAGGTTCAGGCGAGAACTTTCGCTGCTCGCTCATACAAACAGTAAATCAAGAGGAACCTTCAGACAGGAAGCCACATCCCTGGCCCCTCTGAATGGCTGGGCATGCGCAGTTAAAATTTGTCGTGACGGAATGCTCGAAGACACAAATTCGCTTGGCGGGGCTCCCCTAATTGTTGAAAGTGTATACTCACGGAAGACGACTGGATCAAGATCTAAATCCCTAACATCATCTGTTGGAGCTCCAATTGCAGTTCCTTCATTAGCGGTTATTAAATATCCCTTTTTACCGATGCTGAAGTACTTGATCTCATCGGGTTGGTATAACCCTTTCACTGGCCACCTCTCAATGTTTATCCCTGAAATTTGATTAACCTTAATACTTTTTGGATAAATGAACTTTGCAACACCACTTCTGACTATGAACCAATCATATTGCTGGATAAAATATACGTTCAAACTGGCAAACTGAATGACAAACTGTGTAGATCCTGATCTGGATCTACACTGTCTGCAAAGGCAAGGGTTATTGTGATCACATGGACAAGAGTTATAAGCCGCTTTTACTTTATTTCTTCCTAATTATACTGCGATCAGTCACATTTGACCAGTACTCGCAGGTGTACATTACATACACTCCAGGTTGCAGGGTTGAAAGCCTACAGAGTAACCATGTAATTACGGTAGGGGCCTTTAACCTGCACAGGAGATGACTTTTCCTGCCCAAGGGGCCTCCAGTTAATAATCACCACCTCCGGGGATCGAACCGTGGGCCTCTAGCATCAGAGGCAATTGCACTAACCACTGAGCTATCACTCTCCTTTTTATGTTCAGTATATCAACAAATTACCCATACATTGCACAGAGGATTTAACCTAGTGGTCATTTCAAAGGAACTACTACTAAACTGATGTGTTTCATAAACTTCAAATATTAACCCTTATTCCGCTGAACACAACAACAATTAATTTTTTGCAAACAATGTAGGTCCAGACAGATATCTTCTGAAGAAGCCGTCTGATCAGAATTTGAACTGTTTAACATTCAGTTTGTGAATTTGTAGGAATAAACTACATCAAGTAATCTGATTGGTTCAAAGTCAGAAATGAGTGTGGCTAAATTAATAGGGTTTAAATAACCATACGTGTGGATTCTTTTTTCATGATCATTTGATCTGATCGGTTCAAAGTCAGAAATGAGTGTGGCTAAATCACCAGGGTTTAAATAACCACGGGTGTGGATTCTTTTTTTATGACCATTTGATCTCATTGGATCAAAGTCAGAAATGAGTGTGGCTAAATAAATAAGGTTTAAATAACCACGGCTTTGGATTCTTTTTTCATGATCATTTGATCTTATTGGTTCAAAGTCAGAAATGAGTGTAGCTAAATAAATGGGGTTTAAATAAACACGGATGTGGATTCTTTTTTCATGTCATTTGACGTTTTGTCTTTAGGGTCGATTGTTTGTTTAAGAAATAGGTCAGCTCTGGTTGTGATTTGTTAAGAAATAAATCAAAGTTTGGAGGTCATTTGTAAAGGGGATAAAATCACGAGGGCGTAAGAAGCCATCTGATCAGGATCTACACTGTTTGGCATTCAGTTTATGAATTTGTAGCAATAAATAACATCAAGTAATTTGATTGTTTGATAGACAGAAATGGGTTTGGCTTAAATGAATATTCAGCAAGATAAGGTTAAAAAGTGATCCCGCTAACATTATTGACTATATCACAAAAACAAATTATGTTCTTGTGCATCTTTTATGTACGAAAGCCGGGAAGGGCCATTTCTTATTTCTAACTTCTAACTTCTTACTTCTAACTTCTAACTTCTTAATTCTAACTTCTAACTTATTAATTCTAACTTCTTACTTCTAACTTCTTACTTCTAACTTCTTACTTCTAACTTCTTACTTCTAACTTCAGTCTTCCATGTTGTATGCTTTTTTTGGTTCTTTTTGGGGTTTTGATTTTCCGGCCCTTTCAAGGTTTTTACAATCATATCGAGCCGAGCGTTAATCAGACGTAAGCAAAAGCCGAAGTACCCAGCGAAAAGCCATCTGGACTTCCGTTGAATAATTTGGCGTCTCACATTTGCGGGCATATGTGGGTTTTGATTTTCCGGCCCTTTCAAGATTTTTACAATCATATCGAGCCGATCGTAAATCAGACATGAGCAAAAGCCGAAGTACCCGGATAAAAGCCAACTGGACTTTCGTTGCAGAAATCGGCGTGAGGGAGTGTGTGTGTGTGGGGGGGGGGGGATGGGGTAACGGGGCGGGGCGGGGCGGGGCTATGGTATGTTTGTGTGGGGACTTATTACTTCGAAGTACCCGGCGAAAAGTACCCGGCGAAAAGCCATCTGGACGTCTCATATTAGCGGGCGTGGGTGGGTTTTGATTTTCCGGCCCTTTCAAGATTTTTACAATCATATCGAGCCGATCGTTTATCAGAGGTAAGCAAAAGCCGAAGTACCCGGATAAAAGCCAACTGGACTTCCATTGCAGAATTTGGCGGGTGTGTGGGAGGGGGGGTGGCGTATGGTGGGGCGGGGCTATGGTATGTTTGTGTGGGGGCATTCTTACTTCTAACATCTATCTTCCATGTTGTATGTTTTTGTTGTTGTTGTTGTTGTTGTTGTTGTTTGGGTTTTGATTTTCCAGCTCTTTCAAGGTTGGTACACTCATATCAAGCCGATCGTTTATCAGAGGTAAGCAAAGGCCGAAGTACCTGGATAAAAGATAACTGGACTTCCGTTGCAGAATTTGGCGTGTATGTGGGAGGGGCGGGGACTGCGGTGTGTGTGTTTGTGGGGCATATCTTATTTCGAACTTCTAACTCACATTGGCTAGCAAAAAGACAATCATATCAAGCCGATCGTTTATCAGAGGTGACCACAAGGCCGAGGTACCTGGATAAAAGCCATTTGGACTTCCGTTGCAGAATTGAGCGTGTATGTGGGAGGGGCGGGGGCTGCGGTGTGTGTGTGTGGGGGGGGGAGGGATATCTCATTTTTAATTCTAACTTCTTACTTCTAACTTCTTGCTTCTAACTTCTAACGTCTCATTTCTAAGTTCTAACTTCTTACTTCTAACTTCTTACTTCTAACTTCCGTGTTTTATGCTTTGATTTTCCGGCCCTTTCAAGGTTTTGACAGTAATGTCGAGCCGATGGTTAATCAGACGTAAGCAAAGCCGAAGTACCCGGCGAAAAGCCTTCTGGACTTCTGTTGGAGAGCTTGGCGTCTCAAATTGGCGGGCGTGTGTGGGTTTTGATTTTCCGGCCCTTTCAAGACTTTTACAATCATTTCGAGCCGATCGTTTATCAGAGGTAAGCAAAAGCCGAAGAACCCGGATAAAAGCCAACTGGGCTTCCAACTTCCATGTTGTATGTTTTTCTTTTCTTTTTTTTTTTTTTTTTTTTTTTTTTTTTGGGGGGGGGGGGATGATTTTGCAGCACTTTCAAGGTTTTTACAATCATTTCGCGCCTATCGTTAATCAGACGAAAGCAAAAGCCGAAATACCCGGTGATAAGCCATCTGGACTTCCGTTGAAGAAATTGGCATCTCACATTGGCGGGGTGTGTCGGTTTTGATTTTCCGGTCCTTTGTGGGGTGTGGGGTGGCTGTGGTGTGTGTGGTGAGGACATTTCTTATTTCTTACTTCTAACTTCTGACTTCCATGTTGTCTGTCTTTTTTTTTTTTGTTGTTGTTGTTTGGGTTTTTTTTACAATCATATCGAGCCGATCGTTAATCGGAGGTAAGCAAACACCGAAGGACCCGGATAAAAGCCAACTGGACTTCCGTTGCAGAATTTGGCGTGTGTATAGCGTTCGGTTGCAGAACTTGAAGTCCCACATTGGCGGGCTAGTATGTGGGAGGGGGGGGGGGGGGGGTGGGGCGGTGAAGTGTGTGTGTGTGTATGGGGGGGCGGCATTCCTTATTTCTAACTTCTAAATTCTTACTTCTAACTTATTACTTCTTACTTCTAACTTCTTATTTCTAACTTCTAACTTCCACGTGAATGCTTTTTTTGTTGTTGTTTTGGGGGTTAATGATTTTCCGGCCCTTTTAAGGTTTTTACAATCATGTCGAGCCGATCGTTAATCAGACGTAAGAAAAAGCCGAAAGTACCCGGCGAATAGGCATCTGCACTTCTATTGCAGAACTTGGCGTCTCAAATTGGCGGGGCGTGTGTGGGTTTTGATAATCCGGCCCTTTCAAGATTTTTATGATCATATCGAGCCGATCGTTTATCAGAGGTAAGCAAAAGCCTAAGTACCCGGATAAAAGCCAACTGGACTTCCAACTTCATGTTGTATGTTTTTTTTTTATTCTTTGTTTTGATTTTCCGGCCCTTTCAAAGGTCTTACAATCATATCGCGCCTATCGTTAATCACACGTAAGCAAAAGCGCGAAGTATCCGGCCAAAGCCATCTGGACTCAGTCATTGCAGTTAGAAATAAGCAATGCCCCCCAACCCACCGCCACTCACACATTCACCACAGCCCCCGCCCCTTCCCCCTCCCACACACAACATGCCAAGTTCTGCACGGAAGTCCAGTTGGCTTTTATCCGAGTACTTCGGGCTTTTGCATACCTCTGATAAACGATCGGCTCGATATGAATTTAAAAATCTTCAAAGTGCCGAAAAATCAAAACCCACACACGCCCCGCCAATGTGAGACGTCAAGTTCTACAAAGGAAGTCCAATGGCTTTTCGACGGGTACTTCGGCTTTAGCTTATGTCTGATTATCGATCGGCTCGATTTGATTGTAATAACCTTGAAAGAGCCGGAAAATCAAAACCCAAAACAACAACAAAAAACAACAACAACAACAACAACAACAACATAAACATACAACACGGAAGCTAGAAGTTAGAAGTAAGAATGTCCCCACACAAACATACCATAGCCCCGCTCCGACACCCACCACCCCCCCCCCCCCCCTCACGCCAAATTCTGCAACGGAAGTCCAGTTTGCTTTTATCCGGGTACTTTGGCTTTTGCTTACCTCTGATAAACGATCGGCTTGATATGATTTTAAAAATCTTGAAAGGGCCGGAAAAGCTAAACCCAAAAAACAACAACAAAAAAGCATACAACATGGAAGTTAGAAGTTAGAAGTATGAAGTTAGATGGAAGAAGTAAGAAATTAGAAGTTAGAAGTAAGAGGTTAGAAGTTAGAAGTAAGAAGTTAGAAGTAATAAGTTAGAAGTTAGAAATAATAAATGCTCCCCCCCTCACACACACACACCACAGCCCCCGCCCCTTCCCCCTCCCACACACCCGCCAAATTCTGTAACGGAAGTCCAGTTGGCTTTTTTACGGGTGCTTCGGCTTTTGCTTACATCTGATAAACGATCGGCTCGATATGAATTTAAAAAATCTTCAAAGGGCCGGAAAATAAAAACCCAAACACGCCCGCCAATGTGAGGCGTCAAGTTCTGCACAGAAGTCAAGATGGCTTTTCGCCGGGTACTTCGGCGTTTGCTTATGTCTGATTAACGATCGGCTCGATATGATTGTAATAACCTTGAAAGAGCCGGAAAATCAAGCCCAAACAACAACAACAAAAACATACAACATGGAAGTTAGAAGTTAGAAGTAAGAATGTCCCCACACAAACATACAATAGCCCCGCCCCGACACCCCTCCCACGCCAAATTCTGCAACGGAAGTCCAGTTGGCTTTTATCCGGGTACTTCGGCTTTTGCTTACCTCTGATTAACGATCGGTTCGATACGATTGTAAAAATCTTGGGAGGGCCGGAAAATCAAAACCCCAAAAGCAACAACAAAAAGCATACAAAATGGAAGTTAGCAGTAAGAAGTTAGAAGTCAGAAGTAAGAAGTAAGAAGTTAGAAGTAAGAAGTTAGAAGTTAGAAGTTAGAAATAAGAAATGCCCCCCCCCCTCACACACACACACCACAGCCCCTGACCCTTCCCTCTCCCACACACCCGCCAAATTCTGCAACGGAAGTCCAGTTGTTGTTTTTTTCGGGTACTTCGGCTTTTGCTTACATCTGATAAACGATCGGCTCGATATGAATTTAAAAAATCTTCAAAGGGCCGGAAAATCAAAACCCACACACACCCGCCAATGTGAGGCGTCAAGTTCTGCACAGAAGTCAAGATGGCTTTTCGCCGGGTACTTCGGCGTTTGCTTATGTCTGATTAACGATCGGCTCGATATGATTGTAATAACCTTGAAAGAGCCGGAAAATCAAGCCCAAACAACAACAACAAAAACATACAACATGGAAGTTAGAAGTTAGAAGTAAGAATGTCCCCACACAAACATACAATAGCCCCGCCCCGACACCCCTCCCACGCCAAATTCTGCAACGGAAGTCCAGTTGGCTTTTATCCGGGTACTTCGGCTTTTGCTTACCTCTGATTAACGATCGGTTCGATACGATTGTAAAAATTTTGAAAGGGCCGGAAAATCAAAACCCCAAAAGCAACAACAAAAACATACAAAATGGAAGTTAGCAGTAAGAAGTTAGAAGTCAGAAGTAAGAAGTTAGAAGTAAAAAGTTAGAAGTAAGAAGTTAGAAGTTAGAAGTTAGAAATAAGAAATGCCCCCCCCCCCTCACACACACACACCACAGCCCCTGACCCTTCCCTCTCCCACACACCCGCCAAATTCTGCAACGGAAGTCCAGTTGTTGTTTTTTTTCGGGTACTTCGGCTTTTGCTTACATCTGATAAACGATCGGCTCGATCTGAATTTGAAAATCTTCAAAGGGAAGGAAAATCAAAACAAACACACGCCCGCCAATGTGAGACGTCAAGTTCTGCAACGGAAGTCCAGATGCATTATTGCCGGGTACTTCGGCTTTTGCATGTCTGATTAACGATCGGCTCGATAGGGTTGTAAAAACCTTCAAAGGGCCGGGAAATCAAAACCCTAAAAAAACAAAACAAAAAAAAAAACATACGACATGGAAGTTAGAAGTAAGAAGTTAGAAGTGAGAAGTTAAAAGTAAGAAGTCAGCCGTTAGAAGTTAGCAGTTAGAAATAAGAAATGCCCCCCCCCCCCCTCTCACACACACACCTCAGCCCCCGCCCCTTCCCCCTCCCACACACACGCCAAATTCTGCAACGGAAGTCCAGTTGGCTTTTATCCGAGTACTTCGGCTTTTGCATACCTCTGATAATCGATCGGCTTGATATGAATTTAAAAATCTTCAAAGTGTTGGAAAATCAAAACCCACACACGCCCGCCAATGTGAAACGTCAAGTTCTACAACGGAAGTCCAGATGGCTTTTCGACGGGTACTTCGGCTTTAGCTTATGTATGATTATCGATCGGCTCGATATGATTGTAATAACCTTGAAAGAGCCGGAAAATCAAAACCAAAACAACAACAACAACAACAACATAAACATACAACACGGAAGCTAGAAGTTAGAAGTAAGAATGTCCCCACTAAAACATACCATAGCCCCGCTCCGACACCCCCCCCCCCCCACCCCCTCACGCCAAATTCTGCAACGGAAGTCCAGTTGGCTTTTATCCGGGTACTTCGGCTTTTGCTTACCTCTAATAAACGATCGGCTTGATATGATTGTAAAAATCTTGAAAGGGCCGGAAAAGCTAAACCCAAAAAACAACAACAAAAAAGCACACAACATGGAAGTTAGAAGTATGAAGTTAGAAGGAAGAAGTAAGAAATTAGAAGTAAGAAGTTAGAAGTTAGAAGTAAGAAGTTAGAAGTAAGAAGTTAGAAGTTAGAAATAAGAAATGCTCCCCCCTCTCTCACACACACACACCTCAGCCCCCGCCCCTTCCCCCTCCCACACACCCGCCAAATTCTGTAACGGAAGTCCAGTTGGCTTTTTTACGGGTGCTTCGGCTTTTGCTTACATCTGATAAACGATCGGCTCGTTATGAATTTAAAAATCTTCAAAGGCCGGAAAATCAAAACCCAAACACGCCCGCCAATGTGAGACGTCAAGTTCTGCACAGAAGTCCAGATGACTTTTCGCCGGGTACTTCGGCGTTTGCTTATGTCTAATTAACGATCGGCTCGATATGATTGTAATAACCTTGAAAGGGCCCCCCGAAAATCAAAACCCAAACAACAACAAAAACATACAACATGGAAGTTAGAAGTAAGAATGTCCCCACACAAACATACAATAGCACCGTCCCGACACCCCTCCCACGCCAAATTCTGCATCGGAAGTCCAGTTGGCTTTTATCCGGGTACTTCGGCTTTTGCTTACCTCTGATTAACGATCGGTTCGATACGATCGTAAAAATTTGAAAGGGCCGGAAAATCAAAACCCCAAAAGCAACTACAAAAAAGCATACAAAATGGAAGTTAGAAGTAAGAAGTAAGAAGTAATAAGTTAGAAGTAAGAAGTTAGAAGTTAGAAGTAAGAAGTTTTAAGTTAGAAATAAGAAATGCTCCCCCCTCACACACATACACCACAGCCCCAGACCCTTCCCCCCTCCCACAAACCCGCCAAATTCTGCAACGGAAGTCCAGTTGTTGTTTTTTTCGGCTACTTCGGCTTTTGCTTACATCTGATAAACGATCGGCTCGATCTGAATTTAAAAATCTTCAAAGGGCGGGAAAATCAAAACACACACACGCCCGCCAATGTGAGACGTCAAGTTCTCCAACGGATCCAACGATCGGCTCGATATGATTGTAATAACCTTGAAAGAGCCGGAAAATCAAAACCCAAACAACAACAACAACAAAAACATACAACATGGAAGTTAGAAGTTAGAAGTAAGAATGTCCCCACACAAACATACAATAGCCCCGCCCCGACACCCCTCCCACGCCAAAATCTGCAACGGAAGTCCAGATGGCTTTTATCCGGGTACTTCGGCTTTTGCTTACCTCTGATTAACGATCGGTTCGATACGATTGTAAAAATCTTGAAAGGGCCGGAAAATCAAAACTCCAAAAGCAACAACAAAAAAGCATACAAAATTGAAGTTAGAAGTAAGAAGTTAAAAGTAAGAAGTAATAAGTTTGAAGTAAGAAGTTAGAAGATAGAAGTAAGAAGTTAGAAGTTAGAAGTTAGAAATAAGAAATGCTCCCCCCTCACACACACACACACCACAGCCCTTGACCCTTCCCCCTCCCACACACCCGCCAAATTCTGCAACGGAATTCCAGTTTTTGTGTTTTTCGGGTACTTCGGCTTTTGCATAAATTTGATTAACGATCGGCTCGATCTGAATTAAAAAATCTTCAAAGGGCAGGAAAATCAAAACACACACACACCCGCCAATGTGAGACGTCAAGTTCTGCAACGGAAGTCCAGATGCCTTATTTCCGGGCACTTCGGCTTTTGCATGTCTGATTAACGATCGGCTCGAAAGGGTTGTAAAAACCTTCAAAGGGCCGGGAAATCAAAACCCTAAAAAACAAAAAAACATACAACATGGAAGTTAGAAGTAAGACGTTAGAAGTAAGAAGTTAGATGTAGGAAGTTAGAAATTAGAATTAAGAAGTTAGAAGTAAGAAGTAAGAAGTTAGAAGTAAGAAGTTAGAAGTAAGAAGTTAGAAGTTAGAAATAAGACGTTAGAAGTTAGAAATAAGACAGGCCCCCTCCCCTACCACACACACACCACAGCCCCCGCCCCTTTCCCCTCCCACACGCACGTCAAATTCTGCAACGGAAGTCCATTTGGCTTTCATCCGGGTACTTCGGCTTTTGCATACCTCTGATTAACGATCGGCTCGATATGAATTTAAAAATCTTCAAAGTGCCGGAAAATCAAAACCCACCCACGCCCGCCAATGTGAGACAACAAGTTCTGCAACGGAAGTCCAGATGGCTTTTCGCTAGGGTATTACGGCCTAAGCTTGTGTCTGATTAACGATCGGCTCGATATGATTATAAAAACCTTGAAAGAGCCGGAAAATCAAAACCCAAACAACAACAACAACAAGAATATACAACATAGAAGCTAGAAGTTGGAAGTAAGAAATTCCCCACACAAGCATACAATAGCCCCGCTCCGACACCCCCAACCCCCTGCACGCCAAATTCTGCAACGGAAGTCCAGTTGGCTTTTATCCGGGTACTTCGGCTTTTGCCTACCCCTGATTAACGATTGGCTCGATATGATTGTAAAAATCTTGAAAGGGCCGGAAAATCAAAACCCCCAAAACAACAACAAAAAACATACAACATGGAAGTAAGAATTTTGAAGTAAGAAGTTAGAAGTAAGAAGTAAGAAGTAAGTAATTAGAAGTAAGAAGTTAGTAGTAAGAAGTAAGAAGTTAGAAATAAGAAATGCACCCCCCCCCCCCCCCTCACACACACATACACCACAGCCCCTTCCCCCTCCTACACACCCGCCAAATTCTGCAATGGAAGTCCAGTTGGCTTTTATCCGGGTACTTCGGCTTTTGCTTACCTCTGATAAACGATCGGCTCGATATAAATTTAAAAATCTTCAAAGGGCCGGAAAATCAAAACCCACACACGCCCGCCAATATGAGACGTCAAGTTCTGCAACGGAAGTCCAGATGGCTTTTCGCCGGGTACATCGGCTTTTAATTACGTCTGATTAACAATCGGCTCGATACGATTGCAATCACCTTGAAAGAGCCGGAAAATCAAAACGAAAACAACAACAACAACAATATCAAAACATACAACATGGTAGTTAGAAATAAGAAGTAAGAAGTTACAAGTAAGACGTTAGAAGTAAGAAATTAGAAGTAAGAAGTTAGAAGTAAGAAATTAGAAATAACAAACGTCCCTACACAAACACACCATAGCCCAGCCCTGCCCCTACCCCCCCCCCCCCCACCCCCCCCGCTCGCCAAATTCTGCAACGGAAGTCCAGTTGGCTTTTATCTGGGTACTTCGGCTTTTGCTAATCTCTGATTAACGATCGGCTTGTTATGATATTAAAAATCTTGAAAGGGCCGGAAAATCAAAACCCACACACGTCCGCCAATGTGAGACGCCAAATTCTGCCACGGAAGTCCAGATGGCTTTTCGCTGGGTACTTCGGCGTTTTCTTACGTCTAATTAACGATCGGCTCGATATGATTGTAAACACCTTGAAAGGGCCGGAAAATCAAAAACCCAAAAACAACAAAAACATACAACATGGAAGTTAGAAGCTAGAATTAAGAAGTTAGAAGTAAGAAGTTAGAAGTAAGAAGTTAGAAGTAAGAAGTTAGAAGTTAGCAGTTATTGCTTATAACTGATTAACGATCGGCTCGATATGATTGTAATAACCTTGAATGAGCCGGAAAATCAAAACCAGAAGAAGAACAACAACAAATACATACAACATGGAAGTTAGAAGTAAGAATGTCCCTACACAATCATACCATAGTCCCGCCCCGCGACCTACACCCCCCTACACCCTCTCGCAAAACTCTGCAACGGAAGTCCAGTTGGCTTTTATCCGGGTACTTCGGCTTTTGCTGATTAACGATCGGCTCGATAGGATTGTAAAAGTCTTGAAAGGGCCGGAAAATCAAAACCCACACACGCCCGCCAATGCGAGACGCCAAATTCTGCAACGGAAGTCCAGTTGGCTTTTATCCGGGTACTTCGGCTTTTGCTGATTAACGATCGGCTCGATATGATTGTAAAAACCTTGAAAGGGCCAGAAAATCAAAACCCCAGAAAGAACAAAAAAGCATACAACATGGAAGTTAGAAGTTATAAGTTAGAAGTAAGAAGTTAGAAATAAGAAGTTAGAAGTTAGAAGTAAGAATTTGGAAGTAAGAAGTTATAAGTTAGAAGTAAGAAGTTAGAAGTAAGAAGTTAGAAGTTAGAAATAAGAAATGGCCCTTCCCGGCTTTCGTTTTTATGTGAGAAAATATTCCAAAATAACGTTTCGTCGTCTAACGTCAAGGAATCTACGAGTGGCATAATAAAACGGTGGCTTTTAATGGCGTCACTCTTCACGATCCTTCGACTACTGATTTCATTTGTTGCTTTATAAATAACAGTTCCTTTCCAGTGCCTACATAGGCGCACTGTATTGTTAATCGACCCATTGTTATTAAGCAGAGGAGCCTTTTTGCTGTTTCCACGCGACTATCACTGACTTTTAGAAAATCAAGGTTACGGTTATTTATAGAAAATAGCCTCACTGTTCTTATCGCTGTGAGATCAGTCTGTAGAATTAAAACTAGCATCATGTGTTGGGCTGGCAAACAGTATAGTCACAGAACAGTGAAGAAGGCGGAGTCTGATCAAGGTCTACACTAGTTGCTTAACAAGAGTTGTCAGAAGACAACATAGCTCGCCTTTGGGGGGCTACGTTGGATGAGGGCAAGTTATCAAAAATGAAAATTTCTTCCGTAAAACAGTCCATCAGGCTGTAACAATCAAAAGAGAACCAGATAATACGCCTAAGAACCACTGCAGAAGAAATCTTGTTTTAAGTGTTATTATTTGAAGAAATCCTAAATTAAAAAGTCCAATTTTATACCGCAACCAGGCATTCTAGTAACGAAATAAAGGGGGGTCGAACTGCAAGCTATAATCGGTAGTGACCTATAATACCTTCTATTGACCTATAATACGTATAGTGACCTATTTTTCAGGTCCCTAATTCGCAAATGCAAACAATAACCCGCAAACTTTTATGCACGGGAAAACAACAAGTTAATTCTCTGCAATATTTATTTAAATTAATCAGATTTTCAGAATTTTAAGCTAAATTCTTGCCTTCTCGGGCTTTCTTAGTTTGAATGGTCCGTTGGAATAATTGCGCACTGCTGCGGTTGCGTCTCAACCTCGAAAATAATTTCTAAAGCTAAAATAAACTATTTATTTGCAGATTTTCATACAGAATGTAAAACGCTGAGAAACTTTTATTCAAGCTTCCATGCTGTTTCCAAACTCTCGGTGGCGCGGTGACGTCAGAAACGCAGCACTTTTTGACGTCACGTTATACAACGTGTGCGCGCCATGGCACTGAATGCCGTTTAACATGCCACGCTGTCTGCTGGCTTATTTGCTTAAATTTGCTTAATTATTGCGAAACCCCTTGATTGTTTTGAGTTGCGGTGTAAACTAAATACATGATTAGTGTCTTTAATAATAAAATATAATCGGTTCGCCACGACAATTTCATAGGGTCTCGCTGAGGCTCGCCCCTATAAAACTGTCTAAGGCTCACCGATTATATTTTAATATTAAAGATACTAACCATGTATTTACTATTGCAAGTTTAGCCAAAAAAGCCATTTTAAACAGACTGAAGAAAATGAAAGGGAACCAAAAAGGAACCTTATAAACAAATGAACAATAAATCCCGTTTTCAAGCCTTTGCACGGTAAAATTGATAAAAAATCAACAAACGTCCAAGTAATATCAAAGCATCGCAGACGATACCAATCCCCTCGCACAAGACGACTTATTAATAGCCTAGCCTAGCATTTGTTTAAAGTAACATTAAATCCATCATTAAATGCAGGTGCTGGAGTGATAACAAAGTTTTTCCAATAAAAAAAAACGCAGTGAACGTGAGCTTAGGGCCCTGAAATTCTTGCTCGAGATATTATCAAACAGAACGTTTGAATGAAATATTATTAAGGTACATAAATGAATGTAGGTGCTGGAGCAATTGCAAAGTTTTCTAAAAATAGACACAGTGACTTTCACCTTGCGGCCACGACCCTGAAAATCGAACTCGCTCGAGATATTACCATACACAAAATGTATGTAAAATGTTATTTAAATCCATCAACAAATGTAAGCGCTAGAGTGATGAAAATGTTTCTTTTTTTTTCTAAAAATAGTCACAATGACCTTGATCTTCAGCCCAGGACACGTAAAGTCAAACTCGCTCGAAATATTAACATACTCAACATTATTGTGAGTTTGTATTAAAATCCATCAATAAGTGTAGGCGCTAGAGCAATGGCAGTGTTTTTCTGAAAAAAAGCCACATTGACCTTGATGACCTTGACCTTTAGTCCCGAACTCGCTCGAGATATCATCAAACACAACAGTTGTGTGAAGTTATATTAAAATCCATTAATAACTGAAGGGGCTAGAGCGATGAAAAAGTTTTTCTAAAAATAGTCACAGTGACCTTGACATATAGCCTCAAACCCTGAAAGTTTAAATCACTCGAGATAGGATCATACCCAATATTTGCGTGAAGTTATATTACAATCATTCAATAAATGTCGGCACTAGAGCGATGACAAAGTTTTTGCCAAAAATAGCCATAGTGACCTTGATCTTCAGCCCCAGACCCTGAAAGTTAAACTCATTCGAGACCTCATCATACCCAACAATTGTTTGAAGTTATCTTAAAATCCATCAATAAATGTAGGCACTACAGCAAAGACAATGTTTTTTTTATATAATAGCCACAGTGACCTTGACCTTGAGCCACCATACGCTGAAAGTCGAACACGCTCGAGATATCATCATACTCAATATTTGTATGAAGCTTTATTAAATTCCATCCATAAATGTAAGCGCTAAAGCGATGACAATTATTTTTTCCTAAAAATAGCCAAAGTGACCTTGATCTTGAGCCCGGAACCTGAACGTCAAAGTCGCTTGAGATGTCAGCATACAAAACATTTGTGCGAAGTTATATTAAAACTTATCAATAAGGGCGCCAGAGCGATGACAAAGTTTGTTTCTCTCCCTGTCTAATAGCAAAATTTCTCTAGGTCATGGGACAGCTTTGTTTACACCAAATATTCTGCGCCTCATCAATCAATGATATCTTTTGCAACAGAAAGTCAATATCAGTGACATTTCGATTTTTGTAAATACTAACCAATAATTACTGTAACTTTTTTGTAAGGATTCATAAAGACAGACCATATCTAAGGCTTTATCTGGCCATGGATTTATCAACAACACTATTTTTACTAGTAACAACAAACCAATGACCATTGCGTCCTTGCATACCAGCTTGGTATGGAAATGAAAATAATGGATCTTCTTGCCTTACACCTATTTGAATAGCATGACTTAGATTGTCAATATCAATTCACATGCAAAAATTGTTATAAAACCATAAATTTGTTCACAAGAATTGAGGAGAAAAGATGGACGGAAGGTTGGGTCCATTGGTTTTCTTTTGCTCAAGCATTTCAGTTGTTTCTTGATGTCGAGTCTTCACCATTGTTTCATCTCTTTGTTTGTTTTATTTTTGTGTTCTCGGAGATGTTGCACGGATGAGTTATGAGACCTTCATGCGGACTCAAAAAATTATGTCTAAATCACGACAGAAGTTAGGGCGAGGATTGCGGCCACGTAAAATGGATTTAAGCCCCCCCCCCCCACCCAGCAAAATTCTTTTCACTGACCGTTCCCAGGCCGTTCTTCTGTCGCGGTTTACTTTTTATTCGGTTTGTCTTTGAGTGTGTGTATCACTTATATCTTTTTGTTTTGGATAGCCAATTGGCCATTTTGTGGGAAAGTAACTGTCCTTTTGGCTTTCCGCTATTGATGTTTCCATTGGGGAATTTGGGGTCTAGTTATTTCGTGTTTGTGTTTCTTTCCCTTTGATGTCTCTGATTGGAGGTGTGGTTAATTGTATCAATTCCTGATCATTGCCTTCACTTCTGCTTTAGAACGGAATCGAACTCTGTTTGCCTGACTGATGAGCAAAGACCCTACCATGTCCCTATGAAAGCTGGTTTTTACCGCCCACTGAACACTCTTTAGATCATACATCTTATATCCAACCACCTAACACTTTCTGTACAGAAAATCCCCCCAAAAGAATATCAAATTGGCAAACAGTGCATGCATTACTAATTCAGATGTCGCAGAATGCAGATCTGATCAGGGCCTTCACTGTTAATCGAATTTCGATGGCAAGTTCATATGGTGTTAGGTATCTATCTATCTACAGGATGGAAGTCTATGGTCGGGATCTTTAAATATTGTCATGTTGTAAGGTACAGAATTCCTCAGTGCAAATGATAGATAGATAGATAGATAGATAGATAGATAGATAGATAGATAGATAGATAGATAGATAGATAGATAGATAGATAGATAGATAGATAGATAGATAGATAGATAGATAGATAGATAGATAGATAGATAGATAGATAGATAGATAGATAGATAGATAGATAGATAGATAGATAGATAGATAGATAGATAGATAGATAGATAGATCAGTGGTTAGTGCGATTGCATCTGACGCTAGAGGCCCCCGGTTTGATTCCTGGTGGCAGTGATTATTTCCGGATGCGAAAACGCTCCATTGGCATCATCTGCTGGGTGAATTGCAAAAAGTGCACAGTCATTCGGAATACTATGTAGGCTTTCATCCTTCAAACCTTGTGTGTACATAATTGACACCTGCGAGTAATGGCCACAGTATAAATAGATAGATAGACGGGGACGTTAAACCTCAAATCAAACGAACATAATAAGGTACAATCGATATACCTCAAAGGGTACTGGAGTAACTGCGATCAGGAAATACTATCAAATACCATGCTACCTAGAGTTGTGGCATTTGAGCACGACACACCTACCCAACGACATTTATAATTGTACCAAGTACCAACAATATATCTTAAAGGGTATTATAGTTACGACGATCACAAGGTTATCAGAAGGAAATATTGTCAGGGGAGATAACTCAAATACCAGGGCACCTAGAGTTGTGGTTCTTGCGCATGGCAGGCCTTCTCAACAGCATGTATAATTGTACCAAGTACCATCAATATATCTCAAAGGGTATTAGGGTTACAGGTGATCGCAGGGAAATACTGTCAGGGGAGATAACTCAAATGCCATCGCGCGAATAATTTGGTTCTTGCGCATGACAGGCCTTCTCCACCTTGTGTACGATTGTGCCAAGTACCATCAATATATCCCAAATGGTATTGAAGTTATGTCCATCACAAGATTTTGTCTACGGACGGACGGACGTATCTATCAGAGGTACATTATGGGATGCACCCCTCAATGGCGACTGTTGAGTGCATTTTGCATCCAACAGTGTACTTTGCAACCCACATAACTTTGCACCCAATTATTTTTTAGGTAGTGTCTATTTGTTTAAGACTTTTACCCAAGTATATAGTATCTGTTTAGGTGTGTAGAAGTAAGCTTGTTGTGGTACCTTGAAAGAGAGTTAAACATATACTTTCTTTTCAAAGAAGTGTCATCATTGTTGTTTTTTTTTTTTTTTTTGCATGTGACAGAATTATTTGAAAAAAAAAATCGATTCAGCTTTCCTGACTCAGTTTCAACATGATCATAGACTATAAATGGCTTCCATAAATATTAATAGGTTATTGACTTTATCTTTCGAGCGGGTCTCCGCCATATGAACGAGTGCCGAGTATTTAACAATATAAAGTCAATAACCTTTTTACTATAAACCAAAAAACTTGAACGTTCTACTACTTAGAATTCAGGATTCCCTGATATAAAATCTGAAAGTAAAACAAGATTATACAGAGGACCCGCGTTATAACGACATGATTTCTTACCTATTATTTGTCGTTATAATGAAAACGCCGTTATAAAGAATCCCAGTAATGAATATTATAGGTAATAACAAGTCTTTTCCAAATCATTACTCCAAGAAACAAATGTTATAGACATAACATGTGTCTCTTGGAGTATTAATTTACAAGAATATTTCATGACTATGTATTCGATTTGGGCATTTCCAACCCTAGGGAAACCCACGCCGCTCGGAACCGTGGCTAAGCCTTTAGCTAAATAGTCATTCCACTCCATTGAAATTGCCGTTATAACGAGTTTTGCCGTTATAACGAATGTCGGTATAAAGAGGGTTGACTGTAAATCTTAAAGTGGTTTGAAATGAAAAATAATGCGGGTCGTTAAGTGTCTACCTACATGTTGAAAGTGCATATCAATACGCAAACACGCCTATCAAATACATTGCCACCTTTACCGCCGTAAAAAAAATATGATGAAAATTTGCGATATATTTCTTATTTCTGCTCAAAATATAGATTGTGGGCACTCGTTAGAACCGCCTCATCGTAGCGGTTCTAACGAGTACCTTCACTCTATATTTTGGAGCAGAAATAAGAAAAATAAGGTATACCCCCGGAAACCCCAGTTTTACAATATAAAAGTTGGGTTTAAGGAAGTCAACATTATATAGGCGTGAAAACTTTCGTGATGACGCCATTTTTTCTGAAGAGTCCTTTCTTTTTATTTCAAAATACGCCGGATTTCCTAAAAGGAACTAGTTAAAATCTAAACAGATTGCAGGCTGGCCCTACTTGACAACTTAAAATGCACTTTATGCACTTTGTCACAACCTATATTTGTTTTGTTATACGTTCTTTCGGCCGATACGCACGACAAGATGGCTGCCGATTTTGAGTCTCGAAATGAACATAATTGATAGTAGTTCTGATGTGAGTACGGGCAATGTGCACTTGACTACGGGAAATATGAAACAAATACTGACAGGTGTCTGTGCTAAGCAAACGGTACATTTTCTGGGTATGTAATAATTTCTTTTAAGTGTGAATAAGATGTTTGTTTTACTTACCACCATCGTTGTCTGAAGCGTCAAATCCATTGCCAGGCAAACTGTGGTCCTTGACACCGAGACCTTTGAGATTTTTAGGTTTACACGCCTCTCCATGTTTCCCGCAACGAATTTCACCAATGGCATTGTTTCTCTGTGCAGAACGAACGGAATATTTTAATAGTATGCGAAATGTCGAGTTTTACAAAGGATGGTCAGATAGATTTTTGCTGAATACTCCATCTTTTTCATCTCAATATTTACGATTCATTCGATATAAATAAAATAATCTTGACAGAGCCGTAAAACCCAACCTAGAAATGGTGTTTGTAAATCACTATGCCGCCAACCATATGCTTGCCCCTATTGAAAACCGTCATTTTTGGGAGGTGAATTGCGGGTTTTTCGTCGGAAATTTCGTTTTACGGCGACGCGTTAGAGGAGCCGTAAAAGGTACATTTCGACTGTGGGACCGGGGACTGCCTCCCCAAGTGGCGGTTTTCAATAGAGTTATCCCCATTCTAATGCACGTTTTCGGTTGTACTTCTTTGTACAAAGCGGTAAGCGCTGTGAGCCACGTAAAACCAAGCGTCAGCCAATGAAAAGCGACGTTACATAATGACGTCGGATTTCCGACAGTATATCGCAGGACATACTGTTGCAATTGTTTTTTGGACGCTGTCCAATTTAAGGCCGCGTTACACACGTAAGTGTATTAGAAATGAGGTTTATTGCCCCCATTAACATTGTAAGGGTCATTTTGGCGACGCTGCTTCCAATGTGTGGGACTTTTACCCGAAATGGAGATGAAATGACATCTCAAGCCCCGTCGCCCAATAAAACCAATAAGGTGTTTACATGAATGAACGGTCCTACTCGCACATCTTCACCTGGGCAGGCTAAGAAAATCTGGGCGATTTGCCGGTGCCCTTGAGCAGTCGGTTTTGGCTCTGCCTGAGGGCATCATGCAGCCAAATATATTTCTTCAAGCCCTGATGGGAAGGGGACCTCCGGTATCAGTGTTGTAGCCCTTTTATGGTAAAGCTATAAATGTTTTATTATTTCTGTGTGTTGGCATTTTTCAAAGCTCGAAATTTTGATTTTACACTTGTAAGCATAAATTTGACCAAAGTTTCGCGCAACGTTATTGCCGTACGACGTCATCCGATGTAGCGTTATGAAACGGTCCCAAACGACGGCATCGGGAGTGGTGAGTAATATTAAGAAGGCTTGGCAATAATACGTGATACCTGCATGCCTGTTTCACATTTATAACATTAAGTATTTGTAGCTGTGCAATAGCATGATTGAATATGTTGCACATTTCCATGAATAATTTGTTGATTATGTGCGAGCTTTTATATATAGGTGAGCGAGTATGTGCATGTAACTATTATCTTTTCATGCGTCCGTCTCATTTTTCCACTCATTTGATGTTAAAGTCAATGATTGTTTAATTCTTATATTTGCTTAAATGTCTGATATAGTTGTTATGTATGTAATCATTATTTATGCTTTACGAGGGCCTCAGGGAAGATTGGCTATGCCAACTGAGTAACCCCCTATAAATAAATATGTATATATAAGTATAAATACTAGCAATCCAAACACCAACTTTCAATGCCCTAGCTTTAATATCTTTTTAGATCTCATCCAATTTTCTTCAAAGGGTCATTCCTCAGTAAAGGGGCATAATCGTGATAAGACACAAATATGTATAAATTAGCTGATTTTTTATGAGGAAGCCATATATGAAATTTCAACACCCTAGCATGTATGGTTCTAATGCAAATACGTCCCGTAGCCTTACATGTACGACGTCCTTAACGACGTCGCGTTTACTAACGGTGGAATATTGACATTTTTTTAAAACAATCGTGAATAAAATGCGTAATAAAGGCCATATGATAAATAGAATTGTGCATTCATGCTCATGTATTATTGAATTTATTAAACGAGTTGAGGAAAAGGGATACAATGTGAGGCTTTAGGAACACTCATGTCAGATCCTCTATATCAACAATTAATTAAACTCGTTGTGGAAAAGGGATGAAATGTTCGGCAAAGGCTCGCATTTTATCCCTTTTCCTCAACTCGTTTAATAAATTCAATAATACATGAACACTCATGTAAGATCCTCTATATCAACAATTTATTACACTCGTTGTGGAAAAGGGATAAAATGCTCGGCAAAGCCTCGCATTTTATCCTTTTTACTCAACTCGTTTAATATATTCATTTATACATGAACAATCATTTAAGATCCTCTATATCACCACCAACCCATCCATCAACTTCCACGTCTCTAGCGTTTATAGTTTTTGAGATACTTTGCTGACAAGACATTACGAAAACACGCCCATACAAATACAGTGTTACCTTAATCGCCGAAAAAATGAACATTTTTAGATGAAAAATTGTGATAATTTTATTATTTCTGCTTAAAATATAGATTGTGGTTACTCGTTAGAACCGCCTCATCGAGGCGGTTCTAACGAGTACCAACTATCTATATTTTAGAGCAGAAATAAGAAAAATAAGGTTAACCCATGTAAACCCCAGTTTTTCTAAATAAAAGTGGGGTTGGAGGGGGTCAAAATTATATAGGCGTGTTTTCGTGATATTTTATCCATTTTCTCAAAAGGAAATAGCTCAGGAAATTGGCATAATCCTGAAGAGAAAAATAGAAAAATAAATGTAAGCTGTGTTTTCATCAGGAATAAATATGAAATTTCAAACCCTAGCATATAAGATTTTAATTTATGCTATGCATCACAAAGCACACACTGTACAAAGTGACAAAGGGCAATAACTCAACTAAGTCAAAAGTTAATCAGGTCGACTACCCATCTCACCAATCTATCCACCAATGTCCAAGGCTCTAGCTTTAATAGTTATTGGGATATCTTGCTGACAAGATTTATCAAAACTTTTTCAAAGGGCAATAACCCTTGAAAGGGACATAATCCGGATAAGAACAAATACAGTTTTTTTTCCATAAGGAATTCATATATGAAATTTCAATAGCCTAGCATACACCGTTCTTGAGTTACGCTATGCATCACAAAGCAAAAAAATTGTACAAATACCCAAGATGACAAAGGGCCATAACTCACAAAGACTATTTCGAAGTTTAGTTGAAGGTAATCAGGCCATCTACCCATCACCACCAATCTATTCGTCAACTTTCAAGGCTCTAGCTCTAATAGTTTTTGAGATATTTTGCTGACAAGATTTTATCAAAATGATTTCAAATTGCAAATAGAAAGGGGCATAGTCCGGATGGGAACAAAATTACGCGTCGGCTATTCTCCATGAGGAATTCATATATGGAATTTTACAACCCTAGCATACACGGTTCTAAAGTTATGCTTGGCATCACAAAGCATACAATGAACAAATACCTAAAGTGACAAAGGGCCATTACACACAAAGTGTTTTCGGAATGTAGTCAAAAGCTAAACACGTCATCTACTCATCACCACCAATCTATTCATTCACTTTAAAGGCTCTAGCTCCAATAGTTTTACATATACATGTATTTTGCTGACAATATTTTATCAACATTTTTCTAAGGGCAATAACTCTTGAAAGGAGCGTTATCCGGATGAAAAAACAAATACGCGTCGGCTATTTTCCATGACGAATTCACTGTATATGAAATTCTAAAACCCTAACACGCACGGTTCAATAGTTATGATGTGCATCACAAAGCATACAATGTACAAATACCAAAAGTGACAAAGGGTCATTACTCATAAATGTTTTTTTTTTTTTCGAAATTTCGTCAAAATTTAATCAAGTCATCTGCTCAACACCACCAATCTATTTAACAACTTTCAAAGCACTAGCTCCACATCACGTGAACAAGTTCGTGAAATTTAGACCTCGCTAAACCTCACTTTAAATAGAGAAAACTGGGATTTACGGGGTATACATTATTTTTCTTATTTCTGCTCCAAGACATAGGTTGCGGTTCTAACGAGAACCCTCAACCCATGTTTTGAACAGTTATAACAAAAATATCACGGATTTTCATCAGAAAAGTAGCCAATTTAGAGATGGGAAAACTGCACTATCTCGCATGTGTGTGTTATTGTAATGAATAGTGTTTGAGATATTTTGCTGATGATATTTTATCTTTTTTTTTTCAAATGGCAATAACCTTGAAAGGGGCACAATTCGGAAGAGAAAAAATATGTATCAGCTATTTTGCAACGAGGAATCCATTATGTCATTTCAAAACCCTGTCTTAAGTTATGCTTGCATCAAAAGCGTAACGAACGGACGGACGAAAGGACGTCCCAGAAACCATATTCCCCTCCAACTTTTTTTGATATTGGGGGCATAATTAAGACTTAAACTAACTAAACCCCACTCGGATGTTTCATATCGGAGGTATACAAAGTAGAAGTAAAACAAAGATCAGGAATTGATACAATTAACTTACTCCATCCATAAAAGACACCAAAGGGAAAGAAATACAAACATTAAGCGACCAGACCATAATGGAAACCTAAACAAAGGAAGGCCATATGGACAGTTACTTTCCCACAAAATGGCCATATGGCCATCCAAAATTAAAAGACACAAGTGATACACACAGTAAGTAACAAACAACAACTTAAATAAATCGCCACAGAAGATACAAACCTATAAAAGGCTATTTCATGGTCACCTATGCCTGAGTATGTGTTTCCAATCCCGATTATGAGTTTCCAATTCTGATTATGGGTTTCCAATCCTGAGTATGTGTTTCCAATCCTGATTATGAGTTTCCAATTCTGATTATGAGTTTCTTATCCTGATAATGGGTTTCCAATCCGACGGATGAGAGTAGAGGTTCTGATTCGCCAGTAGTAGTATATGGGACGCTTGAGAGTCAATGACGTCACAAGATGGTCGACAAAATGACCGCCATATAAGGAAAGTGGATGACCCTCCATGACCTCGCGTGGGTGTCGTCGGATGACCCTCGATGCGGGGTTTGAGGCCTGGGTCGCAGGATGACTCTCAATGCGGGGTTTGAGACCAAGATGGCTGCCATTTCTGATCTCGTTTGACCCTCGATCACCTTGCGCAGGGGGTCGCTGGATGACCTTTGTGGATGGGGGGTGACGCTTTTAGTAGAAACACCCTAGACCACGGGAAGGTAGCGTCACGTCCTACGGCACGGGGTCTCCTATATACAGGCTTATCTACAGGGTGGAGGGGTGATCCTTTTCCACTGGTGACTATCGAACATACACAGATCGGTACCGTTTAATGCGTAGAATTTCTGGAAAGGATGCGTACGTAATCAAGGTAACGCTCTCCGGTAAGGGATTGGCCAATCTGAGTTCTAGCCTACAATGACCTTTCCTCTTTGTATTGAACAAGTAGTAAGGATCAACGGCTAGGGCATATAGACAGAATCAGTACTTGTATTCTTCTCTGCTCACATTGATATCGTTCCTGAACAGCACTAGCGTTCTGTAACAGTCCCGAACTGATTATGTTTTGTCCGTACAAAAATAGATTTCGTCTTGCGAAACACGCTATTCTTTATTGAACAAAATAGATTTCTTATTGCAAAAAACGAGATTCCTTATTGAAAAAAAATGAGATTCCTTATTGCAAAAAAACGCGATTCCTTATTGCACAAAATGAGATTCCTTATTGCACAAAATGAGATTCCTTTTTGCAAAAAATGAGATTCCTTATTGCAAAAAACGCGATTACTTATTGCACAAAATGAGATTCCTTATTGCCAAAAAAGCGATTCCTTATTGCACAAAATTAGATTCCTTATTGCAAAAAAAATGAGATTCCTTATTGCAAAAAACGCGATTTCTTATTTCACAAAATGAGATTCCTTATTGCACAAAATGAGATTCCTTATTGCAAAAAATGAGATTCCTTATTGCAAAAAAATGAGATTCCTAATTGCAAAAAAACGCGATTCCTTATTGCAAAAAAATGAGATTCCTTAGTGCACAAAATAAGATTCCTTATAGCAAAATAAACAAAAAAAAAAAATAAAATAAAAAAAAAAAAATAAACAAACAAACAAAAAACAAAAAAGCCATGATTGGCCGGGCCTTTATTGATAGATTAGATTTCGGCAATTGGCATATTGTCCGTGAGTTGCTCGACACATGAGGTCTCTATACATCGCAAGGGTCTGTTCTCTCCATTATCTCAATAACCGTAGGATTTTGTATCGAAGTTATCCCACCGGCGACGTTTAGTGTACACCACCTGATAGGTTTTCTTTTCCTCCCTGTTGTACAGTTTCCTTTTCCCCTTTTCTCTACAAATTTTGTGGGGGTTGATCACGCTGATGGAAGTTTGTTCTGATGGTTCTGTAACTAAAGCCTTTACCGCGTCAAAGTTGATCAGTTGACTGTAGGCGAAATGAAGCGTGAAACCTCTCACTTTACACGTTTCGTTCCCATTATTAGTTTTATAGGCGTAGTTTTAGGCCCTCCCGACACGAACTCCACGATATGCTCTCCATGATCCAATTCATTCGTGAGTTCTCCGAGGTAGTCCCCTAATGGGGGTCGTATTCTCCGGGTCTGCTCATGTATATCACAGAGTCTGTGTCGTAGTACAGGACTTTTCTGCCCAAACGTTCGAGAACGCTGTAGAGTTTGAGTCGTGCCCAACAGGTGGTAAATGTCGCCAGGTAGATATTGGTCTTGTTGTCTTCGGGCTGACAGTCTTTTTTTGTAGATCCATTCTACCTGGATCGTGTCGTTCGCCACGATATGAAAATTTTGAACTTCTTTGGTAGGGTCTGAGAGAACTTGAAAAAAAAACATCGACTTCTGTCTCGTGGAAGAAGGCGGATTACCTGAGGTTAAGGCGTTGTCCAAACTTTCCCAAGACACTGTTCAGACATAGTTTTGCTAAAGCTCTTAACCCCGGGTTCTTTTCCAGTTTCTTTTTGTCTAGACCGACACCCTCCTTTTCTAAATATTGATTGACATATTTCTGAGTATCTTCAGGGGTCAGGAGCCAATCAGGAGTGCCACTCGCTTCTTGTTTATACTTGAGGAACGTATTGATGTAAGCGGCGAAGAGTCCTCCTTCTCTACTCTGAGGGTCGTATTGAGTGGTTTCGTTCCAATGGTATACTTCGTAGACTTTCAGGACTTTGTACCCTAAACGTACAGCTGTCTGTAGTTCCGGCGTACACCAGGTCCCGGTCATGACCCTGTTTTCGTCAGAGCAGACCCCCACAAAATTTGTAGAGAAAAGGGGAAAAGGAAACTGTACAACAGGGAGGAAAAGAAAACCTATCAGGTGGTGTACACTAAACGTCGCCGGTTGGATAACTTCGATACAGAACCCTACGGTTATTGAGATAATGGAGAGAACAGACCCTTGCGATATAGAGAGACTTCATGTGTCGTGCAACTCACGAACAATACGCAAATTGCCGAAATCTAATCTATCTGTTTGTTTGTTTGTTTCTTTTTTTTTTTTTTTTTTTTTTTATTTTTGCTATAAGGAATCTCATTTTGTGCAATAAGGAATCTCATTTTTTTGCAATCAAGAATCGCGTTTTTTGCAATAAGGAATCTCATTTTGGGCAATAAGGAATCGCGTTTTTTGCAATAAGGAATCTCATTTTTTTTTTGCAATAAGGAATCTCATTTTGAGCAATAAGAAACCGCGTTTTGTGCAATAAGGAATCGCGTTTTGTGCAATAAGGAATCTCATTTTGTGCAATAAGGAATCTCTTTTTTTGCAATAACGAATCTCATTTTGTGCAATAAGGAATCTCATTTTGTGCAATAAGAAATCGTGTTTTTTGCAATAAGGAATCTCATTTTTTGAAATAAGGAATCTCATTTTGTGCAATAAGGAATCGCGTTTTTTTTGCAATAAGGAATCTTTTGTGCAATAAGTAATCGCGTTTTTTGCAATAAGGAATCTCATTTTGTGCAAAAAGGAATCTCATTTTGTGCAATAAGGAATCTCATTTTGTGCAATAAGGAATCGCGTTTTTTGCAATAAGGAATCTCATTTTTTTGCAATAAGGAATCTCATTTTTTGCAATAAGAAATCTTATTTTGTGCAATAAGGAATCTCATTTTGTGCAATAAGGACCCTATTTTGGGCAATAAGGAATCTCGTGTTTCGCAAGACGAAATCTATTTTTGTACGGACAAAACATAATCAGTTCGGGACTGTTACAGAACGCTAGTGCTGTTCAGGAACGATATCAATGTGAGCAGAGAAGATTACAAGTACTGATTCTGTCTCTATGCCCTAGACGTTGATCCTTACTACTTGTTCAATACAAAGAGGAAAGGTCATTGTAGGCTAGAACTCAGGTTGACCAATCCCTTACCGGAGAGCATTACCTTGATTACGTACGCATCCTTTCCAGAAATTCTACGCATTAATCGGTCCCGATCTGTGTATGTTCGATAGTCACCAGTGGAAAAGGATCACCCCTCCACCCTGTAGATAAGCCGGTATATAGGAGACCCCGTGCCGTAGGACGTGACGCTACCTTCCCGTGGTCTAGGGTGTTTCTACTAAAAGCGTCACCCCCATCCACAAAGGTCATCCAGCGACCCCCTGCGCAAGGTGATCGAGGGTCAAACGAGATCAGAAATGGCGGCCATCTTGGTCTCAAACCCCGCATTGAGAGTCATCCAGCGACCCAGGCCTCAAACCCCGCATCGAGAGTCATCCGACGACACCCCCGTGAGGTCATGGAGGGTCATCCGACTTCCTTATATGGCGGCCATTTTGTCGACCATCTTGTGACGTCATTGACCCTCAAGCCTCCCATATACTACTGTCAGTCATACAAAACATACAGGGAAATTCCGCTATTAAACGATAACTTAAAATTCAGACAATTTCTCCTTAAACAAGCATATTTTATAGGTTTGAGTCACTCATTCTGTGTGTTTTCTTCACTCGGTGTCTTCATGAAAGAGATCACCTCTGGACTGTTCCGGAGTGGTCTAAAAGAACCGTGCAAAAGGTGTCTTATTACAGGAATTTACTGTAACATCACGAAAACACGCCTATATAATTGGACACCCTCGAACCCCACTTTTATATAGTATATATGGGGTTTACAGGTATAAACCTTTTTTTTCTTGTTTTTGCTCTAAAGTATCGATTTTGGGTACCCTGATCTATTTTTTGAGCAGACATAAGAAAAATTCACAATTTTTATCTGATTTTTTTATTATCTCGGCGATAAAGGTTACATCGCATCATGTAAACAAGTCCGTGAAATAAAGACCCCGCTAAACCCCGCTTTTTATATAGTAAAACTGGGGTTTCCGGGGGTATACATTATTTCTCTTATTTCTGCTCTAAAATATAGATTGTGGGTACCCGTTAGAACCGCCTCAGTGAGGCCGTTCTAACGAGTGCCCACAATCTATATTTGGAGCAGAAATAAGAAAAATATCACAATTTTTCATCTTAAAATTTTCATATTTTCGGCGATAAAGGTGGCAATGTATTTGTATAGGCATATTTGCGTAATGATATCGGCGATAAAGGTTACACCATATTTTTATAGGCGTGTGTTTGTAATGGATACCGAGAATTTTTGAAAACACCGTGTAGTTTAAATAGAGGATCTTACATTATTGAATTTATTAAACGAGTTGAGGAAAAGGGATAAAATGCAAGGCTTTGTCGAGCATTTTATTCCTTTTTCTCAAAGAGTTAAATAAATTCAATAATGCATGAGAATTCAATAATCCATGAGCACGAATGCAAGATTCAATTTATCATATGACATTTAATACGCATTTCATTCACGATTTGTTTACAAAAATGTCAATATTCCGCCATTAGTAAACGCGACGTCTCTAATGACGTCGTATGTATAACATTACCGGGCGTATCTAACTAATTTGCATATTTAATCCACTAGTGGATTACGGAAATTATTACATGGCGTTATTACACTCTCAGACGCGACGTCATGTCATAAACATATCTCCATAACAATATACAAGACAATAGCTTATATCATTACGAGAATACGCCTAGACAAATGCATCGTAAAATTTGTCGCCAAAAATGAATCTTTTACGGTGAAAAAGTTTGATGTTTTTCTTTATTTCTGCTCAAAATATAGGTTGTGGGTACTCGTTAGAACCGCCTCGATGACGAGTACCCATAATCTTTATTTGAGATCAGAAAAAGAAAAACAGTTTACCCCTGTAAACCCCAATTTTACTGTATAAAAGTGAGGTTCAAGGGGGTCAAAATTACATAGGCAAGTTTTCGTGATGGCTAAGGGTGGGTCCATGAAACGCATAAAAGATGTTGCACACAGAGGAGAATGCCATAGAAAAGGAACATAGATAGCTCTTAATCTTACATGAATACAGTAAATTTTTAATTCTCTGTCTTGTAGACCTATGGCACTATCTCAATTAAAGTCTGGGTGCTGTCATCCCCAGTCTGGCAACAGATTCCATACTAGAATTTTGTTTTCTGAACGAAAACGTATTTTCGTTCCTTTTCTCGTACCGCTTTGTTGAAAAGGTCACGATTCCAAAAGTTGGTAAACCACATTTATAGTTAGCTGCGTGTGTTCCGCACATCGCCAAATAGCAATTTATATCGCTGTAAACATTCATCAAATAACTCAAACTTTTTTCATTTTACAAAGCAGGTCTAGGTAAATGAAAATCAATCTTTTGAATGTTTGAATGGTCATATCACCATACGTTGGTAAACCGGAGTCATGGTTCTTGATTTCGGAAGTCTTCATGAAAAGAACGTAAGTTTTACTACAGTTTCAGAACGACACTGGGAGATGACCATTACGAAAACACGCCTATACAAATGCATTGCAAATTTTACCGCCAAAAGAATGCAAATTTTAAGACGAAAAATGGTGTTATTTTTCTTATTTCTGCTCCAAAAAAATATTGAGGGTACTCGTCAGAACCGCCTCATCGAGGCGGTTCTAACGAGTACCAACAATCTATATTTTTGAGCAGAAATTAAAAAAATAATGTTTACCGCAGTCTTACTATATAAAAGTGGGGTTCAAGTGGTCAAAGTTATATTGACGTGTTTTCGTGATGCAAAATTAACTATTAGAACGTTCAGTGCCCAAAACTCTAGAAACAGGTAAATAAAAGTTACGGTTCGCAAATTCTGCACGTGGTCTGAAGGGTTTTACTCTTATGCAATGTTTCATGAAATTTTCAAATGATTGCAAGATACATGTACTGTGCAGACACAAGAGAATTGTTTGTTTGTTTGATTTGAGGTTTAATGTCCTCGTCAACACTGTAAAGGTCATTTTAGGGACGTTGCTTCCAATTTTGCGGGACTTTTACCCGACATTGAGATGAAGTGACATCTCAATCCCTGCTGTCCAATGAAACCAATATGGTTTATAAGCATGGGCCGCTTTGCCTGGGCGGGCTTAGATCCTCTACGCATGGACCGCTTTGCCTGGACAGTTATTTGTTTTGCTCTGTCTCTGGTCGGGCCCATCGTAGTCTAACTGTTGGTTTTCTTTTGCTCCAGCATTTCAGTGGTTTCTTACTGTCAAGTCCTCACCGTTGTCTCACCTCTGTGGTTCTTTGATTTTTTGTGTTCACGGAGATGTTGCACTGATGAGTTAGGAGGCCTTCATGCGGACTGAACAAATTGTTTGTCTAAATCGCGACGGGGGTGGGGGCGAGGATTGTGGCCACGTGAAGTCGATTTAAGCCCCCGGAGGAAATCTTTCCACTGGCCGTTCCAAGGCGGTTCTTCTGTGGAGGTTTGTTTGTGTTGTTGTTTGTTACTTACTGTGTGTATCACTTGTGTCTTTTAATTTTGGATGGCCATTTGGCCATTTTGTGGGAAAGTAACTGTCCTTATGGCCTTCCTTTGTTTAGGTTTCCATTATGGTCTGGTCGCTTAATGTTTGTATTTCTTTCCCTTTGGTGTCTTTGATGGGCGGAGTAAGTTAATTGTATCGATTCCTGATCTTTGTTTTATTTCTACTTTTTAGATCCTCTAATCCGTTCACCAGTACTCGTTTGCGGGTTGGTTTCTGCTTTGCGTGGAAAATCATGTAACCCATGTATTTCTTCAGGGGATGAGACAAAAGAGAATACCCGCCACAAAAAAAATGCCAGAAATGAGGATAAAGAACAATTACCTACATTATTTGTCCGAATTGCTGGTTTCTTAATACTTATCTTGCTGAATATTCATTTAAGCCACACCAATTTCTGTCTATCAGATGTAATTTATTGCTACAAATTCATAAACTGAATGCCAAACAGTTTAGATCCAGATCAGATGGCTTCAGAAGCCATCTGATCTGGACCTACACTGTTTGCAAAGATAGGGGTTGTCGTGAACAGCAAGATAAGGGTTAATACTTGGAGGAGCAAGCTCGCTTGTTTGACAAGATTATGTGCCGGATCTCGAAATGCGAATTTTATCGCCCTTTATTTTTAGTATTATTTGTTTTTACGTCGTCCTTTAATTTTTTATTTAAATTACCTTACCCTTTTCCTAGAAGAAATGTGAATCTATTCGGGTAATATGAATAATTAAATACATAGCACGGTGATATCAATGCATATCGGAAACAAATAAAAGTGATATTTTCACACTGTGAATATAAATGATATTTTCACAGTGTGAAAAATAACATGAACATGTTATTTTCACAGTAGCAGCCCGGACTATTTTTCTCGCCAAAATTCATATGTTATCTGTTAAATAATTCTGTAACATACCTTGAAAAAGCATTCTTTGAACTGTAAAAATGCTATATTAAAAATGGCGTTCTGTTTATGGTTTGAAACTGACAGTTGTTACGTCAAAGCCAAGTCAAAAATTGTGACGTAAGATCCGATTGATCAATTACAGTAAGTGTCCTTAAATATTATCAAATAAAAAGAATATTTACTTATTTTTCGATAAGTATAAAAAATATTTCATCTCGTGTGTTGCAAACATCAGAATTTTCAACACACTCAATGAAATATTTTTTGCATTCATCTCAAAAAAGTAAATATCCCCTATATATTAGCAATTTTGACTTTTATGGAAGGAAATGATCCAGGGTTACAGTTTCAATGCAATTCCATAAAGTACCAAATAGAAAGAGGAGTCTGCACTTTGTCCATAAAACTGACCTAACGTTGTTCAATGGAATCTTATGAAAACACATCGGCTTAAAGTAGAAGGAGCGTACATTTCGAAATGATAAAAATAAGTTTTAGTGGCAAAACTGTGTGGTAAAATAAACTGCCCAATACCAGCCCATTATAACTTGAGGGCGATACCAATCGTAACATCGACAAACCACCTAGGTCAATCTGGAGGCCATTTCTTGAGTCCACTACTTTCAATGTTCAAAGGGCCATAACTAAAAAATTAGCAATTCCAGTATCATTTCATGAAAATACCTTCAATTAGTTTCAAGCATCAGATCAAGACACACATATAAATGACATTTCTCCAAAAATAGGTAAACCAGTATTCTGAATGTCGTTTTTTTGTTTCGTCACATGTTTAGAAAAATAGAAGTAAAACAAAGATCAGGAATTGATACAATTAACTTACTCCACCCATAAAAGACACCAAAGGGAATGAAATACAAACATTAAGCGACCAGACCATAATGGAAACCCAAACAAAGGAAGGCCATAAGGACAGTCACTTTCCCACAAAATGGCCATATGGCCATCCAAAACCAAAAGACACAAGTGATACACACAGTAAGTAACAAACAGTCAACATAAATAAATCGCCACAGAAGAGCCGCCTTGGAACGGTCAGTGGAAGATTTCCACTGGGGGCTTAAATCGATTTTACGTGGCCACAATCCTCGCCCTTACTTCCGTCGCGATTTAGACAAATAATTTGTTATGTCCGCATGAAGGCCTTCTAACTCATCAGTGCAACATCTCCGCGAACACAAAAATCAAAGAACCACAGAGGTAAGACAACGGTGAGGACTCGACAGCAAGAAACCACTGAAATGCTGGAGCAAAAGAAAACCAACAGTTAGACTCCGATGAGCCCGACCAGAGACAGAGCATCAGGCACCAACCAACATTATCTCTCTAATTGCACGACCCGCAGAAAAAGCAACCGACTGAAGTCGGTTTTTTCTAAGAGTGCCCTAAAATCACCGTGTCATTCTGTCATTCTGTCAGTCTGTCATTCTGTCAGTTTGTCAGTCTGTCATTCTGTCTGTCCGTCCGTAACCCGTTTGTGAAAATTGGTGATAGTGACTTAACCGCTTGGAATATTTAAACAATTTTTGGCATACTGATAGATATCAATGAGATCTAACCAATGAACTTACGAAATATTACATTCCATTTAGTATAGCCTCGCCGAGGCGAAAAATGTGAAAATTTTCGAACATTTTTGAACTGCTTCTCCTCGGAAACCGTTGGGCCGATTGAAGTCAAATTTCATATGGAGCCTCTATGGGATGGGGGAAACCAAAATTTGCTCATGGGGTCAAGGTCACATGACCAAAATGGCCGCCAAGCCATATATGGTTTGTCTGTCTGTCCGTCCGTAACCCGTAAGTGAAAATTGGTTATAGTGACTTAACCCCTTGGAATATTTAAACAATTTTTGGCATACTGATAGATATCAATGATATCTAACCAATGAACTTGCGAAATATTACATTCCATTTAGTATAGCCTCGCCGAGGCGAAAAATGTGAAAATTTTCGAACTGCTTCTCCTCGGAAACCGTTGGGCCGATTGAAGTCAAATTTCATATGGAGCCTCTATGGGATAGGGAAACCAAAATTTGCTCATGGGGTCCAGGTCACATGACCAAAATGGCCGCCAAGCCATATATGGTAAAAACCCTTCAAAAATAGTCTTCTCCAGAACCACTGGGCAGATTTCCACGAAACTTGATAAATAGCATCTGGGATGTAGGCCTATCATAAATTGCTAAAATGGTGACCCTGGGTTGACCTTGACCTTCTTTGGGTCCGTCCGTAACCCGTTTGTGAAAATTGGTGATAGTGACTTAACCGCTTGGAATATTTAAACAATTTTTGGCATACTGATAGATATCAATGAGATCTAACCAATGAACTTACGAAATATTACATTCCATTTAGTATAGCCTCGCCGAGGCGAAAAATGTGAAAATTTTCGAACATTTTTGAACTGCTTCTCATCGGAAACCGTTGGGCCGATTGAAGTCAAATTTCATATGGAGCCTCT
Source organism: Lucinisca nassula (assembly GCA_963580285.1). Classification (NCBI taxonomy): domain Eukaryota; kingdom Metazoa; phylum Mollusca; class Bivalvia; order Lucinida; family Lucinidae; genus Lucinisca; species Lucinisca nassula. The sequence continues at coordinate 70,942,144 of OY757010.1, forward strand.
ATGGGATGGGGGAAACCAAAATTTGCTCATGGGGTCAAGGTCACATGACCAAAATGGCCGCCAAGCCATATACGGTTTGTCTGTCTGTCCGTCCGTAACCCGTTTGTGAAAATTGGTGATAGTGACTTAACCGCTTGGAATATTTAAACAAGTTTTGGCATACTGATAGATATCAATGAGATCTAACCAATGAACTTGCGAAATATTACATTCCATTTAGTATAGCTTCGCCGAGGCGAAAAATGTGAAAATTTTCGAACTGCTTCTCCTCGGAAACCGTTGGGCCTATTGAAATCAAATTTCATATGGAGGCTCTATGGGATGGGGGAAACCAAAAATTGCTCATGGGGTCCAGGACACATGACCAAAATGGCTGCCAAGCCATATATGGTCTGTCTATCTGTCCGTCCGTAACCCGTTTGTGAAAATTGGTGATAGTGACTTAACCGCTTGGAATATTTAAACAATTTTTGGCATACTGATAAATATCAATGAGATCTTATCAATGAACTTGCGAAATATTACATTCCATTTAGTACAGCCTCGCCGAGGCGAAAAATCTGAAAATTTTCGAACTGCTTCTCCTCGGAAATCGTTGGGCCGATTGAAGTCAAATTTCATATGGAGCCTCTACGGGATGGGGGAAACCAAAATTTCCTCATGGGGTCCAGGTCACATGACCAAAATGGCCGCCAAGCAATATTTGGAAAAAACCCTTCAAAAATAGTCTTCTCCAGAACCACTGTGCAGATTTCCACGAAACTTGATAAATAGCATCTGGAACGTAGGCCCATCATAAATTGCTAAAATGGTGACCCTGGGTTGACCTTGACCTTCTTTGTGCCTAGGTCAAACTTTGACACATATGCTTTTGTGTTGGATTTTATGCTGCAAACGATTCAGAATACAGTACTAAAGTATAAGATATATTTTTGCTCCTTACGATAAGGCGCATTTATTGGGGGAACCGTTTTATGTCCAGGTCACATGACCCAAATGGCCACCATACCCATATATGGTAACACTCATAAAGCTAAAAGCATCCGGCGGGTCGTGCACTTCAGCTGAAGCACTGGTTTTCAATAAGCCTTTACGTTGGAGCCGTCATAGAATCTGAGGCCTGACCCACCGGCGTGCAATTAAAGAGGGAAGCAAAGTTGCCAACCGTGATTGGGTTAACTACCATGCATGCAGTCTGTCGTATAATATCCATGTTGTACCCAATCTTTTTATATCGAAGAATGATTTTACGAAATTGGGTGCTGAAGTCATTGCGGTTATATATTTTTCTGAATTTATATACTAAGTCACCATAAAATTCGGGTTCCGATAGACCTTGTTGCAGAAGAGATTTAAGTCCAATATTGAATTTTGAAATTAAATCAGAATGGCGTCTATAAAATTTTGAAAAGGCTTTGCGTAGTTTATAGTACCGATAACCCTGATTAAGGAGTTTAGCCGTTAATAACTTATTACGTGTGTTGAAGTCAGTTACATGACTACACACTCTAGCAAATCGAATTAATTGCAAAATATAAACGCCATAGGATGGCGCACGAGGAACATCACCATCCAAAAAAGGAAAATTTACAATATCAAAATCAAAGTCATCGCGTTTATCATAAATTTTGCACGAAACAAATCCATCTACAATAGATAGATGTAAATCCAAAAACGGGGCCTCGGTATCAGAAGAATTTGCTTTATTTAACTGAAGTTCTAGGGGGTAAATCTGACTGATCAAACCATCAAAATAGGTATTATCAATATTTAATAAATCATCTAAATATCTAGAAGTAGAGCTAAAAGCTTCAATAATTTCAGATTGGTTATCAATGGAAAGCGACAAAATGAAGTCTCTTTCATAACAATACAAGAACAGATCAGCCACAAGAGGTGCGCAATTAGTACCCATCGGAATAGAATAGAAGGCTTCATCGGAGTCTAACTGTTGATTTTCTTATGCTCCAGCATTTCAGTGGTTTCTTGCTGTCGAGTCCTCACCGTTGTCTCACCTCTGTGATTCTTCGATTTTTGTGTTGCACTGATGAGTTAGGAGGCCTTCATGCGGACTGAACATATTATTTGTCTAAATCGCGACGGAAGTAAGGGCGAGGATTGTGGCCACGTAAAATCGATTTAAGCCCCCCAGTGGAAATCTTTCCACTAACCGTTCCAAGACGGTTCTTCTGTGGCGATTTATTTATGTTGTTGTTTGTTACTTACTGTGTGTATCACTTGTGTCTTTTAATTTTGGATGGCCATATGGCCATTATGTGGGAAAATAACTGTCCTTGTGGCCTTCCTTTGTTTGGTTTTCCATTATGGTCTGGTCGCTTAATGTTTGTATTTCTTTCCCTTTGGTGTATTTGATGGGTGGAGTAAGTTAATTGTATCGATTCCTGATCTTTGTTTTACTTCTACTTTTCATAAATATTTCTCCATCATGAAAACACGCCTATATAATTTCGACCCTCTTGAACCCCGCTTTTATATAGTACAATGGGGTTTACAGGGGCATTTTTCTTCTCTTAAACATATATTGTTGGAACTCGTTACCCACAGTCTATGTTTTGAGCAGAAATAGGAAAAATATCGCAATTTTACGATCCCCAGGAAGGGGCATGATTTTTTTTTTATTTTAAAGTTGTGCGCACAAGATAATTTTTTGTCCGCACAACATATTATCTTGTGCGTCCTAGATCTAAAGAAGCCAGGGTCCTTGTCTCCGACCCCCTCCTCTACTGCCGCCGCGACTTCTTCTCTGGACCGGAAATGACGTTCACGGATATCCGTTTTCAAATTTGGGAATAGGAAATAGTCACTAGGAGCTCAGTCCAGAGAATAGGCGGGGCTGCGCTATTAGCTCGTTACTATTCCGCTCAAAGGCATCAGTTGCAATTTTGCAAGTGTGGGCTATTGTATTGTCCGGTTAGAGCAGAATCCCTTTGGAAAGTTTATCTCGGCATTTGTCACGGATCGCAGCGCTGGTCATGTGGTCGAATAATACGCACCTGTTATTAAGAAAGTCCAACATTTCGTTTCAAAGCGGTTAATTTCTCCGCGAAACGCTGCGAAATTTCTCCGCGAACATTGCTTTTTTCTCGGAGAAAGCCAATTAGTACAGGTTAAGTCGTTCACGGTCTTTCTCCGCGAAATCTGCCTATACCTACATGTACATGTATATTTGTTCATGTGCATGTATTTTTTCATGCATTAAAATTTGGTACACAAAGTTTGAAGCATATGACGAAATGCATGTTCTTTGTACAAAGATCGACAACTCTAGCGATCGTAAAGTATGATTTTGATCAGGTTGGAATCATAATGATTTGCATCTTATGCACTTTACAACGCAATATGAAGATGATGAATGTTTTCTGTGTTCCTTTTATTACTGTTATGTAAACGCTTCATAAATTGAAAACTGTTGATTTTCTATCGGTTCACCATATTGGGAGTACTTGATTTTTTTCTCAAGTAAATACTTTAGAAAAATCAAACTCAATGTATATAATAACGGGGATCCTGCTGGTACATGTATGTGTGGGCGCTGATCTCACTCTACATTTTGGTTGATCTTTTTCTTACACTGCGAGTAGTTAAACATCACTGATTTACACTTAAGCTCACATGTAGCCCGAGTGAGAGATCTAATGTTTAAGAGTAGGCCCGCTTGTGTTTCTTGCCTTTACAATTCAATTTTGCTCATACATTAACCCATTTCAGACTGGAAACCCTAAACGGGTACCGTGGCAAACAGCGCAGGCCCAGATCAGACGCCGCAGAACGAGGCGTCTGATCAGGGCCTAGACTGTTTGCGAAAAGTTCGGCCATTTTCCTGATAAATTTTGAAGAAAACACAACCTGAAACCTCTACATTGTGACATGGACTCATGCTATATATAATGAGGAAGATTCCATTTGGTACAAAAAGGGTTAATATGGGGAAATTGCGCGGCAAGCATTCCAAGGCTGCATATGTGTCCGATCTCTAACTTGGAGCAGAACTACATACTTATCCAAGATAATCAGCGAAGTTTGTACAGACATGCAACCTGGGTATCTTGTTAAGTCTACTGTACACCCAAAAGGTAACTGCCCCCCCCCCGTGTCCTAATGGGTAAGAGCGCTGAATCTTAACACGTTCAGCACCAGAACCCCATAAAGGGGTACCTTGGCAATAAATGCATGCCCAGATCAGACACAGCAGAACGCGGCGTCTGATCAGGGCCTACACTGTTTGCAAAACGTTAAGCCATTTACCGAACTAATTTTTTAAGAAAACAAAACAACCTGACACTCCTAAGTTTCAAAATGGACTCCTGTATATATAAGGAAGATTCCATTTGGTACAAAAAGGGTTAATCATCGGGTCATTAGGTCTCTCCGCTGTGGTTTGCGCCTCGCTCGGGACACATATGAGACGCCAAGATCTGCAACAGAAGGTGGTCTAACTCCGGTTTAGCCAAACTCTGATTAGCGGTCCGTTCCAAACAATTGAAATAATCTTGAAAGTGCCGTAAATCCACTAAACACCCCGAGGATAACGGTCATCCTTAAAGCGTATAAATTAGTTAAGGGTGGGTGAGGGGTCGGGGAAGGAGACTTGGTAGCGCAAATAATGCGTGCGAATGCAAAGTAGTATGTCCTTTTTCACGCGCCTGCATGAAGCATGGCGCGATATAGGTGTCTGGTTTTTCGCCCGTTCGTCCGCGACATAGACCTGGCCTGCGGTGGAATTCATGTGTTCCTCTTTAACTGGTCACTAACTATGCATTCAAAGCAACGCTTGCTGTACCCATTTGACAGTTTGTAATCATTAATAAATGAGGCGAATCTGAGCTTTTGGTTTTGTTTGTTTGAGGTTTTACGTCCCTGTCAACACTGTAAAGGTAATTTTGGAGACGTCGCTTCCAATTTTGTAGGACTTTTACCCGTCATTGAGATGAAATGACATCTCAAGCCCTGCCACCCCATGAAACTAACAGGGTTTATAAGCAATGACGGTCCGACTCACACCACTTTGCCTGGGCAGGCTTAGATCCTGTAAGCGGTTTACCAGTACTCGCATGCGGGTCGGATTCAGCTCTTCATGGAAGCATCATGCAGCCCATCTATGTCATCAAGCTGAGCTTTTGGTAAATGTCAAACATCAATATGGTGTTAATAACCTACATGTACGACTCATTATGAGAACTCTCCTATTCAAATATATTGTAAAATTTTACCACTAAAAACGGAAAATTTTCGGATAAAAATTCTGGCATTTTTTCATATTTCTGCTCAAGATTTTGGGTACACTTTAAAACGACTCAGCGAGGCGGTTCTAACAAGTACCCACAATCTATGTGAGCAGAAATTAGATAAATAATGTATACCCCTGTAAACCACAGTTAAAAGTGGGGTAAAAGCGGGTAACAAATAAATAGGCGTATTTTCGTGATGAGAATAAAAGTTGTCATGAGACTTGTAAAAATGGATTATACAACGGAGAAATAAATTACTAAAATGACATTGTGTAACATGAAAAAAGATTTGATTATGATTTAACAATGACTACCATTTACCTTCGTTTATAAAAACAACGCCAAACAAATGAAGAAATAATAATGAGCCGAAAATTTCACGTAAGCCCAGCTGTATTTTTTTCTCCGCGAAACGCGAGTAATTTCATTTTCAATGAAAGCAATAGGTCAAATTTTCGCCGAGAATCTCCGAGAATTTTCTCCGCGAAACCGGGAGAAATTTCAGCGAGAAATTTCTCGCTCATTTTATCTTTTCTCGCTGTTTTGCGGAGAAAATAGCGGATTTCGCGTTAGGCGGTTTCTCCGCGAAACGAAAAAAATGGGTTATTACCGGTAGCTGGTCTGTATTTAAAATTATTAAAACACTACCATGTGTAATGCATTCTTTGTGTCTTCCACCTTAATTCGCCTGTCAGAGTACACCAGATCCCATACTTTGTTACACATTTCTTTATCGTGGTATCTGATGGGCGCCCAGACCTGGTTTCCTCTTCTCAAGATGTTCTACTGCGTTTGATTCCCCAACCCAGAATTTAACTTGTGCCTACGATGTGCAGGAGACCCATAAACATTGTCAACTCGCAATGCATTTCCTGACCTGTACCGAATTACAGCACGGTACTCAACTACGGACGAAAAACTTGCTTTTGCATCGCTAGCCATGGTTTACATTCAATGTAGTATGAGTGAATGACACGAGAATGGTGCAATTTTGTCCCCATGCCTAAAACATGTAATGAAACAACGCATGGAAATCTTACTTGTCTCGTTTGATCGGAATTGAGTAAACCAGGGATCACAGGATCGATCCCGAGCTTCTCTAGACTTTCGGATGAGTCTTTAAACCGAGGTCCGAATGACCTTAGCTGTTGTTGAGACGATAAACTCAAACACTCACTCAATTGGAAATGGGATAGGCTGGTTACCTATTGACTTGCCCCCGTATAAGATTCCCAGGCAAAATCAACGTATATATAATGTATATAGTGTAACTGAGCCGTTAACCCCTAAAAAGCAATCAAAACAAATGAGTTACACAACGGACACGAGTAAATAAAGCATTACGTACAGACGCCTATTCAAATTTATCACATGGCGTCGCTGCTCAGAATAAAATAACGCCATGTAATATTTTCGATAATCCACTAGTTGATTAGATATGCAAATTAGCTAAATACGTCCCGTAACGTTACATCTACGACGTCCTTAACGACGTCGCGTTGACAAAGGCGGAATATTGACATTGTGTAAACAATCGAGAATAAAATGTGATCGTAATGCCGTATGGTAAATAAAATCTTGCATTCGTGCTTATGTATTATTGAATGCATTTAACTCGTTGAAGAAAAAGGATAAAATGCTCGGCAAAGCCTCGCATTTCATCTCTTTTCCTCAACTAGTTTAATAAATTCAATAATACATGAACACTCATGTCAGATCCTCTATACATTGAAAAATTTACCACCAAAATGAAATGTTTCAGATAACCAAATCCTGATATTTTTCATATTTCTGCTCAAACAGAAATAAGAAGTATGTGTTTGTTTGATTTGCGTTTAACGTCCCCGTCATCACTGTAAAGGTCATTTTGGAGACGTCGCTTACAATTTTGTGGGACTTTTTCCCGACCTTGAGATGAAATGACATCTCAAGCACTGCCGCCCAATGAAACCAATATGGCTTATCAGCATGGACGGGCCGACTCGCACCGCTTTGCCTGGGCAGGCTTTGATCCTCTAAGCGGTTTACCAGTACTTGTATGCGGTCGGTTTCAGCTCTGCGTGGAAGCATCGTGCAGCCCATATATTTCTTCAAGCCCCGATGGGCGCGGGCCAAGAAATAAGAAGTAAAATTCCTCCGAGATTGTAATAACACCATGTTATTAATTCAATAATCGACTAGTGACTTAAATATGCAAATAAGATAGATACGCCCGTAAAGTTACACATACGACGTCCTTCACAATGTCTCCCTTCGCATTTGTAACGTTACGGGCGCATCTATCTTATTTGCATATTTAATCCACAAGTGGATTAGGCCTAAAAAAAAACATTTCAACCAAAACAAATTACTCGAGGTTATTTATCCATTCAAATTTGCAAAGCAAACGACAAAGAGTGAAGATCCTGGTCAGATTGCTTCTCTGATCTGGATCTACACTGTTTGCAAGATACGGGTTGTTAGTGTTCAGTAAAATATGGATTAAATATTAGAGTTGCTTTCAAGTAGGTTTCATTTTCACATTACGAGAACACGCCTATATAATTGGGCTTGAAGAAACATATGGGCTGCATGATGCTTCCACGCAGAGCTGAATCCGACCCGCACACTAGTACTGGTAAACGGCTCAGAGGATCTAAGCCTGTCCAGAAACCGCGTTGCGAGGCGGACCGTCCATGCTAATAAACCCTATTGGTTTCTTTGGGCGACAGGGCTTGAGATGCCATTTCATCTCAATGTCGGGTAAAAGTCCCACAAAATTGGAAGCAACGTCTCCAAAATGACCTTTACAGCGTTGACGGGGACTTTAATGCTCAAATCAAACAAACATACCCCACTTTTATACCGTAAAACTGGGGTTTAAGGGGGTATACATTATTTTTCTTATTTATGCTCAGAAACATAGATTGTGGGTACTCGATAGCACCGCCTCGTCGAGGCGGTTCTACTTAGTCCCAACAATCTGTTTAGAGCAGAAATAAGAAAAAAATCACAATTTTTCATCTTAAAATTTCATTTTTTGGCCAAAAAAATTGGCAATGTATTTGTATAGGTGTGTTTTCGTAATGATCTAGAATCTTCCTGGTCAGGAAAAATTTGTGAATTTTAATGAATACATTATATCAAGTTATTTGATTGGTTGATAGCCAGAAATGGGTGTGAAATAATAATTTATTCAGCAGGATAAGGGTTGAAACACAGAACGGATATCACTTTTTTTTTTTTAAATATGAAACCGATATAGGAAATGAATGAACCGAGCCTTTGTCGAGTTTCATAAAATCAATTTGAAATGACCAGGATAGTGAGGTTCTTTTAACTCATTTGTACCGTTAACCCATGAAGGGGTAATTGGCAAACAGTACAGGCCCAGATCAGACGCCGCAGAACGCTGCTCCTGATAAGGGCCTTTACTGTTTGTAAAAAGTTCAGCCATTTCCCAAATGAATTTTGAAGATAACACAATCTGACAACCCCTTAATTTTGAAATTGACTCCTGCTATATATAAGAAGGAAGATTCCATTCGGAACAAAAGGGGTTAACTATCCGGGCCGCGCCAGGCGAAAATGGGTCTTTTAACATCTGCATTCAACTTAATCTGTTCCCAAACTTCGTCAGAATGCAACCCGGCTTCCGTGACTACATGTCAATGTTGATACTATCACGAAAACACGCCTAGTATATAATTTTGTAGAGTAAAACTTGGGTTCTAAAATATAGGTCGCGGGTACTCGTTAGAACCGCCTCGATGAGGCGGATCTAACGAGTACCAACAATCTATATTTTGAGCAGAAATAAGAAAAAATATCACAATTTTTCATCTTAAACTTTTCGTTTTTCTGCGTTAAAATGTACAATGAATTTGTATAAGCGTGTTTTCGAAATGGTATATCGCACATTCTAATGTACCTGCACTTGCGTATGTAACTACGCCCCCGTCCATCGGGGCTTATTCTAATTACCTGCACTTGCGTATGTAACTACGCCCCCGCCCATCGGGGCTTGGAGAAGTAGATTGGGCTGCAGTGTGCTTCCACGCAGAGTTGAAACTGACCACACAATGAGTACTGGTAAACCGCTTAGAAGGACTAATCCTGACCGGGCAAAGTGGAGTGAGCCAGACCGTCCAATGCATAAATAACGTTTGGTGTAATTGGACGGCAGGGCTTGAGGTGCCATTTATCTCACTGTCGGGTGAAAGTATCACAAAATTGGAAGCAACGTCTCCAAAATGACCTAAATGGTGTTTATGGGGACGTTTAATCTCATTTCAAACAAAAAAACAAACAAAAAAAAAAACTTTTAATTGATTGGCTACGTGAAAAATACCTGCGATTTACTGTCGGAAACCAGACGTCATGATGTAATGTCACTTTCCATTGGACAGTATTGGATGTTAAGCACCGTTTTGAGTAAAATAGCACTTAAAAAGTGCATTAGAATGGGGATAACCGTATTGAAACGTGTCATTTTGGAGGAAAATCCATTACGAAAACACGCCTATACAAATACTCGTACATTGCAATCTTTATCGCCGCGAAATTGAATATTTTAAGAAGACAAAATTGTGATATTTTTTCTTATTTCTGCTCAAAATATAGATTGTGGGCACTCGTTAGAACCGCCTCATCTAGGCGGTTCTAACGAGTACCCAAAATCTATATTTTAGAGCAGAACTAAGAAAAATAAGGTTTACCCCTGTAAACCCCAGTTTTACTACATTAAAGTGGGGTTCGAGGGGGTCAAAATGATATAGACATGTTTGCGTGATGGTCGGTTTAACGGTAAAACCGTCGATTTACCTCTCCCAATGACTAATTTGAATACAGTTATCACCTGATTAAAGGCGATTTTCAGTCTAGGCGTAGGAGGATGCCAATACGAAAACACGCCTATTCAAATTCATTGTACGAGTATATTAATCGCCGAAATTACGAAAATTTTAGTATGAGAAATTGCGATATTTTTCTTATTTCTGCTCAATATATAGATTGTGGGTGCACGTTAGAAACGCCTCATGGAGTAAAATAGTGCATAAATAGTCAGTGAGGCGGTTCTAACCAGTACCCACAATCTATATTTAATAGCAAAAAAAGAAAAAAGAAAAATAAGGTTTACCCCTTTAAACGCCAGTTTTACTAAATAAAAGTGGGGTTCAACGGGTCAGATTTATATAGGAGCTTGTTGGGTACACATGATCAAAGACGCTTTTCACGTGGCCTAGGCCCATATAACCAGTAATCATTGGCTAGCTTCTTTACCTGAAATGTCACAAATACTCTCGATTCTGTTTCGTCCCAGGTCATACTTTCAGCCTCCAGGTCCTCACATAGTGAATAGGCCGGGTATCGATAAAAAAGATACTCGCTCTTTAGCTCGTCGACCCTTTGAATAGAAATCATATGTGATAAATTACCCGTGTCCGATTAAAGTTACGCGACAAAATATATAGACGTTAATAGGGAACATTTTCTCTGACATGAATTTTAGCATTACTACGCTAGATAGCGAAAATGTGGTTTAAGATTATAAAAATTCAATATCTCACCGTTAATTGAAATATAATTTTATATATATACTGAGCCAAACACATAACGCAACACAGATATGGTTAAATTTTCGTGGTAATTTCTGGTGCAGGATAGTCTGGAGGACATATGTAGCTGAACTATCACCAATGAATGATTTGGTTTTCCAGAGCATGGTTTATGGAGGTCGAAACCGATTGGTCAAAACAGTAATTTTGATTCCATGCGCTTCCGGAGACATCTGGAATGCCAATTTTTCAAGATTTCCCTTTTAAACGATTCCCCAATAAGGAAGATTATGTGATTTAAAAAATGTCTTTCACATTGTCTCAAAATTTAACGAGAACGTTCTAACGACTGACATGTTGGCGTTTTTACTGAACATTCCATAGACAACAATAGAAAATTAAAGTGATCACAAATTCCAACAATGGGATTTTCAAATGAAAACCTTGTGAACACTGTTTACTTTTATTGTTGTTGGGCGTTAGAAAACAAAATCTGTGGAATTATTGCATCAGGACTCAGAACTGTCTTCGACAAATTCTGAAATTGCCAATTGGATCCTTTATGCCATAGTTCCATAATTTCTTGTCTGGAAGCGAAAACATGTAGTCGCTTGTGATCAAAATTAATGAAAACCTATTGATTAACATTAAAATTGATCATTACACAAAATTTCACAGCAATATTCTCAGAAAACGATCTTCATTTAAGGTGTACGAATGCATGCCACATGCCGCGTTCTTGAAAATTACAATGTGTTTAATTTTTAACAAACACCCTAGCTCCAGAAATTGGTTTGTTTCTTGAACAGATCGAAACAGAATGTTAAAAGCAAAGTGCTGCTGGATGCTTGGGACATTGGCCAGTGTTATTATATAGACGATCCGTAGAATGTATACTTAGTCCAAAAAGAAACTATACCAACTTTCGGGTGAAACTCACTAGATATCTGGCAGTTCCTGAGCTAATTTTGGCTGTAGAAATTTAAGTCGGGCGTTTAGCTAGAGAATGCTCAAACTTGCATTTGCTCATACCTTTCTGCTCCAGAGTTGTCTTGCAATATGTGCCTAGAAAGATTTTGGTAGAAAATGGACATTGCGCATGCGCATTAAGCTCTTTATTGTCTAAGATGGAAGACAATGTTCTCTGAACATCGGATAACACTTTACTTTTACAATGTCTCATGATCTCGCATAATAAGCGAGGTTTTAATTTGTGAAATTCTCAAATTATCTCCCTTGCAATTAAAAATACAGCAATTTTCGAACTGCTGTAATTTTTATTCCTGTCAATCAATGTTTGCCATTTTTTCAAAAAACACTTTGTGTCCACCATTGCTGTTCATCATGATGGTAAAAAATACAGAACATTCATGTAGCATGTAGCACTATCGACTGCGATTTTCCATGGAGTTCCCACTGAAAGCAGCATTTGCACACAACTTCTAAGAATTGGTGGTCGATATACGATAGCCTGTTTCTCGTAGCTGATGCAACTGAAGTTCCAAATCTTTTGTGAACAGACGCAAATGGTATCTAAAGAAATGTCACACGTATCAACTTTTAGAAATGTAGGGTACAGGGAAATTTTGTGATGTTAAATCATAGCATGTTTTAATGATTTTATCTGCGAAAATGACACAGTGACCCTTCGGGTGTTTAAAGCAATAGTCTACGATGATGTGTTCACGAAAACAAAAACCAAATGGTACTTTTGCACGGAAAAATGAGTCTTCTTATCAAAACCTAACAAACTTTGTGTAGTTTTTATCTGTAGTAGCGATGGTAACAGAAGCAATTTTAGGTAAAGGAACTTTTTCGACTGTGTATATATTCATTGTGCTTATTATTATCAATACAAACCACTGTTGCATTATAACTTTGGCTCAGTATATTTCATCAAATTAAGATTGGTCAATTTTAGAATAACAATAGGACCCTTTGTATAATGTATTTCAATAGTAAATTAGCAAAAAAAACGAGACAGTATCTGATTTTAAAATACCGTAATTAAAACATTCATTATGCAATGAAAAATGTGGCTGAAAATTTAAGTAGAACAATGGTTTTTCTTTCCTCCAGTGTTAAATTTGAGAAAATAAATAGAAACAAATTGGGTCATTTTGCGGTTGTTTTATTTTTTTTTCGGGATTTTCGAAGCTGGAAAACTGCCATTACAGGTAAGGACCCTTGATTTGACATGCGGCATGATGATCCCAATTGTCCCGTATCAAACCACACATCACGAAAACACGCCTATATAATTTTGACCCCCTTGAACCCCACTTTTATGTAGTAAAACTGGGGTTTCCGGGGTATACCGTTTTTGTCTTATTTCTGCTCTAATATATAGATTGTGGATACTCGTTAGAACCGCCTCGATGAGGCGGTTCTAACGAGTGCCCGCAATTTATATTTTGAGCAGAAACAAGAAAAATATCACAAGTTTTACATCATAAAATGTTCATTTTTTTTTTTTTGGCGATAAAGGTGGCAATGTATTTGTATAGGCGTGTTTGCGTAATGTCAGCAGAAATTGAGTTGTGTCACATATGGAGGATGCTGGTCACTCTGATCGGCCACCATCCATCGGGACTTGAAGAAATAGATGGGCTGCATGATGCTTCCATGCATGCAGAGCTGAAACCGTCCCGCACACGAGTACTGGTAAACCGCTTAGATGATCTAAGTCTGCCAAGGCAAAGCGGTGCGCGTCAGACCGTCCGTGCATATAAACCTTATTTGTTTTATTGGGCGGCAGGGCTTGAGATGTCATTTCATCTGCATGTCGGGTAAAAGTCCCACATAATATGAAGCAACGTCTCCAAACGGACCTCTACAGTGTTGACGGGGACTTTCACTACAGCTGGTGTGTGGGAATGTGTGGCGGCGGTAAAACGTCTCCCCGCCCTACATCATAGTGTAGATTATATTTGATTTTCTTTGGGATCATTGATTCTATTGTGGAATTTTGAAAATATCTGTGGGTCACTGATGAGGCCTAATTGGCCGAAACTAGCTAGTCTGGCCCAGAAAACATGTACACTCCATATTTTTCACTTCTGTGGTGAAGTCCTTGCTTCAAAAGGATAACCCTTTTATAGAACAGATTTAACACTCAAATCAAACAAACTTATCAAACAAACAAATTTTTATTTTATATGTCAGACCAGGAATCAGCTTTGCTTGGTTTGTTTTGTGTCCAAGTTTTATCTAAATATATCGCAAATGTGTTCAGGCCATTGCACCTCTAAAATATAAATTTGTTGTAAATACTTATACTAATTTTGTATGGCACAGAAAGGCTCCTGTCCAAATCGTGTAGACCTTTGTGAGACTGGTCCTTTATGATCACTTGAAAACAAACATAGTTACAACACTCTTTCGTGAAAATGCTTTCAGATGAAGTACGACTTACGTTCCCTGTAACATTTATTTCTGATTTAGGGCATATCCAACTGAATTTCTAAAACTAGGCATTTTGGTTCTGTTGTTTGATTTGATGTTTCAACGTCACCATCAACACAATATAGGTCATTTTGGAGACGTTGCTTCCACTTTTGTGGGGCTTTTACCCGACACTGAGATGAAATGACATATCAAAGCCCTGTCGCCCAATGAAACCAATAGGGTTTGTAAGCACCGCTTTGGCTCGGTAGACTTAGATCCTCTAAGCGGTTTACCAGTACTGGTGTGCGGGTCGGTTTCAGTTCATGCAGCCCATTGGCTTCAAGTGACAAAACGCAAAGGTTTCCACTTTTTTGACAAAACACAACGTGAAGCAAATTCTTTCATACCGGAGTGCAGGTGGAAAACCCGCACCTGCTACAATGTAACATATCAAGCGCTGGAAGCCTCTGTGGTGTTGTGTTTATGCTACTCGCCTCATTAACCAGGGATCGCAGGATCGACCCCGGGCTTCTCCAGAATTTCGGATGAGTCTTTAAACCCAGGTCCCATCTCCGTATGACCTTAGCTGTTGGTGAGACGTAAAACTAAAAGCGCACTCACATACCAAGCGCATCCCAACATTAAACACATCTTTATAATTCTGACCCCCTCCCCCTCACACACACACACACACACACACACACACACACACACACACACACACACACACACACACACACACACACACACACACACACACACACACACACACACATCACACACACACACACACTTGATCCCCACTTTTATAGAGTAAAATTTTCCTTTTAAAAGGAAGGTTTCCCCAGTTTGTAAAGTTAAAAATCCGCCATTTTTGCTCGCCCGCGAAAGTAATGGGGAGCTATTGCCATACACCCAACGTCCGTCGTCGGCGTAAGCATCGGCGACCGCATTTGGACGAAGTTTACCTGCAAGCAATCATTTGTGCTGTTGTACAAATTTATTTGCAAGTAAAGTTATCAACTGGTAAAAAAACAAAACAAAACAAAACAAAAAAAAAATATTTTTCACATTCTTTTTCACTCGATTTCCCAGGTTTTGGGGCTTGAAAAGTTAATCATTTCCCCTGTATTACCTCCCTTATAAGCATACATTTTGTCAAATGCATGTGCGCAGCCAACTAAAACGCATTTTCTTTTCTTTATATCCGAGAGCAGCAAAGGCTCTGGTAAGGCTGTGCGTACTCGAAGGCTCGCCTTTGTGAAAAAGACACACGTCTTGACGTTGCATCGACGTGGTCGCTCTAAATAAGCACGATTTTCCTGGTAATACTTTTACGGAAATTGTTTCAGTGTTAGCTGTCCGTCTTAAACCATTGAAAGGAGGACAATGTACGTAGAAACAGTTTCACGGACCCGGCGAGGAGCGAAACCTCAACGTCGATGCGCATCTAACTGTAATGGTTAAAAAATCGACATTTATGAAGAGCGAAGGCTGAATGTGGCGAGCTGTTCACTCGCACAAGTTTCAAGTTATGCTGGTGGAAAATTTGTCAGAAAAGACTGAACTATGTTAAGCTTTTAAATTACTCGTTTGACACGCAATTTGATTTGAGAGATGAACATGTTTTGTAAAATTGACCATGTTGGTAGGATATGAGGTCTCTTTATGCCTGAGTTCGAGGCACGATCGTGACAAGTTCTGCAATGGTTTAAAACTGTCGTTCTCTTTACCCAACGCTTATAAAGGAGCGGTTAATAATGTTCCTACATAAATGAAGAAAAAATGACATATCACTTTCATAGAGACCACCCTACAACAAGCACACTTGATTGATTTACTTCGGAAAAAATGTTTTACACAATGCACGTTAGACTATCTCCCTGAAACTGGACTCTGCAAACTTATTTTTACTGATTTCACCTGTCAAACTCCATTCGTAAACTCGTCCTGGAAATTCTGAGTGGCCATGAAAAGTTTGAGACTACGAGAGAAGTCAAGTGACAAGATAACCTTTTGTAATCTATATACATTTATTTTTTTATTTTTTTACAAATCCTTAAGAAAAGAAAAGCATTACATCAACAAGTCCGTGTACTGAACAACGATGATCTTGTTTTTAAGGTAACCGGGCACTAGAAGCACATTGAGGCTACCCCATATGTACTGAACAACCCTATAAACCCAACTTTATATAGAGAAAGTTGGGTTTTAGGGGGTTCAGAACACCGAGCACCGACAATCTATATTTAGACTAGAATTTTTTTTTTCACATCACGAAACACGCCTGCCTAATTTTGACCCCTAGACAGTGGGTAAACGTAAGAACCGCGTCATCGAGGCAGTTTTTACCAGTACCCACAATCTATGTTTAGAGCAGAAATATGAAAAAATCTGATTTTTTTTTATCGGACAATTTTCATTTGGGTGGCAAAATTCTGTATACATTTGAAGAGGCGTGTTTTCGTAATGAACTGAAAATGCTAGTTCATGAGATTTTAGCACATAGATGTTTTATAATGATTCCAATGGAGAAGACCATAGGGTTAGTTCCGAGTAGTCACAACAAACGTTTATAACGTCGAATACGGCAATGGGAAACTGGAATCAAGTATTCCTGCTTTTTACAATGACCTTCGAATATTGAAATTAACCCATATTTGCCTCCATCTTTTGAGACATTGGCAAATAGTGCAGACCCAGATCAGACGCCGCATCTGATCAAGGTCTAAACTGTTTGCTCAAAGTACATGCATTTTTGTAAAACTTACAACAAAAAAATAGAGCTGTCAGTGAAACTGACTAGGGCCCCGGCAGCGCTATCAGAGGAGTAGAAACATGTTGAAAATTTGTGGACGGACAGACGGACAGACAGACAGACAGACGGACGGACAGAGTGATTACTATAGGGCACCCACACTTTCAGTGCGGGGCCCTAAAAATGACATCCCCTATGCTTAGAAATTGACCACTCCAGACTTAAAAAGGTGGAATATTTTTTGCCGGGCACCTATGGGTTAATTATGAGGCTACGTCAAACGGACGAAAGTGAAAGTAAAGTTAACCTTTTTATCTTGGTTTGACTTCTTGGAAACGCTTTATAAATAGATATCTGGAAACGCTTTATAACTAGACATCAACGGGCGCGGCATATTCTTGTTTATTCCGAACGAGTTTTCACTTCGTAAATATGTGGAGAGCAGTCTTATCGGTAGGGCTTTCCTAGTTACGTCATAAGACTGTTAGAAATAAACTAGGGTATCACCAATCCAATCTAAATGGGATTTACAGGAGTAATTATTATTTTTCTCATTTCTACTCCAAAATATAGATTGTGGGTACTCGTTAGAACCGCATCGAAGAGGCGCTTCTAACGTGTATCCAAAATGTATATTTTAAGCAACAGTCAGAAAAATATCATCACGACTTTTCATCTTACAACTTTTGTTGTTGTATTTTCGGCGGTAAAATGTACAAATCTAATGAATCAAAAACATTTTTTTCTAGATTCTGTACACTTCAATAATAAGTGAATAAATAAATAAATAATGTCGTTAAGTTCCGCCAGGTAAAACTGGGTACGCTGTACGCGGTCTAACTGTAATAAAACAGAAGAAAAAAAAAACTTTGGCGTAGACCAAATACATGGAAATACATGTAAGTACAAAATGGTTTGGATTCAGCCACTCCATTTGCCAAATCGTTACATGTAGAACTTGAAGAAATGTACTAGGCTGGTTAAGACAGTCTCGACACTAGCTCAGCAAGGTTTTGCTGGCTGAAGACAGATGGACGGCCAAACTGACAGACGACCAGCTAATATTTTTGCGTTGTGATTCTGTTAGCCATCATGCCCAAGTCTAACTTATGACGACAGACGGACTTATGAATACGACAGCTGTCATTGTGACCACAGGTGCGTTTATATGGTTATGGGTCTGGGCTGAGAATGAGTTAGTACTGTTCATATTAGTAACAATGAGCGGACATATACATACTTCTATAATATCCAAACATTTGAGTTTTGAGTGAGGTTGCAATTAGTAACTAATATCTTTATAAGTAACACCTCAGAAGGATCAGATTTATGAAAATTGTATGAATTAATCAATTTTAACAATCTATGCTCATTTCAAATCCATGGATTCGGCACAAACTAATCCCTCATGGTAATTTATTTTAGTAAATATTCAACGATAGAGTATTTTCCCCTTCGTCAAACAAGTATTAACTTTTAAATAAAAATCCTGTTTCTCATAAATATGTAAATAAGGAACCCCGCTGTAAAATTTATTTTAAAGATGCAAACGTACACATTATTGTAAATATCCGAATCATTATATAGCTGGATAAAATTTATCGCTGCTGGCTTGAATTTGGCCCCTGGAAAAGCGAATGCGATCTTCTCAAACGGACGCTTGTCATCGGAAAAAATACGGCAAATCAACGGACATTACCGAACGTTACCGTCACCTCAATGACTGGTACCCCGTCTAACCACAGCAGAATCGAAACTGAATATTGCAAAATAGGACGTCCAAATGCCATATTTAAATACAAAGGTCTCAAATCAGAATGTGCATGTTGCATATTCGAATAAAGTAGTAAGATATGGAAAGGTTCATAATGCAAAATGCGGTTTCAACAATCCTTTTTGTAATTGCACATTGCATAATTGAGTTTTTACCTTAATACTGTTCCATATATATCTAATTTGGTTTTCAAGTTACATAGCTGGAACAAGTAAACAAAAACCTTTATTTAAATATTCAAAGCCTATAACCCCAAAAAGCAATAAAATAAGTGTTATGGTCCTTGTCTTCTTCACAGCGTCGACTCGTGCTTTATACTTTATAACGTTTAATGAATATTTCTCAAACAGTTCTCAAGTTAGAGATCTGACACGAGTAAATGCTATCAATCACTATTTTCAATATCCAAAGATTCAAAGACCAAAAGTAGATAAACCAGAGTTATGTTTCTTGGCTTCTGCACGTTGATTAATAGTTGTTTCTTTAACTGTAAAGTTTCATGAAAATATCTCAAACAGGTCTTTAAGTTACAGACTGACAGACAGACCAGACGGAAAAGCAATTGTCTTGCACTAAAAACAGGAATACCTAATTTTCAGTGGGAAAGAAAAGCTAATCCTACACAGATTATGCTGTCCCTGCCCAAAAGCCGGGTAAAAATCGAGATCTGTGACATGTTTGATATGAAATGAGTATATAGGGTGTCGAGTACATCATAGCACAGGCCGACGTCACAGAAAACATTGTGGCGTCTCTGAACTACATAGTAATGTGACCACAGATTTTGTGAGCGAAAGTGACTGCATGGCTGCGATATTGAAAATCCATGCACAGAAATGGAAGGAATGCAAGAGGAAACACCTTGCATGCGTGTGAGCGGTAGACAGACCCCCCCCACCCCCCCACACACAAACACACACAATACGCAGAATCATGGCCAATCTATGATCATCACAATGACACTCGGAACGGATTTTTCTATCCATGAAAGTGTCCCTTAATTCCGAAAATACTTTCTACCCTGTCAAAGTTTGTCCGCCATTTTGCAAGGGACACGCGACTCCTGTTTGCCTTTCCTCGTTATCTCAGCCCTTCAACAGCAGGGTCATTTTTACTGAAAAGAACTAACTCCATTTCTTTTCTTAAATATATGAACCCTATTAATCAGTAAAAACTTTCAGGAAAGACAAAGTAGAAGTGAAACAAACTTCAGGAATTGATACAAGTAACTTACTCCACCCATAAAAGACACCATAGGGAAAGAAATACAAACATTAAGCGACAAGACCATAATGGAAACCTATACAAAGGAAGGCCATAAGGACAGTTACTTTCCCACTAAATGGCCATATGGCCATCCAAAATAAAAAGACAAAAGTGATACACACAGTAAGTAACAAACAACAACATAAATAAACCGCCACAGAAGAACCGCCTTGGAACGGTCAGTGGAAGATTTCCACTGGGGGGCTTAAATCGATTTTACGTGGCCACAACCCTCGCCCTTACTTCCGTCGCGATTTAGACAAATAATTTGTTCAGTCCGCATGAAGGCCTCCTAACTCATCAGTGCAACATCTCCGTGAACACAAATAATCAAAGAAACACAGAAGTGAGACAACGGTGAGGACTCGTTAGCAAGAAACCACTGAAATGCTGGAGCAAAAGAAAACCAACAGTTAGACTCCGATGGGCCCGACCAGAGACAGAGCATCAGGCACCAACCAACATTACCTTGAATTAGGTCTCTCTAATTCTCAATAAGCCTTTACGTTGGAGCCGTCATAGAATCTGAGGCCTGACCCACCGGCGTGCAATTAAAGAGGGAAGCAAAGTTGCCAACCGTGATTGGGTTAACTACCATGCATGCAGTCTGTCGTATAATATCCATGTTGTACCCAGTCTTTTTATATCGAATAATGATTTTACGAAATTGAGTGCTGAAGTCATTGCGGTTATATATTGTTCTGAATTTATATACTAAGTCACCATAAAATTCGGGTTCCGATAGACCTTGTTGCAGAAGAGATTTAAGTCCATTATTGAATTTTGAAATTAAATCAGAATGGCGTCTATAAAACTTTGAAAAGACTTTACGTAGTTTATGGTACCGATAACCCTGATTAAGGAGTTTAGCCGTTAATAATTTATTACGAGTGTTGAAGTCAGTTACATGACTACACACTCTAGCAAATCGAATTAATTGCGAAATATAAACGCCATAGGATGGCGCACGAGGAACATCACCATCCAAAAAAGGAAAATTTACAATCTCTTTCATAATATTTTCACCCCTTATCATGCTGAAACCCGTTTCTAACTAGCCACCATTACATTTACAGTATTGACGGGGACGTTAAACCTCAAATCAAACAAACAAAACAAAAACTATCCACCAATCAAATTCTTTGATACTGTGAAACCTTGTAATTCACAAACTGCACTACAAACAGTGTGGATCCTTTTCAGATTTCTTCCCCTGATCTGGATTTGCACTGCTGGCAAATGTAGTGTTTGTCTTATTAAGCGATTCAGCGCGCGATATGTGTCAAATGTTTTGAATAACGCACAAAAAGTTACCTGCTGTTGTATTCGCAGAAGTCCACCATATATTTTTTAAATGGCGACCTTAAATTGGATGATTTAAAGTCTATCTGAACAACTCCCCCGACCGGATTGACCTCAATGTCCTTCGGCGGAACAACCATAGGCGGTCCCTGGATAGCAACCAAAATCCTTCTGCAGTTCCGACTAACTAAAACATCTTGTGGGTTAGGGCCAACTAAAATGGAAGTAGATCTGTTGGTTAACAGTAAAATATATACGAGATCCAAGACGTCCTGATTCCCTTACCTGACCCCCAAAATGTGCTACTGATTGTGGAAATGATAAGAGTCAATGCCTAGATTTCTATTTTTCATACCTGGCGACAACAATCTTGTTCATTTAGCTGCGGTACTCATTTGTTCAACTGAACACAATCATTTACATTTCGGTGAAGGAGTCCCCTCGGCATTATTCCTGCTAAATGTGAATGAATGCGGTCCAGTGAAAAGGTAAAGGAGTCGTAAATATATATGCCGGGGCACAGCATTTCCTACAACTTACATGTGCGCCCAGCGAAGAATCAGATCAGCCTGCGCATCCACATAGGCTAACCTGAGACTTCCCTTGCTGCATGAAGGAGCACTGGTACCTTAGCTATAACTGGAATGCACAACGAAGACTCTGATCATTCTGCGCGGATGTAAATGGTAGAAAATGATGTGCCAAGGCTCAGTGGTAAAGGTCATTCCTTTCCTAAGTTTTCAAGTGGAATTTGAAGCATTTTCGCTCCACTGCAGACTTCTCTCTACAAGTTCCTTACTGCAGTCATAGTCAACGCGAGGAAACAATGTGAACCAGTCAAAATACCTGTGTTATATGTGGTGTGTTTATTTGGCGAAATGAACCTAAACGAATGTGACACCAAATATAGGTATTAGGTTTTTACAAAAACCATGTCCTATGCTAGCAGCTGGCATAACATACATGTAGTTGAATGTATGAAGTATGTTAGCTTCCGCAACTTGTAGAACCGTCTGGCGACACCATTTCCGTATGTGTGACAATGATTTGCAATGTATATGAGCAGAGATAAAGCTAAATACTAATGAAGGTGGCCATAAAGTGTGACAGCAAAGAAAACAGCTTACCAATGCCACCAAGAGGAAGAGAAACCCCAATATTTCATATACAATACAAATGAAACGGTAGTGGAACGTAATCAGCTATCTCTTCTCCAACGAGGAAAATATGTTTATTCTCGGTTACTTGCAGCTTCACTTTAATCATTACGTGAACAAGTCCATGAAATGAACACCCCCCTAAACCCCACTTTATATAGAGAAAACTGGGGTTAACAGGGGTGTACATTATTTTTCTTATTTCTGCTCCAAGACATAGGTTGTTGGTACTCGTTTGAACCGCCTAAATGAAAAATGCGCTATGTCGCGCGGGTGTGTTATCGTAATGTGAACTTACATTGTCTAGAAATCAAACCAGAAAATTCCAGATGACCAGTTGAGGCCAGTTAATGACATGCAGATACGGTCTTGTAGCTGTATTTTATTAAATTGTTATTAATGAGATAGACTATTGCCAGATGTCTTTATAGATAGCCTCGCCGATGCAACAGTTTGGTAGACTAATTACGGAGTGTAACTTTGAAATATCTTGAAATATTTAGATGATTTTAGGCATGCAGATATATATCACACGACCAATTTGATTGTCTAACGCCAGATCTCTTTATAAACAGACTCACAAAGTCCCACGGGCATATAACTTTCAAACCCCCAGGAATACTTTTTTGTACAATTTTCGGCAAACAGATGTCTATTGGTCAGATCTAACCGATGATGTTGTTTAATGTTATATTTCTTAATTCAAATTTCCTCTCCAAGGCAAAACATTAATAAACTGGTTACAGGCATATAACTTATAAAATGCAAGGAATATTTTGATAAGTGTTTGGCATGCACATGTATATTGACATGACGTTCCCAACGAGATTGTCTAATGTATTATTTCTTCATAAGTAGCCTCACCGAGGCACAATTTACACTAAGTGATTATGGACAAATAATTTTCAGACAACTAGGATTATTTTGATAATATTTGGCATCCAGACAGATCCATCTAATGATGTAACTTTCAAACCGCTATTAATAGTTTGACAATGTTTGGCGTTCAGACGTATATTGACCGGATCTACGACTACTCGTTTTTATTGTATCATCCAAAACTTGATATGGTTTATTCTGCATGCCCATCGGGTCGTGTAGTTGATTTTTCACATGAGTCACGCCATACCGCCCTCACCGCACATCGAGGCTTGGACTAATACGTGCTTCCATGCAGAGCTTAAACCGACTGCACATCAGTTCTGCTTAGTCGCTTATGTCTACATCACGAAAACACGCCTATATAATTCTGATTTCATTGAACCCCACTTTTATATAGTAAAACTGGGGGTTACAGGGGTATACATTATTTTTCTTATTTCTGCTCCAAAATATAGATTGTGGGTACTCGTTAGAACCTCCTCGATGAGGCGGTTCTAACGAGTACCCACAATGTATATTTTGAGCAAAAATAAGAAAAATATCACAATTTTTCCGCTTAAAATTTTCCTTTTTTCTGTGGTAAAGTTTACAATGTATTTGTATAGGCGTGTTTCCGTAATGAAAAGTATAGAAATAGATGACGAGAAAAAGCCATAATCAAAGATTACAACCTATCAATAGCATCAAGAGAAAGACATGACGAAAACACGCCTATACAAATACATTGTCAATTTTACCGCCGAAAATAGGAACATTTTAAGATGAAAAATTGTGATATTTACCCCTGTAAACCCCAGTTTTACTATATAAAAGTGGAGCTAGAGGGTGTCAAAATTATATAGGCGTGTTTTCGTGATGGTAACTAGCAATGAGGAAAATAATAAAAGATAACAGGAAAAACGAATCACCAAAAACGAAACAACAAAAACACCCCGCAACCAAGTCCCTCTTTGCCACAAGACGTGATCAAGGTGCAACACAATTAATGAAAATTATACAGATCCGACAACGGTAAAACCCATTTTTCTTGTTTCGCGGAGAAACCGAATACCGCGAAATCGTCTGTTTTCCCCGCGAACTCGCGACAAAAAATAAAATGAGCGAGAAATTTCGCAGAGAAAATTCGCGGAGATTCACGGCGAAAATTTGTCCGGTTGCTTTCATTGAAAATGTATTTACCCGCGTTTCGCGGAGAAAAATAGACAACTGAGCTTACGGGAATGTAAAAGTCAATTTTTCGGCTAATTATTATTTGTTCGTTTGTTTGACGTTGTTTTTGTATTACGAAGGCAAATAGTAGTCATTGTGAAATTATAATCAAATATTCTTTCATGTTACATAATTATAGTTTCGTAATTTATTTCTCCATTGTATAATCCCGTTTAAAAGTGTCTTGACAAATTTTGTTCACAACACGAAAACACGCCCATTTATTTTGTACCCCATTAAACCCCAATTTTATACAGTAAAACTGGGGTTTACATGGGTATACATTATTTGTCTTATTTCTGCTCAAAAACAGATAGTGGGTACTCGTTAGAACCGCCTCGAAAAGGCGTTCTAAAGAGTACCCATAATCTTGAGCAGAAATATGAAAACATTTCAGAATTTTTATCTGAAAATTTCCGCCTTTAGTGGCAAAATTTTCAATATATTTGAATGGGCGAGTTTTCATAGTGAGTCGTACGTGTAGGTAAAAAATAAAACTCCATGATAATGTGCGACATTGACCGAATGCTCAGATTTGCTTCAATTATGTATGATTATAAACCTTTTGATTGGTACAGCAAGCGGTGATTTGAATGCAAAGTTAGTGACCAGTTTACAAGAAACACAAGAATTCCACCGCAGGCTAGGCCTATGTCGCGGACGAATGGACGGAAAACCGGACCCCTATATCGCACAAAGCTTCATGCCTATTGAATCTTTCGTGCCGCACTGAGGTGAGCGTGCGCAAGTAGACATGGAGAAAATCACTTGTAATCCGTCAGCTGATATTGTTTTCCCACATTTAAACCGCCATCAGGGGCTTAAGAAATGCACATAGATTCGGCAGCAGGATGCTTCCACGCAGAGCTGAAACCAAACCCACATAATTTGCTTATATCTCAGTTTTACGGCTCAGTCAACATTTTTAGGTCATTAAGAGCCGGTCGTATTACTCTGTGCTGGCTTATACGTAAGAAAGTAAGTAAGTAAGTAATGACTTTATTTAAAGAGGGTGACTCAATTGTCGAAACAATCTACCTTGAGGCCCTCTGCAAAGCAACATATATACAAACATATACATGGTATTTGGTGGATCAGTTGCGGATGCGCGGCTTACTGGTAATAAGGAGGACGCGGGTCCGATACCTGCCGAGGTCGGCATTATTCTTTCGCGGAGATTGATCATGAAATCTTTTTTGCGGTCATTCTCTCCCTGCCGCTGACTCAAGAAGGCGGTTGTCTGACGAAAGAATGTGCAAATAATGCTGGTTAACTGTTAACGTATAAGCATGTCCAGGAAAAGTGCGGATAAGTAAACATACCGGCTCAAAAATGACCTAAATAGTGTTGACTGCGCCGTTAAACCCAAATTCAAACAAACAATCGTAAGCGGCTGACCATTAGAGTGCACATATTTTCGCCAGAAGCTGACAACTGCCCTTCTTGAATCAGCCGAAGGTAGATATTGACCAGAGGAAATATTTCATGATCAATCTGCACGAATGAATATTGCCGACCCCGGCAGGTATCAAACCCATTTTCCCTGATCACCAGTAAGACGCACGTTCAACATAACTGCACATGAGTACTGGTAAACCGCTTAGAAAGTAATTCTCCCCAGACATAGATGAGTTCTTGTATATAAACCTTGTCGGTTTCGTTGGCCGGCACGACTTGAGGTGACATTGCATCTCATTGTCGGGTAAAACACCCACAATTTTTGAAGACACGTCGTCAATATGACATAGTGTTGATTTTAAAAAGTAGAAGTAAAACAAAGATCAGGAATCGATACAATTAATTTACTCCACCCATCAAAGACACCAAAGGGAAAGAAACACAACCATTAAGCGACCAGACCATAATGGAAACCTAAACAAAGGAAGGCCATAAGGACAGTTACTTTCCCAATAAAAGGCCATCCAAAAATAAAAAGACACAAGTGAAACACACAGCAAGCAACAAACAACACCATAAATAAACCGCCACAGAAGAACCGCCTTGGAACGGTCAGTGGAATAATTTCCACTGGGGGGCTTAAATCGATTTCACGTGGCCACAATCCTCGCCCTTACTTCCGTCGCGATTTAGACAAAAAATTTGTTCAGTCCACATGAAGGCCTCCTAACTCATCAGTGCAATATTTCCGTGAACACAAAAAAATCAAAGAACCACAGAGGTGAGACAACGGCGAGGACTCGACAGCAAGAAACCACTGAAATGCAGGGGCAAAAGAAAACTTAAAGTTAGACTCCGATGGGCCCGACCAGAGACAGAGCATCAGGCACCAACCAACATTGCCTTGAATTAGATCTCTCTAATTCTCAATAAGCCTTTACGTTGTAGCCGTCATAGAATCTGAGGCCTGACCCACCGGCGTGCAATTAAAGAGGGAAGCAAACTTGCCAACCGTGATTGGGTTAACTACCATGCATGCAGTCTGTCGTATAACATCCATGTTGTACCCAATCTTTTTATATCGAAGAATGATTTTACGAAATTGGGTGCTGAAGTCATTGCGGTTATATATTTTTCTGAATTTATATACTAAGTCACCATAAAATTCGGGTTCCGATAGACCTTGTTGCAGAAGAGATTTAATAAGTTCTGAAGTAAGATTCCTTGGCAGCAAGGAATACACCAAATAAACGAAAATAGCAGACTCGGTTTTATTGAGTCTGTTCATGACCAGTACTGAAATGTGTAACACCGACCACGTCCTCTAGCACCGGCTTAAGCAGAACTCTATTTTCAAAATGATTCCAAATGAACTCAATGATCCCAAAGGACCAGAAAATATAATCTGCACTATGATGATGTACGGGGAGACGTTTTACGTCCGCCACACGGCACAACACCAGCTACAGTGAAAATCAATAAGTTCTGAAGTAAGATCCCTTGGCAGCAAGGGAAACACCAAATAAACGAAAATAGCAGACTCGGTTTTATTGAGTCTGTTCATGACCAGTACTGAAATGTGCAACATCGGTCACGCCCTCTAGCACCGGCTTAAGCAGAACTCTATTTTCAAAATGATACCAAATGAACTGAATGATCCCAAAGGACCAGAAAATATAATCTGCTCTATGATGATGTACGGGGAGACGTTTTACGGCCGCCACACGGCCAATATGGAATTTTGAAATTAAATCAGAATGGCGTCTATAAAATTTTGAAAAGGCTTTGCATAGTTTATGGTACCGATAATCCTGATTAAGAAGTTTAGCCGTTAATAATTTATTACGAGTGTTGAAGTCAGTTACAGGACTACACACTCTAGCAAATCGAATTAATTGCGAAATATAAACGCCATAGGATGGCGCACGAGGAACATCACCATCCAAAAAAGGAAAATTTACAATCTCAAAATCAAAGTCATCGCGTTTAACATACATTTTGCACGAAACAAATCCATCTACAATAGATAGATGTAAATCCAAAAACGGGGGGCCTCAGTATCAGAAGAATTTGCTTTATTTAACTGAAGTTCTGGGGGTAAATCTGACTGATCTAACCATCGAAATAGGTATTATCAATATTTAATAAATCATCTAAATATCTAGAAGTGGAGCTAAAAGCTTCAATAATTTCAGATTGGTTATCAATAGAAAGCGACAACATGAAGTCTCTTTCATAACAATACAAGAACAGATCAGCCACAAGAGGTGCGCAATTCGTACCCATCGGAGTACCCTCAATTTGTCTAAATAACTTAGTACCGAATCTAATATAAATATTGTCAAGTAGAAAGGTGAGGGCATCACACACTTTCTGACATGACCAAAGTGTATAATTCTTGTGCTCTTTAGAAGTGAAAAATGCATTTCTGACATTACATGCAAGATAGAGAGAATCTTCTCTGTGAAAAACCCATTCAATAAATCATTAAGCTTTTCTTTTATAAGATTATGAGGAAGTGTAGTCTAAAGAGTGGAAAAATCGTAAGTAGACAGACTTGACGCACGAAAATGTCAGGATTTCAATTTATTTAAAACCTCATTCGAATTTTTTATAGACCAAAACAGATTTCTTCCTGATCTGTCAAAGACTTTATCACAATATTTAATCACATGCTTTTATAATAGCAGTAAGACAGGAAGTTAATAATTTAGAAAGTTCAGTGGTAGTGCAAGAGCTAGAATTTGCAATAAACCGTGCTTTGTAAGGTCTTTTATGAAGTTTTGATAACCAGTATAGCGTAGGAAGCTTGTCTAACACTCAAATAAAACAACTTGAGCGAAGCCCAAACCCCAGTGGAAGGACTAACTAGCGGTACTCATAGGCTAACAATATTGATTCGGGAGTGCTGTATGTTATTTCATCTCAGTTCCTTAATCTTGGAGGCTATTAGGGCACAATAGATTACTTTGTAATAACATCTCTCCATCTGTCTGCCCTCGTTGCCCCAAGGGAATCCTCAAACACCGTCCTTTCTTGATGATGCTCTCTTTGCATTTAATCTTCCATCATCCTCGTCCTGTTCCTCGGTTTGATTGGCGATTTGGTTTTACGGTCCTTTCAAGATTATTTCTCTTATTACAAGCTGGTCACTAATAAGAGGTTGGCTAAAACCGGAGAAAGTGTTTCAGATGCATACTGCGGTGAGAGGCTAGTAATTAAGTGTTAGCGTTCTTACCCGTTAGGACGCGGTGGCCCGTTATCTTTGAGGTGTAAAGTGGATTTACAGCTCTTTCAAGACAATTTCACTTATTTTGAGCCGACCTCGCACCGTTGCAGGACTTGAACCGAGCGAGGTGCGAACCACAGCGGTGAAAGTCCCAATGATTAAGTGGCGGCGCTTTTCCCATTAGGACAAGGAGGCTCGTAATCTTCGGGGTGTTTAGTGAATTTACGGCGCTTTTAAGATAATTTCACTTATTTCGAGCCGACCGCTTATCAGAGTTGGAAGCCTTCATGCGGACTGAACTAATTATTTAATCGTGACGTAAGTAAGGGCGAGGATAATGGCCACGTAAAATCTATTTAAGCCACCCCCCCCCCAAAGTGGAATTCGTTTCCGCTGACCATTCCAAGGTGGTTCTTCTGTCGCTGTTTATTTTCGTAATGGTTTGTCTTTGGGTGTTTGTGTCGCTTATATTATTTTATTTTGGATAGCCTATTGGCCATTTTGTGGGAAAGAAGCTGTCTTTTTGGCTTTCCGCTGTTGACGTTTCTGTTAGGGTCTTTGTTTCGGGTTGGTGTTTCTTTCCCTTTGGTGTCTCTGATGGGAGCTGTGGGTTAATTATATCGATTCTGATCATTGCCTCCACTTCTATTTTGAGCTAAAACCGAAGTAAGACCACCTTCCGTTGCAGATCTTGGCGTCTCACATGTGGCCAAGGCGAGGCGCAACCACAGCGGAGAGACCTAATGACCTAATGATTAAAAGTCAGTGCTCCTACCCATTAGGACAAGGGGGCAGTTACCTTCGTGTTGTATAGTTGACTTAACAAGATACCAAGGATGCATGTCTGTACCACCTTCCCTGATCATCTGGAGAATTTTGTAGTTCTGCTCCAAGTTAGAGATCAGACTTTGGAATGCTTGCCCCGCAATTTTCGCATATTAATTTACATGTATGAACAAAATTGAATTGTTAAGGCAAGAAACACAGGTGGGCCTCCGTGGTCTTGATCTCCCACTCGGGCCACATGTGAGCTTAAGTGTAAGCTTCAGTGATGTGTAATTACTCGTAGTGTAAGAAAAAGAATAACCAAAATGTAGAATGAGATCAGCGCCCACACATATATGTATAAGCAGGATAAATAGTTAAGTGGTCTCCGTTATAATATGCATTCAGTTTGATTTTTCTAAAGCCTTTACTGAAGAAAAACTTAAGAAATGCCAATATGGTGAACCGATAGAGAATCAACAGTTTGATGAGGAGTTTACACAACAATAAAAAGAAACACAGAAAACATTCATCATGTTCAGAAAATGTATAAGTTGCAAATCAATTGGATTCCAACTGGATCAAAATCATACTTTAAGATCGTTATAGTTGTCTCTCTTTGTACAAAGAACATGCATTTCGTCATATGCTTCAACCTTTGTGTACGAAATTTGAAAGCATGCCAAAATACATGCACGTGAACAATTATAGGTATAGGCAGATTTCGCGGAGAAACACAGTGAACGTCTCCATCTGTACTAATTTTCTTATCAGGGAAAAAGCGATTTTCGCGGAGGAATTTCGTGGCGTTTCGCGGAGAGATTAACCGCTTTGAAACGCGATTGTTTTTCTTCTCGGAGAAATTTCTCGCTTATTCTCAGAGTAAAAAAGCCTATTACCGCGGAGGAAAAAATATGGATTTTTACCTCTGGCTGTTCTGTATAAATAATGATAATAATCCACAACCAAACGCACATACAACATTAAGAGCCTCGTCGATAAATTCGACAGAGCTACATTTAAAATAAACAACATTAGAACCACCGCCTTACGACAGTCAATAGGGAGAATCACTGGGGAGGCAAAACCTGCCCAGGCAAGGTGGTTTGAGTCGGGCCGTCAATGCATATACATGCATACCCTATTGGTTTCATTGGACGGCAGGGCTTGAGGTGTCATTTCATCTCAGTGGCAGTAAAAGTCCCAAACATTTTGAAGCAAGGTCTCCAGAACGATCCAACTAGTCTCGACGAGGACGTAAAATCTTAAATCTAACCGAAACCGTAACTTATTTTCAAAGATAGTCTACAGTGTACATTTAATCTCTAGAATAACTTAACCATTTTCGCTTTTTGTCCGCGTGATCTACGCGCATTGCGTGCGTGTAAAATTTTCGGGTTTCAATACGCGGTTCATCGCGTTCATACGCGATGGTAACGCGTTTAATATCAGCCAATGAAAGTGATTATTCGTAACGCGTTAGGTTAACTCAATACGCGTTTCTTTGCGAGAGAATTCCAACCAATAAGAATGAGACAGGTAAGTGAAGATACACCGCGTGAATGCGAAAGAGCACGGACCAATCAAAATCCTCTTAGCTCGTTTGTTTGACCAATATTCTTTTTTTTATTTATTTTTTTATTCATTCATAAATTAATGGCGGTATTGGCCTCTCTGATCAGTAGTGATTTCTTCGGATAAACACACACAATAATATTTACATTTAAAGACATATGTTGGATTGCATAACACACTAATGTCTGGCAGTTATGAGATAATTAACCTTCGGGGTATTTTGAGGCATATGGTGTAGGGGACCAAGAGGGTCATCGTTTATCCTGGGATATTTGTTTGACAAGTCACGTCTATTGACTTGTTTGTGGGCGCTCATCAGAACCGCCATTTAATGGGTGTTTATGGTGTTTTTAATACATCTTGAAACACAACTATACTTATTTGACCTCGCTAATCGCCATTTTTAAATAGAAAAAAATGAATTTAAGGGGGTATATATTCTTCTTATTTCTGCACAAAATATAGATTGTGGGTACTCGTCAGAACCGCCTCGCCGAGTCGGTTCTAACGAGTACAACAACCCATATCTTGTGCAGAAATATTAAATTAACGAAAAATAATCAGTTTTGATGGTAAAAAAAATCAATATATTTATACAGGCGTATTTTCGCAATGAAGTACCAACAATCTCTGTTTGGATCAAAGACAAATAAATGAATATATAAGTATATAAATAAAAATAAGGAACAGGTAAAGGCTGAAATACGCACATTTCTTAAAGTTCATAATGTTTAGCGCCAAAAAGCAAACAGTGCAGGCCCAGTTCAGACGCAGAAAACCCAGGCGTCTGATCAGGGCCTACATTGCTTCCAACAAAACCTCACACTCTTAATTTTTGAAATTGTCTTGTGCTATTTACAAGGTGGAAGATTCCATTTGGTGCCAACTGGCAAAACGTGCAAACCCAGATCAAACGCAACAGAATTAGGCGTCTGATCAGGACCTACACTGTTTGTAAACAGTTCAGGCATTTTTTTTTTCAAATTATAAATTTTGAAGAAAATGGGAAAAAAATGGTAATGGTACAAATGACCCAGGTCAGGCGCAGCAGAAGTAGTCGTCTGATCAGGGCCTAGATTATAAAAGATTACAGAATGCTCAGTTATTTCCCCCAATAAATTTCGAAATAAAAAACCCTGATTCTCCTACATTTTGAAATGGACTAATGTTGTGTATGTTAGGTGGAAAATTCCATTTGGTAAACAAATGTGTTAATGAAAACAAAATAAATGAAAATTACAACTGTAAATAATTAAAAAAATGAGCTGCTTCTGTGAGTGACGGAACATCAATTATTTCGGAAATTTTGAAGAAAAGACAACCTCACACTCTTATATTTCGAAATGGTCTTGTGCTATTTACAAAGTGGAAGATGCCATTTGGCGCCAATTAGCAAAATGTGCAGACCAAGATCAAACGCAACAGAAATAATCACCTGATCGGGGCCTACATTTTTTCAAAAAGCTTCAGATCTTTAAAAATAAATTTTGAAGAAAACACACACTTGTGTTGATCTTGTGCTTTTTACAAGGTGAAAGATCCCAGTTGACGCCAAATGGCAAAATAAAGTGCAGAGCCAGATCAGACCTAGCAGAAGTAGGCGTCGTATCAGGACCTACTCAGTTTGCCAGAATAAACATATTGAATAAAACAAAACTTCATACTCTTTAATTTTGAAATGGACTTGCTCTATTCACAAGGTGGAAGATTCCATTTGTTGCCAAATGGCAAAACCATGCATAGCCAGATCAGACGCAGCAGACGTATGCCTCTGATCAGGGCCTAAATTTTATGCAAAGGGTTCAGGCATTTCCAAATAAATATCGAAGAAAACGCAACTTGATTCTCCGAGTTAATTAAACAAAATATATGAAAATTACAAAAATAATTAATTCATTTTTGGGCCGCTTCTGTGAGTGAAAGAACATTGATTATTTCGGGTATCTGGAACAAATGACGATAATGAGATGTTGTTTTAAACAACTATCTTTATAGCCCCCCGTTGCACCTGGGTGTCATAAAACTTTTGGTCAATAAACATCCTGCATTTTGACAGTCAACTTCAATCACGACTCAGTATCTGTATTGTACCCTTTACCCCCAGGCAAATGTAAATGGATAATTGACTAGTCCGCCTGATTTGTTATGTTCCAACGGAAGAAAAACATCCGGAATAAGGAAAATGTGAAGAAATAGAAAAAAGAAACAAAAAGAAGGATAAGTGTGAAATAAATACGCAGTACTGATTAGTTGCTTTTGAAACGCGAAGCAGTCTGTGAATGTGCACTATCTGCGTTTTCGACACACATGTTTGATTGGCTAGTCAACAATCGCGATTTACACGCAATATCGCGTTAGTCATAAAAGCAAGTGATTGGCTAAAATAACATTCGCAATTGAAACGCGTGAATCACGAGTGCAAATCTCGCGCGTTACAAATGCGAAACAAATTCGTGTGCACTGTAAAGTTCTTCTCAAGCTTATCTGTATTAACTTGGTCTTTAAAAATATCTTCAGATGTTTTTATATACTCCCGGCACACTAGGTATGTTGATGAGTATGCAGTTTTCGCCATGCGATTGTATTTTCGTCCGCCTGTTTATCCTTCTGTCTGTCTGAGCCCGCATACTGGTCTCTATAGAATTACAGTTACACAGTCACTTGCAGTTTATTCCGTCGTACATTCCGTCACTTAACACCAATTTCGTGATAACAAATAGCTTTTTAAGTGACTATCACATGAAAAGTGTTCTGCTTTAATGTTACATAAGTACTGTTTCGTGAGAATGTGTGTCCATCCGTTATCGCTTAACTTCCAAGTTTTGCTTTAATTCTTATATCTTGCTAATACCTTGTCCAATTCATTACATATTTGGTATTTGATATCGCTATAGCATTGTCTTTAACATTGGTAATTGAGATCCCAGGGTCAAGTGATAGTACTCCCGCTGTCAAGATCACAAACTTAGAACTTTAATTGAAATATTTATGTTAAAGTTTATTTTTATAGTTTAGGCATTTCATTGTATACCTAACACCTACGATTATTTTTGATATGTGGGCATTTTATGGGCGCAGAAAAGATACTGCTGTCAGCAGATCAATATCATAAACTTAGAAAATGAGACCAAGGTCATAAACTTAGACAACTTGGTCATTTTCTCTAGTTGCTTTTGCCCTTTCCTACACATAAGAGCACTGTCAAGAAGTGTGCAAGTTACTAAGGTAGCTGCCACTTCTACCACAGATACGCATTGAGGTCCCAGCTAAAAACAAAGTTTAAATCGAATAACACAACTTGAGACTTTCTAATCTCAGTTTTCAGTATGACTGCTATCGAAAAATAAAGTGACAGTATTTGAGCATATAGAGAAAGCTGGGTATTAAGGGGGTATACATTATTTTTCTTAGTTCTGCTCCAAGACAAAGGGTGTGGGTACTCGTTAGAACCGCCGAGCACCAACAACCTATGTTTGCACTGTGAGTAAGAAATGTATCATGGATTTTATCAGAAAAGTAGCGTTTTTGAGATGTGAATTATGCACTATGTCGCACGGGTGTGTTATCGTAAAGATTTGGACTGTAGTCACATGGGAAACATCCCTGTGAAGATTCCAACGATTTAGGAGTTTTTTTTTTTCGATGTCCAACGATTTAGGAGTTTTTTATTCGCTTTTAGTTCAGGCTTGCTCATCCTTGTTGTTATAGCTATCTTATTCCGTCACGCTCATGGGCACCCGGGTATACGAAAGGAGTTACGCAAAGAAATAGCGAAGAAACTAAAAACGTTCCGATTGGCAAGAGGAGTTGTTTCCTGACTCAGTCTGTTTCATTTCTGTTGCTGCTGAAGATCTGTCACCTTTGAAATCAGGCAGTCATTGGCTATTTTAAGTTCGGCCAATCAATTATGCTCTTTTTTATTTGTTTAGGCTTATATCTGCAGCCACCGAGCGGGGGTTCTTTAAACATCACGATCGTTAAAACTGTAGATGCGACCAGACCATAATGGAAACCTAAACAAAGGAAGGCCATAAGGACAGTTACTTTCCCACAAAATGGCCATATGGCCATCCAAAATAAAAAGACACAAGTGATACACACAGTAAGTAACAAACAACACCATAAATAAACCGCCACAGAAGAACCGCCTTGGAAAGGTCAGTGGAAAATTTTCACTGGGTGGGGGGGGGGCTTAAATCGATTTTACGTGGCCACAATCCTCGCCCTTACTTCCGTCGCGATTTAGACAAATACTTTGTTCAGTCCGCATGAACGCCTCCTAACTCATCAGTGCAACATCTCCGTGAACACAAAAAATCAAAGAACCATAGAGGTGAGACAACGGTGAGGACTCGACAGCAAGAAACCACTGAAATGCTGGAGCAAATGAAAACCAACAGTTAGACTCCGATGGGCCCGAACAGAGACAGAGCATCAGGCACCAACCAACATTACATTGAATTAGATCTCAATGTCGGGTAAAAGTCCCACAAAATTGGAAGCAACGTCTCCAAAATGACCTATACAGTGTCGACGGGGACGTTAAACATCAAATCAAACATACAAATAAGTATGTCAAAGACGCTTATTTGTTCCGCCATCACCAATAGGTACATCACAATCAGGATTAGATTTTTGTTGGTGTTACGTCAAACGACAAGGACCTGTTATATGGGAAGTTGGTCCCATTCTCTCACCAAAGAGATAAACTTAGCTACACTATCCTCAACACCTTAAGCTGTGGAACTGATTGAATCTCTAATGGTCCGAGGTATGAAAGATTCTTTGTAAATGTCAGTTCTGGCAGTAGGGTTCTGAAACGCCAGTGAATGGTGATTTCTACATCGCTTTGCTGGGGGAACACGGTCATCTGCTGGAATGCTCGCAGCACCCATTAAACCTTTAAATAACAGTATGATCTTACTGTCTCTTTTATAAGGGCCCCGCACTGAAAGTGTGGGTGCCCTATAGTAATCACTCTGTCCGTCCGTCTGTCTGTCTGTCTGTCTGTCCGTCCGTCTGTCCGTCTGTCCGTCCACACATTTTTTTATCCTCCATAACTTTTTATTATTCCTGGATGGATTTAAATATTACTTGGCATCATTCTGTCCGTCCGTCTGTCTGTCTGTCTGTCTGTCCGTCTGTCCGTCTGTCCGTCCACAAATTTTTTTATCCTCCATAACTTTCTTATTCCTGGATGGATTTAAATATTACTTGGCAGAAATGTTAACCATAAAGTGATGGAGTGTTGCGCGCAAGACTCAGGTCCGTACCTCAAAGGTCAAGGTCATACTTAGAGGTTAAAGGTCAAAAAAGGGTCTTTCCTGTGTCCAATTAATAACTTTGTTATTAATCCTGGATGGATTTAAATATTACTTGGCAGAAATGTTAACCATAATGTGACGAAGTGTCACACGCAAGACCCACAGCCGTACCTCAAAGGTCAAGGTCATACTTAGAGATAAAAGGTCAAAAAAGCGTCTTTTTTATTGTGTCCAATCTATAACTTTCTTATACCTGGATGGATTTAAATATCACTTAGCAGAAATATTAACCATAATGTGACAGTGTGTCACGCGCAAGACCCAGGTCCGTACCTCAAAGGTCAAGGTCATACTTAGAGGTGAAAGGAAAAAAAAAACGTCTTTTTTAACATCAACATTTTCCTACTCCTCTGATAGCGCTGCCGGGGCCCTAGTCAGTTTCACTGACAGCTCTAGTTTTCTTGGGGGACTCCCATCTTATTTTTTCCTTGTATTCCATCATACTCCCAGTTTCAAATAAGTAATTGTTTGTAATCTAGTAGCTCTATTTTGAACTTTTTTCAATTTCTGCATTGGGGTCCTTGATACAACCTCCGTATTCAAGATTGGGTGAACAAGTCCTTAAGATACTGCTTTTTTACATAATACGGGCACAGGTGGAGATTTCGCCCCAGGGAAACAAGTGTTCTATTGTCTTAGGATACATATTGCTAATGTGTGTAGTCAATCTCAAATCGTGTGTGATTGTCATACCAAGGTATTTGATGAAATCCAAATTCTTGAGGGCCGTTTCCTCCAAGGAGTAAGAAGCCTCAATATTATTGGTTCTCTCCCTAGTCATCTGAATAACATTGCTTTTTGACGGGCTACAATCCCATACCCGAGTTTCCTGCCCAACATCCTTGTCTATCTATGACACCCTGAAGTTTCACTAAGTTCTCTCTTTCTCTATTTTCCCAGTAGCAAATACAGTCGTCTTATTTCTGAGTCAACGTTCGTGGAAATATCACTGATGTGCAGGGAGAATAGCCGTGGGCCAAGAACAGTCCCTTGTGGGACCCCAGACAAAACTGGCATCCACGCCGAAGATTCAGCATTAGCAACAACCCGCAGTTTTCTATAGCGAAAAAGGGATATATCCATTTGAGAGTCTACCGCCTAATGCCGTAGCCAAATAATTTGGATTTCAGGGCTCGTGGAACGGGCTGTGTCAAAAGCCTCCTTATGTCCAGAATAAATGTGTCCACGTGTTTGTCTATTGCGCAGGCGTTAGTATCACATCCAAACCAACTAAAAAATGAGTATTTCTTAGACTTTATTTGTCTTTTTGAATCCAGGCAGACAAAGGATATAGTTCATAACGAAAGTATGTATTGGCGGTTTGGCATCCCAGTGTTATTTCAGATTCAACAGGTTGAGAAGATAAAGAATACAGCAATTAAGATGTCAGCAATGGCGATGCCAAAATATTGGCGGATTTAATCTGACCTTATGTTTGTTGGTAAACATAGTAGTTTCATTGACGTTGTGACAACGTCGTTGAATATTTGGACTCATTGAACTTCATCTGCCAGCCTATCCAGGTTATCTTGTAGAATTAGACAGTCAAGAGAATATACACGACACAGTCATCAGCAACAACGGATTGAAGACTTGATAGTCTCACGGAGAGCATTAATGAAAACCAAGTAAAGGGTCGGTTCGAGTACCGACCCTTGGGGTACACCAGAAATAACAGGGACTGAGACTTTAAAAATATTACGTTAGACCATTTGCTATGAGATCCCAGAGAACGATGCTCTAATCCACAATTGAGAAGATTATCGTATCCTGTAGTAGTCTTATTGATACAAATTTCCTTTCTCCTACCAAGAGACAGCGACTTAGATCCGTCGTGCCCTTTTCTCTTCTGGTAACGCATGCCTTTGACTCGATGTTCGTTTTTGAAAGGTCAATGGATAGGAAAGCGGAAAGAATTAAATAGATTTGATTCTATATCAAAAGGGAATGTAAAACATTCATTCACACACCTTGCCAGGAAATAAAAAAAAAAGTTAATAAACATCGTAGAACAGTTGGCAGCGGTATAATTCCTCATAATCTTATAAAAGAAAAGCTTAATGATTTAATTGAATGGGCTTTTCACAGAGAAGATTCTCTCTATCTTGCATGTAATGTCAGAAATGCATTTTTCACTTCTAAAGAGCATAAGAATTATACACTTTGGTCATGTCAGAAAGTGTGTGATGCCCTCACCTTTCTACTTGACAATATTTATATTAGATTCGGTACTAAGTTATTTAGACAAATTGTGGGTATTCCGATGGGTACTAATTGCGCACCTCTTGTGGCTGATCTGTTCTTGTATTGTTATGAAAGAGACTTCATTTTGTCGCTTTCCATTGATAACCAATCTGAAATTATTGAAGCTTTTAGCTCTACTTCTAGATATTTAGATGATCTATTAAATATTGATAATACCTATTTTGATGGTTTGATCAGTCAGATTTACCCCCTAGAACTTCAGTTAAATAAAGCAAATTCTTCTGATACCGAGGCCCCGTTTTTGGATTTACATCTATCTATTGTAGATGGATTTGTTTCGTGCAAAATTTATGATAAACGCGATGACTTTGATTTTGAGATTGTAAATTTTCCTTTTTTGGATGGTGATGTTCCTCGTGCGCCATCCTATGGCGTTTATATTTCGCAATTAATTCGATTTGCTAGAGTGTGTAGTCATGTAACTGACTTCAACACTCGTAATAAATTATTAACGGCTAAACTCCTTAATCAGGGTTATCGGTACCATAAACTACGCAAAGCCTTTTCTAAATTTTATAGACGCCATTCTGATTTAATTTCAAAATTCAATATTGGACTTAAATCTCTTCTGCAACAAGGTCTATCGGAACCCGAATTTTATGGTGACTTAGTATATAAATTCAGAAAAATATATAACCGCAATGACTTCAGCACCCAATTTCGTAAAATCATTCTTCGATATAAAAAGATTGGGTACAACATGGATATTATACGACAGACTGCATGCATGGTAGTTAACCCAATCACGGTTGGCAACTTTGCTTCCCTCTTTAATTGCACGCCGGTGGGTCAGGCCTCAGATTCTATGACGGCTCCAACGTAAAGGCTTATTGAAAATTAAAGAGATAATGTTGGTTGGTGCCTGATGCTCTGTCTCTGGTCGGGCTCATCGGAGTCTAACTGTTGGTTTTCTTTTGCTCCAGCATTTCAGTGGTTTCTTGCTGTCGAGTCCTCACCGTTGTCTCACCTCTGTGGTTCTTTGATTTCTGTGTTCACGGAGATGTTGCACTGATGAGTTAGGAGGCCTTCATGCGGACTGAACAAATTTTTTGTCTAAATCGCGACGGAAGTGGGGGCGAGGATTGTGGCCACGTAAAATCGATTTAAGCCCCCCAGTGGAAATCTTCCACTGACCGTTCCAAGGCGGCTCTTCTGTGGCGATTTATTTATGTTGT
Source organism: Lucinisca nassula (assembly GCA_963580285.1). Taxonomy (NCBI): domain Eukaryota; kingdom Metazoa; phylum Mollusca; class Bivalvia; order Lucinida; family Lucinidae; genus Lucinisca; species Lucinisca nassula. The sequence goes on from OY757010.1 coordinate 70,982,396, forward strand.
TGTTTGTTACTTACTGTGTGTATCACTTGTGTCTTTTAATTTTGGATGGCCATATGGCCATTTTGTGGGAAAGTAACTGTCCATATGGCCTTCCTTTGTTTAGGTTTCCATTATGGTCTGGTCGCTTAATGTTTGTATTTCTTTCCCTTTGGTGTCTTTTATGGATGGAGTAAGTTAATTGTATCAATTCCTGATCTTTGTTTTACTTCTACTTTACTTGGGGTAATTCGATGGACCGTCTAAAGCACTAGTTTAATAGTTTACAAAAAAGCATGAGTCTTCGCTAAGCACTTATTATTTATGTAGTCATAGGATTGAAAAGTCAAATAACAAAGCTGTTCATGTGTATGCTGCATTAGTTTGCCAGTAAATATGGAAACTTGTATTATAGCCACAGATTCCAAAAGTTGATTCCAGTTTCACATATATAATCAAAACAACCAATCTTGTACTATGACAATAGATTACGAAAATCAGAAGAACAGATATATCTGTTTTCACACTGAAGGTTAATCTTATTCCAAGCCAGCCAGCTAACATTTTTACAATGTGGTTAGTATATATGCCTATGATGCTATAGGCCCCCGCCAGTGGTAAACAAATTGCGGTGTTCGACCATGCTCCAATGGCATCATTTGCAAGAATGAATGCCACAAAGTACACCGTCCTTGGAGTGCGTTTCAGCAATATGGGACCCCGATACAAAAATGAATCATATATGGTTGAAATGAGCAGTCCTTTGGGCCATGAATGACTATGCTAGGAAATATAGCATCTCTTCATTGTTGCACAATTTGGACTGGCAACCACTTGAAGAAAGACGTTCAGTTGCACGTCCTTTTTGTTCCTACAAAATAGTCAAAGGCCTTGTGGCTATGCCCCTTCCTGGCTATATCCAGTCCGTTCTTATAGGATTTCAAAGTACTGCGATTCTATTACATTTCGTCAAATTTATACCGGCAAGGAACATATAAGTATTCCTTCTTTCCATTGGCCATTGTTCAGTAGAATAGCATCCCAGAGAAAGATGTGACCTGTCCATGTTATGACATATTCAAGGCATAGATTGGACAATTGCAGTTCCCTCAGCCCTAGACAGATATACCTGTTAAACGGTTTATCCTTTTAAGCCCGACTCACTCTATCTTGCGTGTAATGTAAATAAATGCCTTTTTCACTTCTGAAGAGCATACAAGTATACTATCTGCTCATGTCAGAAAGTGTGTGAAGCCCTCATCTTTCTATCTGAGAATATTTGCATTAGATTTGGTACTAAGTTATTTAGACGAGTTGTGGGTATTTCGATGGGTACAAATTGCGAACCCCTTGTGGCTGAACTGTTCTTTTTTTGTTATGAAAGAGACTTACTGATGTCCCTTTCCGTCGACAACCACCAGAACTTCAGTTAAATAAAGCATATTCTTCTGATACCGAGGCCCCATTTTTGGATTTACATCTGTCTATTGTAGGTGGGTTTGTGTCTTGCAAAATTTATGATAAACGCGATGATTTTGATTTTGAGATTACACATTTTCTTTTCTTGGATGGTGATGTTTCTCGGGCGTCATGATATGGCTTTTATATTTCGTAATAAATTCGTTTTGCCAGGGTGTCGAGTCGGGTAACTGACTTCAACACTCGTTATAAATTGTTAACTGCTCAACTTCTTAATCAGGGTTATCGGTATCATAATCTACCCAAAGCCGTTTTCAAACTTTTATAGACGTCACACCGATATACTTTCAAAATTAAAAGTTGGACTTAGATTTCTTCTGCTACCTGGTCTATCGTAACCCGAATTTTATGTTGCCTTAGTATATAAATTCAGAAAAAAATATATAAATGCAATGACTTCAGCACCCAATTTCATAAAACCATTCTTCGATATAAAAAGATAGGGTACAACATCAATGTTATACGACAGACTGTATGTATGGTAGTTAACCCAATCACGGTTGACAACTTTGCGTCTCTCTTAACTGCACGCCGGTGGGTCAGGTCTCAGAGTCTATGACGGTTATAGCGTAAAGGTTTACTGGGAATTAGAGAGAATCTAATTCTATGTAAAGTTGGTTGGTGCCTGATGCTCTGTCCCTGTTAGTCTTCCTTTACTCCAGCATTTCAGTGGTTTCTTGTTTTCGAGTCCACACCGTTGTTATGCACCCCCCTCCCCCGTGAATCTTTGATTCGGGGGGCATATAGTATTTGCCCTGTCTGTCTGGCTGTTTGTTTGTTTGTTTGTTTGTCTGTCTGTCCGTCACAAAACTTTAAACTGGATCATAATTTCAAATATATGAGACCTAGCCCCATGGAACTTCACACACTAATTCACCATCACAAGGGCTACATTCTGACCAAAGGCCACAACTTGGTGTCATTTTTGGCTGAATAATCACCCCTTGAAATTTTGCAAAACCTCAGAAATTGGCTCCCACGGTGGGCATTGGTCACCTATAATGACAGCTCTCGTTCATCTCTGTAGTTGTTTTAGTTTTGTAATCACGGAAACAGATGAGTTAGGAGGCCTTCATGCGGAATGAACAAATTATTTGTATAAATCGCGGCGGAAGTAAGGGCGTGGATTGTGACCATGTAAAATCGATTTAAGCCCCCCAGAGGAATTCGTTTCACTGACCGTTCCAAGGCGGTTCTTCTGTCGCGGTTTATTTAAGTTATGGTTTGTCTTAGAATGTGTGTATCGCTGATATTATTTTGTTTTGGATAGCCACTAGGCCTTTGTGGGAAAGTAACTGTCCTTTTGGCTTTCCTCTACTGCTGTTTCCATTAGGGTCTAGTTGTTTCATGTTTCAAGCTTTTATCTCCACTTCTAGATAATTGGGTGAATTATTAAACATATATAATACCGTTTTCGATGGTTTGATCAGCCAAATGTACCCCCCCCACCCCGCAGAACTTCAGTTTAATAAAGCAAGTTCTTCTGATACCGAGGCCCCGTTTTTGGATTTACATGTATCTATTTAAAAGGGTTTGTTTCTTTCAAAATTTATGATAATCGCGATGATTTCTGTTCTGAGATTGTAAATTTTCCTATTTTTGGATGGTGGTTTTCCTCGTGCGCCATCCTATGGCGTATATATTTCGCAATTAATTCGATTTGCCAGAGTGTGTAGTCATGTAACTGACTTCAACACTCATAATAAATTGTTAACGGCTAAACTTCTTAATCAGGATTATCGGTACCATAAACTACGCAAAGCCTTTGTTGAAAATTTTATAGACGTCATTCTGATTTAATTTCAAAATTCAATATTGCTCTCTTCTCTTCTTCAACAAGGTCTATCGGAACCCACGGCCCCCGCCCATCGGGGCTAGAAGAAATATATGGGCTGCATGGTGCTTCCACGCAGAGCTGAAACCGACTTGCAAACTCTAAGCCTGACAGGCAAAGCTGTGCGAGTCAGACCGTCCAGGCATATAAACCATATTGGTTTCATTGGGCAGCAGGGCTTGAGATGTCATTTCATCCCAATGTCGGGTAGAAGTCCCGCAAGATTGGAAACAACGTCTCCAAAATGACCTGTACAGTGTTGACGTGGACGTTAAACCTTAAATGTAACAAACAAATCTATCAAAACCCAAATTTTATGGTGACTTATAAATTCAGAAAAAATATATAACCGCAATGCCTTCAGCACACAATTTCTTACCCATTCTTCGATATCAAAGGATAGGGTACAACACATATGTTATACGACAGACTGCATGCACGGTAGTTAACCCAATAACGGTTGACAACTTTGTTTCCCTCTTTAATTGCACGCCGGTCGGTAAGGCCTCAGATTCTATGGCGTTTCCAGCGTAAAGCCTTATGCTGGTTAGTACCTGATGTTCTGTCTCTGGTCGGGCCCATCGGAGTCTAACTGTTGGTTTTCTATTGCTCAGCATTTCAGTGGTTTCTTGCTGTCGAGTCCTCACCTTTGTTTCTTTGTGGTTACTTGATTTTTGTGTTCACGGAGATGTTGCACTGCGTTAGGAGGCCTTCATGCGAACTGAACAAATTATCTGTCTTCATCGCCACGGAAGTAAAGGCGGGGATTGTGACCACGTAAAATCGCTTTAAGCCCCCCAGTTGAATTCGTTTCACTGACCGTAACAAGGCGGTTCTTCTGTTGCAGTTTATATTTGTTATGGTTGGTCTTTGGGTGTTTGTGTCGCTTATATTATTTTATTTTGGATAGCCTATTGGCCATTTTGTGGGAAAGTAACTGTCCTTTTGGGTTTCCGCTATTGATGTTTCAATTAGGATCTGTTGTTTCATGTTTGTGTTTCTTTCCCTTTGGTGTCTTTGATGGGAGTGTGGGTTAATTGTACCGATTCATGATCATTGCCTCCACTTCTATTTGGTGTTTTATTTTCCTTTACTGTCTCTGATGGGAGCTGTTGTTTAAATGTATCGATTCCTGATCACTGCCTTCACTTCAATTGTCAATCCTTTTATGGGTGATCCGTACTAAGCTATCATCTTGACATAGACTATTAATCACGCTTTTACTGTATTTTCGTTTTCATAGCATGACGTGAAGACCCTACTGCAAATGCCCGCGAGAGCGTAAGCAGTATACGAAGATAGTGGATAGATTACTGTGTAGGCGTTTACCCTGCAAACCTGGAGTGTTCGTAATGTTCACCTGCGAAGAAAATAGGATCGATGACAGTAATAGTAGACATACAGAAAGAAAACTAAAAAAGATGTACCTATTATGGGAGGGAAGTCAACATCATGTGAACCCAGAATATTGTTTATTTTGTTAGCGAAGACGGTGTGATAAACTAACGGGAGTATTCCGTTTAATTCCAAGTTCTAATAAGTGTGAAAAATAACACTAACGACCAGTTCACAGAAAATAATCTTCAACCCAAGTCATATACCCCTGGCATCGGCATGATGCAGGGCGCGTATTTCGTTTGGGCTCGTCATAACTGCATACATGTTGATTACGCACATACGTTCAGGCATTTGTAACAAGTATATACGTTACTGTTCGCTGTGTATTTGGAAATATAAATTTTCAAGTGTTTTAATATTTTGACACATATGTTCACCTAGATTACACAGGGCCCTAGTATATCCATGGTGAATGCACAAAATTCCAGAATAATGTATTTTGGTGTCTTTGGAAATGGAATTCAGCTTTATAGCTTGCTAAATGACATAGACACCCGGAAAACCTATAGCGCTGCCTGGGAAGAGTAAATAAAACCGAGAGTCCCATTTATTTAAATAAAGCTCACCAGAGCCGAAGCTCCAGGGAGAAGCTTAAAGGATCGAATATGGTTCATCATCCGTCGTCGGTTCTATGATCCACCATCCATCGTCGGCATCGTCAACCTTTCTAATAAACATCTCCTATAAATTCTCTAGAACAGTTGAAACCAAATAAGATTTGGAACCTCGCTGAGAGACAAATGTTTCTTTGTAATGTCTCTTTCACATACACAAGACGACCGATGTGCTCATAATCGTAAAAAACGTTTGAAACTCTTTTAATCAGGAACTGAATGATTGATGACCTTGAATCTTTGTAAGCGGCCTACAAGACTCGTGCCCTGCCATGTCTGTTCAAATGATGAAGCATGGTGACCTTGAACTATTTTAAAACAAGGCCAATTTCAGTCAATAAAAAAGCAGAGCAGTGAATTTTAGCTCACCTGAGCCGAAGGCTCCGGGGGAGCTACTGTGATCACTCACCGTCCGTCGTCTGTATGTCCGTTCACATTATCCTTTAAACAACATCTCCTAAACCACTGGATGGATTCTAACCAAACTTAGCAGAAATGATCTTTGGGTGGTCCTCTCTCAAAGTTGTTCAAAGATTCTATTCCATGCAGAACTCTGGTTGCCATGGCAACAAAAAGGAACAAATAGGAAAAATAAATAAAAAATCTTCTTGTCTGAAACCAGAACGTCCAGGTCTTTGATATTTGGTAGGAAGCTTCATCTAGTGCACCTCTACCAAGATTGTTCAAATTATAGCCCTGGGGCCAAAAATGGCCCCGGGCCGGGGCCGGCTAGTTTTACATAGGCTTTTATATAGGGAAAACCTTTAAAAATCTTCTTGTCTGAAACCTGAAGGCCAAGGTCTTTGATATTTGGTGTGTAGTTTCATCTGGTGGACCTCTACCAAGATTGTTCAAATTATAGCCCTGGGGACAAAAATTGCCCCCTCCCCCCGGGCCCACTTGTTTTACATAGACTTATAAGGAACAAAAAACCTTTAAAAATCTTCTTGTCTGAAATCAGAGGGCCTATGCCTTTGATATTTGGTGTGTAGCTTCATTTAGTGGACCTCTACCAAGATTGTTGAAATTGTAGCCCCGGGACCAAAAATGGTCCCGCTTCGTTGCCCACTTGTTTTACATAGACTTATAAGGAAAATAACTTTAAATAAATCTTCTTGTCTGAAACCAGAGGGTACAGATCTTTTATATTTGGTATGTAGCTTCATCTATTGAACCTTTTCCAAGATTGTTCAAATTATAGCCCTGAGGCCCAAAATGGCCCTGCCCCATTGCCCACTTGTTTTATATAGACTTAGAGGGGAAAAACCTTAAAAGTTTAACAAATTTCTTGTCAGAAACCAGAGGGCCCAGTTCTTTGATATTTGGTGAGTAGTTTCATCTAGTGGACCTCTACCAAGATTGTTCAAATTATACCCCTGGTGGGCCAAAAATGATCCTGCCCTGGGGCCCACTTATTTTACATAGACAAGTGAAAAAAAAACGTTAAAACAATGTTTTGTCTGAAACCAGAAGGCTTAGGTTTGATATTTGGTATGAAGCTTCATCCAGTGGACCACTACCAAGATTGTTCACATTGTAGCCCTGGGGCCAAAACTTTCCATACCCTGGCACACACAAGTAAATATCTTATCTCAGGTGAGCGATATAGGACCATCATGGTTCTCGTCTTATTCTATCGTAGCATATGACTTGAAAATAGATTTGTGCAATCAGATAAATTAACTTTTATAAATACCATAAATGCCAAAGGTTAAGGTCATTTATTGACCTTTGTCCTAAAACAGCCACCAGTTTTTTTTTTTGCCTCACCAGAAATTAGGCAAACTCACCTAGTCTTTCTAACACTTTTAGGTGGCTTTCAATGCATTTAGATAATAGCTTGGATCTATACAAATTATTTCTATATGATTTGGTGAAGATATACATAACGGTTTCTTAGCAAATCGGGGTGAAAGGGTGAAAATCCCGCGGGATTTTTGAAAATCCCACGGGATTAAAATAATCCCGCGGGATTTTTTCATCACTCCCGCGGGATTAAAATCCCATAAAAATATCAGGGATTTTTCTCCCGCGGGAGAATTTCAAAATTTTAAATCTTGCTTTAAACCATCAAAATGAACCTACTTAACATTAAAATACATGCACAAAAAATATGGCTGCTCCAGCTCTAATTTCAATTTCTCCCGCAGGATTTTTCTCCCATGGGATTTTTTACGGAGAAAAATCCCGCAGGATTTTTTTATTTTTTAAAATGCTCTGGAATGAAGGTGTAATATCTTTTTTCTATTAATAAGGTCAATTAGAGAAGCTTACAATGAGTAAAGTATGAATATAACTATTTTTAAAAAATCCCGCGGGATTTTAATCCCATGGGATTTTTATCCCATAATCCAAAATGGGATTTTTCTCCCGCAGGATTTCACTTATTTCCAATTTCCAATAAATCTGCTTTGTTTGGACAAAGCTATAACAATTTTGTCCATTTATGTATAAAACATGCATAATTTAACGGTTTAAAGTAACTAATATTGGCTCCATTGAAATTAACTTCCGCGGGATTTTTATCCCATTTCAGAGCACAGGATTTAAATCCTGTGGGATTATTTTATTTCTTTCATTTTCTTTTCCGGCTGATAACCCATTTTGTACCAGAAACCCCAAAACGGGTACCCTGGCAAACAGTGCAGGCCCAGACCAGACGCCGCAAAACGTGACGTCTGATCAGGGCCTACATGGTTTGTGAAAAGTTAAGATATTTTCAAAGTAAGTTTTAAAGAAAACACAGCCGGACACCCCTTAATTTTGGAATGGACTCCTGGTATACATAAGGAGGAAGATTCCAGTTGGTACAAAAAGGGTTAAAATTTAAGAACAATGTAAGAAAATCAGACTTCAGGTCCTTCTTTCCAGTTAGTGGATTGGCCTTTCTAAGCTTTTAGGGTAAATTCTGACATTCTTTGTCCGCCTCAGGTCAACGCCCCATCTAAACACTTCTTTAATAATAGAAGCCTATAAGATACAGAAACTTCTGTAGCCGTCGAAAGCTTTGAACAGACTGAGTGAGCTAAAATGGCTGATTAGAGTTTTTTTTGTTTTGTTTTTTTTGCCATTACTGTAAAAATCCTAAAAATTCAAACACAGCCAGGAATTGCTGTAATATTCTCCTAAATTTTTAACAAATTGTTTCATGTTCCAGCAGGGGGGTCCAAAAGGAACAGATAGAATGGCAAATAGTGTTGACACTGATCAGACTGCTTCAGGAGCAGTCTGATCTGGGTCTGCACCTATCTGTACCATACTTAGGATTATTATGGTACCAGGTTTTCTTTCAGAAAATAATGAAATAGATTTTATTGCATATTGTTATATGATCAGCCTTAGCAATGTGCTTTATGGACAGCCTTGATACAAAGCAGCTTCATCACATTACAATAATATATATCCATGTCCTAAAACTTCATTTTATATCACACTCCAATGAATTTCATTTTGTATTTTTCTGGTCTCTATAGTAAAAACATATGTTGTGGGTGCTCTGTAGTACTGCCTCATCAAAATCCCTGATATTTTTATGGGATTTTAATCCCGCGGGAGTGGAGAAAAATCCCATGGGATTATTTTTATCCCGCGGGATTTTCAAAAATCCTGCGGGATTTTCACCCTTTCATCCCGGTTTGCCAAGAAACCGTTGTGTATATCTTCACCAAATCATATAGAAATAATTTGCATAGATCTAAGCTATTACCTAAATGCATTGAAAGCCACCTAAAAGTGTTAGAAAGACTAGGTGAGTTTGCCTAATTTCTGGTGAGGCAAAAAAAAAACTGGTTGCTGTTCTAAATACTACAGATTTAGTTATTTTATTTTCGCCCCTCTCAACTTCCGGGCGGATTGAACGAAATTACACATGGAGCCCTCAGCATTGGGAAGGCGGCTCTTCTGTGGCGATTTATTTATGATGTTGTTTGTTACTTACTGTGTGTATCACTTGTGTCTTTTAATTTTGGATGGCCATATGGCCATTTTGTGGGAAAGTAACTGTCCATATGGCCTTCCTTTGTTTAGATTTCCATTATGGTCTGGTCGCTTAATGTTTGTATTTCTTTCCCTTTGGTTTCTTTTATGGATGGAGTAAGTTAATTGTATCAATTCCTGATCTTTGTTTTACTTCTACTTTGTTCACAAGATTTTGGTCCCATGATCAAGACGGCCACCATTCTTTTGGGAATCTTGAAACTTGGTGGGCTGCATTCGGCGACTGTAGCCCTACCGGATTTGCCCTGCCTAATTTAACGTCAAGATCAAATGAACATGCATTTAAATGGAAAAATAACAAAACTGTGTATTTGTTTTCGAAGTGACTTTTCCAAAAACAACATCAATACATAGAGGATCTTACATGAGTTCTCATGTATTATTGAATTTATTAAACGAGTTGAAAAGGGATAAAATATGAGGCTTTGCCGAGCATTTTATCCCTTTTCCTCAACGAGTTTCATAAATTCAATAATACATGAGCACGAATGCAAGATTCTATGTATCATATGACATTTAAAACGACTGTTTACAAAGTATGTCAATATTCCGCCATTAGTAAACGCGAAGTCGTAAAGGACGTCGGACATGTAACGTTACGGGACATATCTAGCTTATTTGCATATTTACTCCACTAGTGGAGTATCGAAAATATTACATGGCGTTATTACACTCTCAGACGCGACGTCATGTGATAAACGCAGTTTTATTTTCACTTCATTTCAGCTGGCTTTAAGTGTGGTGTCGTGGCGATCGATCGTTCCCCATTGCTTCATCATAGTATAGATTTTTTTTCTATTTCAAATAAAATCACTGAGCCAATTTTGATGCCTTTAAAATGAATGCAATACTATTCAAATAATCGTCGTAGAGGGTAAGCAGGCCTGTGACGTAAAGTGATGCTCTTTAAGAGTCTTATTTTTAATCTGTCTATTGTTTACACATTTCTATAGGCACTTTAATTAACATAATGCAGATTGATTCACACCTAATTAATGTCATTGACCTATTAATAATGTGCTACTAATTATCTTTTTTTACATTTTTATTCTACATTTAATGAACAGCATTGGGACGTTAAGCCTCACATCAAACATACATACATACATACATACATACATACATGCATACATGCATACATACATGTTGCCCCCGAACACATGGGCTTGAAGAAATAGATGGGCTGCATTATGCTTCAATTCAGAGCTGAAACCGGCCGCACACGAGTACTTGTAAACCGCTTAGAGTATCTAAGCCTGCCCAGGCAAAGCGGTGCGAGTCGGACCGTCCATGCTTATAAACCCTATTGGTTTCATTGGGCGACAGGGCTTGAAATGTCATTTCATCTCAATGTCGGGTTAAAGGCGCACAATATTGGAAGCAACGTCTCCATAATGACCTGTTCAGTGTAGATAGAGACGTGAATTTGAATTGGAGGCAATGATCAGGAATCGTTACAATTAACCCACAGCTCCTATCAGAGACACCAAAGGGAAAGAAACACAAACATGAAAGAACAGACCCTAATGGAAACATCAATAGCGGAAGCCAAAGGGACAGTTACTTTTCCACAAAATGGCCAATATGCTATCCAAAATAAAATAATATAAGCGACACAAACACCCAAAGACAAACCATAACAAAAATAAACCGCGACAGAAGAACCGCCTTGGAACGGTCAGCGGAAACGAATTCCACTGGGTGGGGGGGGGGGCATAAATCGATTTTACGTGGCCCTTACTTCCGTCGCGATTAAGAAAAATGATCTGTTCAGTCAGGCCTCCTAACTCATCGGTGCAACATCTCTGTGAACACAAAAATCAAACAACCACAGAGATGAAACAACGGTGAGGACTCGACAGCAAGAAACCACTGAAATGCTGGAGCAAAAGAGAACCAACAGTTAGACTCCGAATGGCCCGAGACAGAACATCAGTTACCAACCAACATAAGCTTTTCGCTGGAACCGTCATAGAACCTGAGACCTGAGCCACCGGCGTGCAGTTAAAGAGGGAAGCAAAGTTGCCATACACGATTGGGTTAACTACCATGCATGCAGTCTGTTGTATAACATTTATGTTGTACCCAATCTTTTTATATCGAAGAATGATTTTACGAAATTGGCTGCAGAAGTAATCGTGGTTATTTATTTTTTCTGAATTTATATACTAAGTCACCATAGAATTCGGGTTCCGATAGACCTTATTGCGGAAGAGATTTAAGTCCAATATTGAATTTTGAAATTAAATCAGAATGACGTCTATAAAATTTTAAAAAGGAACTCATTTTTGATTTTTATTTGCCTTCACTGCAGCTGGTGTTGTGCCGTGTGGCGGCCGTAAAACGTCTCCCCGTACATCAACCATAGTGCAGTTTATATTTTACTTTTGGTCCTTTGAGATCATCGTGAATATTCTGAGAAATCGGAAATAAATTATTGGTTTAGGCTCATTCTAGACAGGTTTTTAATTATTTTGACCCCATTTAGATTTATTCAGTCTTTGAATCGACTGCCTATTCGAAATTCGCAAAATTGCAGTACGTTTCCTTTGGCTTTCTTTGCCGGGTCATTACAGGGTCACTGATGAGGCTTTATTAGCCGAAACTACGTAGTATGGCCCATCATCTTTCATATGAATGTTTTCATTGCTCTTAAAGGAACTCATTTTTGATTTTTATTTGCGTAGTTTATGGTACCGATAACCCTGATTAAGAAGTTTAGCCCGTTAACAATTTATTACGAGTGTTGAAGTCAGTTACATGACTACACACTCTGGCAAATCGAATAAATTGCGAAATATAAACGCCATAGGATGGCGCACGAGGAACATCACCATCCAAAAAAGTAAAATTTACAATCTCAAAATCATAATAATCGTGTTTATCATAAATTTTGCACAAACAAACCAATCTATAATAGATAGCTGTAAATCCAAAAACGTGGCCTCGTAATCAGAAGAATTTGCCTTATAGCCTCAATTAAAAAAAAAGTCAAATAAAATGACTTCCTCATTTTGAATTAGGCGACAAAAACATAAACGTTGTAGTAAATAACATCAGCCTCAAGGAAATCAACTTAGAGAAATCACGACGCGTCCTGATCCAGGTAGAATCGAAGGTTTCAGACATTATATAGCGCCTGTGGTGGAGAACAGTGTATCAAAAACGACACGCATGTAGTTATTGAAATTAACTGGAATTGCAACGAAAGCGGCCTATGTATTTGGATTGAGGACAACTATAAGTTTCACTATGGGGAAGAACCCAAACTCACAGTTTCCCAGGTAACGCCTCACCATGACGGGAAAGGCAATGCGAGCTATACAAGAAAAGCAGATGTACGATATGGGAAGCACTACTGGAAGCCGCTAAAGCAAAAACGTGCGGTGAGTGTTATTTCTTCCCACCCACAAGAACTCCACCGACGGATAGCGGCGACAACCCCATCAGATATAAGCTGAGTACTGGAGAGCTGTATTCTATTCAACAAATACTGGGTTTTACGAAAAGTGGTTCAAAGACTTACTCGCTTTTGTAACAGAATATCTGAGAGATGAGACCCTTAGCTTAGCTGTATTTGATTAGACATAATTTGAAAGAGATGAAAGCGATTTTCGCGAAAAGAATTTGGGACCGGCAGTTTTCACAAACGACTTAAGAGGAGAGACACTGGGTATTGGTGGCTGTGGTGGTGGTCGTAGTCGCGGTGTCTGTGGTGGTGGTGGTGATTGTGGTAGTAGTGGAAATTGTGGTGGTGTCTGTGGTGGTGGTGGTGATGGATGAGGTGGTGGTGTCTGTGTTATGGCGGTGGCGGTGGCGGTGGTGGTGGTGTCTGTGATGGTGATGGTGGTAGTGGTGTCTGTGGTGGTGGTGGTGGAGGTGCCTGCGGTGGTGTTGGTGGTTGTGGTGGTAGTCGTGGTGGCGGTGATGCTGGTGGTTGTAGTGGTTGTGGTGTTGGAGGTGGTGGTGGTGGTCAATGATATGAAAAGTTTGTAAGAATGACCAAACTGCAAACATTTGAAACAAAAATGAATCGATGCTCAGACTGTAACCTCGAGTTCTCAAGACGTGATGCTTTGTAAAGGCAGCAACACATTACGCACGGTAGTGGGATAGTTCCGCAATCAGACATGACAATCAGCATTACCTTCCAACATCCGTTTTCTATGGTGGTGACTGGCCCTAGTGGAAGCGATAAAACGGAATGGACTACAAAGTTTCTCCTGTCCGACCTTATATACCCTCCATCTGAGCGTATCTTGTGGTGTTTTGGTCAACGGCAAAGACTGTACGACGACTGGTACGACCCCCAGTGGAATTCGTTTCCGCTGACCGTTCCAAGGCGGTTCTTCTGTCGCGGCTAATTTTGTTATTGTTTGTCTTTGGGTGTTTGTGTCGCTTAAATTATTTTATTTTGGATAGCCTATTGGGCATTTTGTGGGAAAGTTACTGTCCTTTTGGCTTTCTGCTATTGATGTTTCCCTTAGGTCTGTTGTTTCATGTTTATGTTTCTTTCCCTTTGGTGTCTCTGATGGGCGCTGTGGGTTGATTGTGTCGATTCCTGATCATTGCCTCCACTTCTATTTTGCAACGCAGACTTCCCCAGATAGACTTTGTACATGGAAAACCGAACAAACTGACTATCTCCGAGTATGTCGATACCCGCGAAAGGAACGTACTGTTTTTTGACGATTTGATGACAGCGGCTAAATGCGATCAAAAAATTGCAGGCCTCTTTACCAAGGGAAGTCATCACAGAAATTTGTCCGTCGTATATCTCACGCAGAATCTATTTCCACAAGGACAAGCTTGTAGAAGCTTCGCCTTGAACACGCAATATCTTGTCTTACTCAATAATCCCTTCGACAGACCGTCGTTGGCGAGAAGAAGTTATCCATCATCCAACTCCATGTTTATGAAACGATTCGAACAGGCTACGAGTCAGCCTTACGGATACCTGCAATTCGACCTAAAATCGAGCACGCCCGAACAAGAGCGTTTACGCAGGGACACATTTCAGGTAGAAAGAAAGCGGACATTAGAGGTTTCCGAAGAGTCCGATATACACGATAAAGACAGGGACGATGACGCATTAACCCGTAATGGGACCTCCGGGGAAACGTGTCAAAGATGCACTGGAATATGACCGCCTGTGTCTAGAAATATTGGAGAGAAGGTTGAAGGAACCCCTAAGGCAGTCGAATGCAGAGCGCTTCAAAGACAAGGTTAATAGCTACATCGAAGAAGAACTGCTCCTGAGGACGCGTATCATCGCGCAGCAAACGAGGACTTGCAATACCTCGGGTAAAGACTATGACACGATTTCGCGAGATTATCACCAGCTGCAAAAGGATCCTATTCAACGGCTGATTCTACAGCCGGCTAAAACTTTAAGCATACAGCATGACATGAATGTCGACGAACCCACCCAGCAAGCTGTAAAACTGAGAAAGGATTTATTCATCAGCATTTGGCCCGACCATGTCTTGACAGAAAACGATGAAAACCAGGAATCTGATGACGAATGAAATATATGTAAGAAGGATTAAGCAACGCTATATTAGGAGAAAAAATGGGTTCGATATAAGTGTTTGACGTGAAACTGAACAACTGGGTACCTTATGTCCCGGGCTACGATGCATGGTACCAACATTTCAAAGACACGAGTGAGGGCTATGTTCCACCTGATCACGAGGGACGGTTTATCGTCGGTAGTGGCAGAAGAAACCGTCTTCTAAAGAGAATGGAGGATCAACGTCAAAAAGAAATAAAAATCCAGGAACAGCAAAAACCCGTCGAGACATTGGTCACTCGTATGGCTCAAGCGGTTGAAATGGCAAAGTCAGATCTAGCACGATTACAAAAGAAGCATGAGGTCGAGACCTCTGATCGTAAGAAACCAAGAGCAGGCAGGCAGTTGGTAGATTGGACAACCTATAAATATTAATCGACGATGAACAGTGATCAACTGAATATACTTTCCGAATACCCCATGACTGTCTGCGCAGCGGAACAAATAAAAAAAGAGGAAGGTTCGTTATTTCAACACATCCACGATTTATGAAAAAGCGATACAGTGGGTCACATTTTATTTTCCCAAACACGGACCGCACGATTTTTTTAATTCAGTAGGAAACGGCCCTAGAATTTATGGCGTTGGATTTGAAGAGGTAGTCAATAAACCCTACCTAATGAACGATAAACACCTTCAACAATCTAGGTCTAACGTATGCGGACTATACTGCGCATACTATGTGATGACGAGATCTCGAGGTAAAACCATGCAAGACATTATCAAAGAATTCAACCCACACCAGAAGAAGTTCAACGAGCACCTGATTGTGTCTTAAATGAAAAGAATGCCTAGAAGAAGACCATAAGACTTTACAAGAACATTTATATACGTATAATAAGTACAATATTGTGTTGGATACAAATAAATGTGAAAAGTATACGTTTGTTTTGTAATTATTTCTATCCTAACACTCTCAAAATAGAAGTGAAGGCAATGATCAGGAATCGATACAAATAGCCAACACCACCATTTAGAGACGCCGAAGGGAACGAAACACGGACATAAAATAGCTATATCCTAATGAAACGTCACTAGTCTAGAGCCAAAAAGACAGTTACTTTCGTATAAAATGGTCAATTGACTGTCAGGAACAAACCGAGCACGCCTTATGCCGTTGAACAAAACAACCCAAACAGTGAAGATCAGGATCTACTCAAAGTAGAAGTAAAACAAAGATCAGGAATTGATACAATTAACTTACTCCACCCATAAAAGACACCGAAGGGAAAGAAATACAAACAATAAGCGACCAGACCATAATGGAAACCTAATCAAAGGAAGGCCATAAGGACAGTTACTTTCCCACAAAATGGCCATATGGCCATCCAAAACCAAAAGACACAAGTGATACACACAGTAAGTAACAACCAACAACATAAATAAATCGCCACAGAAGAGCCGCCTTGGAACGGTCAGTGGAAGATTTCAAGTCCATTTGCTCAGTAATGACCTCGTCCCCGTATTGTCAATTATATTTTTCAGGACCTAGATAACTCGCTAAGGGCTTTGGGTTAAAATACAAGGAAGCCAAGCACTGTTCCAAGTCTGACGTATTTTATTGGAAATATATAAATACATATACGCATCCTTACAAGTTTACAACGCAATAAAATTTACAACATAACGCTTTATAAAGTTAATGTTGCTGTCTTTCAAATATTTCTATCCACCGTTCTGAAGCCTCTCTGGCTACTCTTCGCAACTGGCGGCATCTTAACCACCAACACAACTCGTAAAATATTGTCAATGTCATACACACTAATCCAAACATTGTCCACATAGGTTCGTCTCTGTTATCTATCCAGTGTTGAAAGTGTTTTGGATCCATCTCACAAAATTTTTGGATCCTGTCTCGAAACCGCCTAAGGTCGCATTTGACCCGAACATGAACCATGTCTGTCTTTGAGGTGATGCCCGACCATCTTGATATATGTACAGTTCGGTGACCATTTGTAGTGTTCTTTGATGGTGTCGTCATCTCATTCCCAAGAGCTGAGTTTTACATAACAACTTAAGCACGGGCATGCGTCCGATTTCCCCTAGTTATAAGGTCCCGCCCGTGCTACTTGGTATCTGTCTGGTTGCATCTGTTTAGGATAAGTGTCGAATGTTTTGAGTCTGTTTTTGAAGAATTCCATATTGAGCTGATCAGCTTTACTGTCCATGACGTTCATGATGAGAATGTTGATACAACGTACACACATCGTTTATATACACAATGCCTTCTTTCCGATTGTTTTTTATTTTTAAAACTTATTTATCTTTTGAAAGTCACGTTTGATTATAGATTATACATTCTATTGGAAAAGTCAACTATAAACACTACCTACAAGAATTACACGTACTCGTTTTACTTTCTCCAACTAGTCTTCTATAGTCACACGGTGTACTTTTCTCAAATGACAAACTATATACAACACATTCTTTCTATGACATATAGGACATTCATATACGTATCTGTGAGGCATTTTTTATCACCGATTGTAAAACTCGTTGGGGGAACATCAAGAACGCTGTAACGCTCCCAGTTGGTTCATATGATCATTCTGCACAAAACAAGGTACCACTGCGTCCAGTTCCGGTAAAGCGTTTTCTATCTCTGACATCAGTTTTTAAGCGTTTTTATTTCAAAGGTCTCAAACACAGTCCCTTTTTTCGTGGTTACCACATTCTCGCTTTCTGTCCGAGTGTCAAAACATATATGACTCAAAACGAATGACAGCGATTAGGCAATTCTGATTGGATGTTGTTTTTAGTGTTTCTCTGAATGACCGTTTAACTTTAAACCGTGTCTAAACATTTTTTTCGAGTGATCGATTAAGCAATATGATTAGCGATTACCACAAAACATATCTTTCTAGTCCTTGTAAATATCACTTTTATCTTGTTGCATATCCTAAATTTCCGATGTCAAAATTAAAACATTTTTTTTAATTTTAATTCTTTTCCCACCCTGTTTCTTGGAGGCAGGCTTCTGTCGCGGTTTATTTTTGTTATGGTTTGCCTTTGGGTGTTTGTGTCGCTTATATTATTTTATTTTGGATAGCCTTTTGGCCATTTTGTGGGAAAGTAACTGTCCTTTTTGCTTTGTTATTGATGTTTCCATCAGGGTCTGTTGTTTCATGTTTGTATTTCTTTCAATATGGTGTCACTGATGGGAGCTGTTGGTCATTTGTATTGATTCCTGACCATTGCCTCTACTTCTATTATTCAACACATTTATTCATTGTATCCACGTTGAAAATACTGAAGCGTATTCATTGTAAACATCTAAGTGTTTTTCTACCGTGCGCGTAGAGAGTTTAAAGGTTTGTTTCCTTTTGAAGTTCGAAGAGCGAATAACAAACCCTATTGGAAGGAACTGAATTTTCAAAGATTTCATCAGCCAATCAAACAGCAGCGTGTTGATCATCCAACCATAATTTACTGTGGCAAACCTGTCCAAACAAGTCATTGCTTGCTTGTCAAAACATGTGTTCTGTAGTCATCAGGCCCTCAATGGCTTTACTCACTGGGTGGAAAATAAAGGGCCATATTTCAGTCGTATCTGGCACTTGGCATGTAAATTTTGATTAAATTAATATCAATTGTTTCATTGTCAAAGGACACGTTCTTATTAGAATTCCATAAATATATTTTATAACTAAACGTAGCTAAAAGTTTCATACTTTTCAGTGAAGTTTAATCTACTAGTGTGGTTATTAAAAAGCTATTATGTACTTTAATGCACCTCAAGTCGAATAATTTTTACACTCCTTTTAAACTTAAACGGCTAATTAATTTCTTATTAGCGTAAGGACGTAGGGTTATACAAGGTTTGCTTTCAAAGTATTTTTTCTATATTTTACATTTCGCTAACATTCATATAAAGTCGCAATACTTAAGCCTTTTAAGCGGATTAAGAAGTATTTCTCTTGTGACAATTGAATTCAACCTTTACTCCGAGTTCAAATCATCAACCTTAAAATATGGCTGACCAAGAAAATAGGTAATCAATTACGTCATCTTTGTTTGCCTCCAAACAGCTGTCTATATTAATGGCTGTGTTATCCTAATATGTGTCTATAAAGGCGGATTATACACTTACCCGGAATATTCCGAACCCATTCAAGATAGCCAACATCTTGATTAAACGTCCTCAAGATGTACACTCTGCCATTTGAGTTGAACTCATATTCGTCACCGTCCGGTTTCTCTTGCGCACTTAGTATGAAGTACCCTCGACAGAACTCCACCTGCAAAATACCCCATATAAACCATTACGAAAACACGCCTATACAAAATCATTGCAAACTTTACCGCCGGAAAAACGAAAATTTTAAGATGAAGAATTGTGATATTTTTCTTATTTCTGCTCAAAATATAGAATGTGGGCACGCGTTAGAACCGCCTCAACGAGGCGGTTCTAACGAGTACCCACAATCTATATTTTGGGCACGCGTTAGAACCACCTCAACGAGGCGGTTCTAACGAGTACCCACAATCTTTATTTTGGCGGACACGCGTGAGATGCGCCTCAACGAGGCGGTTCTAACAGGTACCCACAATCTTTATTTTGACGCAGAAATAAGTAAAATATAAGGTTTACTCCTGCAAACCCTAGTTTTACTCTATAAACGTGGGATTCAATTGGGTCAAAATAATATAGGAGTTTTTTGTGATGTCGTTTTTGGCCGATTGATTAAACTATAATGCATTACTATATTGATGTTTTCAACGGGACTAACACTTATTAACACTTATAAACCGCGTGCAAATTAAAGATAATGGTGTTGTTAAATAATCAGAGCACTATGAAAATATAGAAGCATCTAACGGAAAGCACATCTTGCCTAATATTCGGATGGAGAGTGTTACAGCAGCCAAATAACTTGGGTTCACAATTTCTGATGACCTAAATAAGAGTTCCCATACAGATAAGATCACCAATCAAAGCATAAAGTGTAGTTTTCGGAACTAGTCCTGACCTGAGATTTAAGCTGTTATGTTTAACTCTAAAATTCCAGCCTTTAAGCAAATAGTGAAGATCTTGATCAGACGCGTTTATCAGTGTTTATTCAGGGTCTACACTGTTTGCCAAACCTACTCTATCATGCCAAGATAACCCTCTTTAGCCTTAACTCACTGACATCACTGCGGCTATTTTATATTCAAAAGTTATTCCAACACGTCAGTGACAGTCACGTGGACTTTAGCACTGAAGAACTTTTCTTCTAAGTACGTTGGTCGATTGACAAACAATCGACCCAAACATAGCCGGGTTATTTATACCACTACGAGGTCAGAATGTTGCAAAAATGTAAGAGTGCTATCTGTAAAATCTGGACTGGAATCATCTGTTGAGATTGGCAAGATAAGATGACGCAGAACGCGGTGTACACTTTTTGCATTAGGAACAAGCAGTTAATGCTTAAACAAAGAAGTCCAAGTCTCCGTTCATTACCATTTTCCGAGCCTGCACTCAGAGACAGTCGGCCAATGATTGCTGTCAGTGCTTTGATTCATTTACTCCTAAACCATCTCACCGTTGACTTTTTCGAGTACGTTCTTCCATCACTAAAGTTGTGCTCGTCCAATCTGCTAAACATGCCGTCTAGCCGAATGGCAAGTGATATATATTCGGATAAGCCATCACATCAGCATCTACACTGTTTGCAAAAGTATCTGTACCGAGCTCCAGGGTTGTAATGGATAAACTCTCCAGTGACATTGAGACTGCAAGTAGTTCTGTACTGTAATTATAACCCCGCTTTGAAAAAGTGGGGGCTATATTGGATTTGGCTTGTCCGGAATTCCGTCTGTCTGTCTGTCTGTCTGTCTGTAATATTTGATAGTGGGTACCTTGTGACCGCAACTCCTCTTACAGTTCAAGGTCAATCCTTTTGAAACTTTACAGGTGTTTTCATATAGGTCTGAAGATGTGCCTATTCTTTTTTCATTATCCTTAAATATTTTTTTTACTTATTTCACCTTTTTTTACTTAGACAATTTTTGAGATCTACTAATGTTAAAATGTATAGGGAGTAGCTACTTTGTGAACGAAACTCCTCTTACAGTTCTAGGTCAATCCTTTTGAAACTTTACAGGTGTTTTTATATAGGTCTGAAAATGTGCATGTGTGCTTTTTTCATTATCCTAAAATTATTTTTTTCCACTTATTTCACTTTTTTTAACTTAGACAATTTTTGAGATCTACTAATGTTAAAATGTATAGGGAGTAGCTACCTTGTGACCGCTACGTCTCTTACAAATCTAGGTCAATCCTTTTGAAACTTTACAGGTGTTTTCATATGGGACTGAAGATGTGCATATTCTTTTTTCATTATCCTTAAATATTTTTTTTACTTATTTCACCTTTTTAACTTAGACAATTTTTGAGATCTACTAATGTTTAAATGTATAGGGAGTAGCTACCTTGTGACCGCAACTCCTCTTACAGTTCTAGGTCAATCATTTTGAAACTTTACCGGTGTTTTATATAGGTATGAAGATGTGCATATTCTTTTTTCATTATCCTTAATTTTTTTTTTACTTATTTCACCTTTTTAACATAGACAATTTTTTAGATTTACTAATGTTTAAATGTATAGGGAGTAGCTACCTTGTGACCGCAACTCCTCTTACAGTTCTAGGTCAATCCTTTTGAAACTTTACAGTTGTCTTCATATAGGTCTGAAGATGTGCATATTCTTTTTCCATTATCCTTAAATATTTTCGTTTTCACTTATTTCACCTTTCTTAACTTAGACAATTTTTGAGATCTACTAATGTTAAAATTTATAGGGAGTAGCTACCTTGTGACCGCAAGTCCTCTTACAGTTCTAGGTCAATCCTTTTGAAACTTTATCGGTGTTTTTATATAGGTCTGAAGATGTACATATTCTTTTTTCATTATCCTTAAATATTTTCGTTGTTACTTATTTCACCTTTTTAACTTAGACAATTTTTGAGATCTACTAATGTTTAAATGTATAGGGAGTAGCTACCTTGTGACCGCAACTCCTCTTACAGTTCTAGGTCAATCCTTTTGAAACTTTACCGGTGTTTTCATATAGGTATGAAGATGTGCATATTCTTTTTTCATTATCCTTAAATATTTTCATTTTTACTTATTTCACCTTTTTAACTTAGACAATTTTTGAGATCTACTAATGTTTAAATGTGTAGGGAGTAGCTACCTTGTGACCGCAACTTCTCTTACAGTTCAAGGTCAATCCTTTTGAAACTTTACAGGTGTCTTCATATAGGTCTGAAGATGTGCATATTGTTTTTTCATTATCCTTAAATATTTATTTTCACCTATGTCACCTTTTTTAACTTAGACAATTTTTGAGATCTACTAATGTTAAAATGTATAGGGAGTAGCTACCTTGTGATCGCAACTTCTCTTACAGTTCTAGGTCATTCCTTTTGAAACTTTACAGGTGTTTTATATAGGTCTGAAGATGTGCATGTGCTTTTTTCATTATTCTTTAATATTTTTTTTTCACTTATTTCACCTTTTTTAACTTAGACAATTTTTGAGATATAGTAATGTTAAAATGTAAAGGGAGTAGCTACATTGTGATCGCAACTCCATTTACAGTTATAGGTCAATCCTTTTGAAACTTTACAGGTGTTTTCATATGGGTCTGAAGATGTGCATGTGCTATTTTCATTATCCTAAAATATTTGTTTTCCACTTATTTCACTTTTTTTTAACTTAGACAGTTTTTGAGATCTACTAATGTTAAAATGTATAGGAAGTAGCTACCTTGTGATCGCAACTCCTCTTACAGTTCAAGGTCAATCCTTTTGAAACTTTACAGGTATTTTTATATAGGTCTGAAGAAGTGCATGTGCTTTTCTCAAAATCCTTAAATAATTTTTTGCACTTATTTCACCTTTTTTAACTTAGACAATTTTTGAGATCTACTAATGTTAAAATGTATACGGAGTAGCTACCTTGAGGGTCACTGATGAGGCCTTATTGGCCGAAACTAGCTAGTCTGGCCCAGAAAACATGTACACGCCATATTTTTCACTTCTGTGGTGTATTCCTTGCTTCCAAAGGATAATCCTTTTATAGAACATATTATACCGTTGTTTACTATAAGTAACAGTACTTAAATCAAACATTGTAGACCCTGAGCAGTCATGACTCCCGTCCAGAATCTATATATAGCGCATTACTGGATTTCGTACAGCGCTATTGATAAACACACTGATATAATCTCGATAAAAATAGTACAGGACGATTAATAACCGTAATATTGGTTTCTACAAAGTGGTCACGTGTACAACAGTATTAAAACAGTTCTGCGCTTTATAACTTTGGGGGAAATGGTAAACCAATGGACCAAAAATGGCAAATCAGAGCCTTGGTTTCCTGAAAAGAAACATTCGGCTCCACAATAAGGACCTGCAATTAGTAGCATATAAGACTTTAGGCCGCAGCTAGAGTATGCGTCCACTGTATGCACCACACACCATCTGCCACTGATATATTCAAAGTGGAAGCAGCCCAAAGAAGGGCTGCCAGTGGACAACACGTGATTATTGAAAGTTGATACTTATATCAAGTTTTTATGTCAACGCAATTCTATATCCGGTACTGGACCAAACTACAGCACTTCCGCTTCTTCGAACATACACTTAATAAATAAAATAGCCCTTAAAACCAAACATGACAGTAATAGGATGAGGATGGAGCTTCGGAAAAACTCTAAATACTTAATATGGTAATTATCTTTTCCAAATAATTTGGCACATAAAGACGAGCTCTGAATGTAAAGAATACTTTAAGACTATTTTCCTACGCGCTTTCTGATGATATTTATATAACTGGTTTGAGATTTTACTCTTTCATCCCTGAGTTTCTGAACAGGACTCTTCTCGCTTTAAATATATTCTTATAGATTAGTTCATTGGCATGATAGCAAACAGTGAACATGTGGATTCTGCCGAGACTGCTCGCTACGTGCCGTCTTATCTTGATCTACAAGGTTTGCATAGATACAGTGTATTTCTACCTCGTCGTTTGCACATGTCTACAGGACTAAAAGGGTTAGTTCGCTTCTATGTGATTATTAGTGACCAACTACCTAAACAATTCTTTACTGGCCCACATCGAACACAGTTATTCACCTGCTTTCGAGAGCTCTAATTACAAAACATTTTGCTGAAATATGTGAGTTTTAAATCAAGTTCCGTACTTTTAGCAAACAAGAGGGCCATGATGGCCCTGGATCGCTCACCTGATCCATAGAGTAACAAGTGGGCCCGGGGAGGGCCATAATTGACCCTAGGGTTATAATGTGCATAATGTTGAGGCCGGTCTAAAAAGGTGAAGCTTCATACCAAATATCAACAAAGGCTATAACTGTCCACTAGATGAAACTCCATACCAAATATCAAAGACATGGGCCTTGCAGTTTCAGAGAAGAAGATTTTTAAAGATTTTCCTTTATAAGTCTATGTAAAACCAAAGGGTCTCGGGGCAGGGGCATTTTTGGCCCAAGGGCTATAATTTTAACAATCTTGATAGGGGTCCACTAGATGAAATTTCACAACAGATATAAAAGACCAAGGCCATGTGGTTTCACAGAAGAAGATTTTTAAAGATGTTCCCTATATAGGTCTATGAAAAACTAAAGGGCCCTGAGGCGGGGGTATTTTTGGCCTCAGGGCTATAATTTAAAGAATCTTGGTAGAGGTCCACTAGCTGAAGCTTCAAAGCAAATATCAAAGACCTAGGCCTTGTGGTTTCAGAGAAGAAGATTTTTCAAGATTTTCCCTATATAAGTCTATATAAAACCAAAGGGCCCCGGAGCGGGGGGGCATTTTTGGCCCCGGCACTACTATTTGAACAATCTCGGTAGGGGTCCACTAGATGAAGCTTCATACCAAATAGCAAAGACCTGGGCCTTGCAGTTTCAGAGAAGAAGATTTTTTCAAGATTTTCCCTATTTAAGTCTATATAAAACCAAAGGGCCCCGGAGCGGGGGCATTTTTGGCCCCAGCACTATTATTTGAACATTTTGGTAGAGGTCCACAAGGTGAAGCTTCAAATCCAATATCAAAGACCTGGGCCTTGCAGTTTCAGAGAAGAAGATTTTTATCGGAGTCTAACTGTTGGTTTTCTTTTGCTCCAGCATTTCAGTGGTTTCTTGCTGTCGAGTCCTCACCGTTGTCTCACCTCTGTGGTTCTTTGATTTCTGTGTTCACGGAGATGTTGCACTGATGAGTTAGGAGGCCTTCATGCGGACTGAACAAATTATTTGTCTTAATCGCGACGGAAGTAAGGGCGAGGATTGTGGCCACGTAAAATCGATTTAAGCCCCCCAGTGGAAATTTTCCACTGACCGTTCCAAGGCGGCTCTTCCGTGGCATTTTATTTATGTTGTTGTTTGTTACTTACTGTGTATATCACTTGTGTCTTTTAATTTTGGATGGCCATATGGCCATTTTGTGGGAAAGTAACTGTCCATATGGCCTTCCTTTGTTTAGGTTTCCATTATGGTCTGGTCGCTTAATGTTTGTATTTCTTTCCCTTTGGTGTCTTTTATGGATGGAGTAAGTTAATTGTATCAATTCCTGATCTTTGTTTTACTTCTACTTTAAGGATTTTCCCTACATAAGCCTATATATGTAAAACCAAAGGGCCACGGGGCGGGGGCATTTTTTGTCCCAGCACTATTATTTAAACAATCTTGGTAGGGGTCCACTAGTTGAAGCTTCATACCAAATAGCAAAGACCTGGGCCTTGCAGTTTCAGAGAAGAAGATTTTTCAAGATTTTCCCTATATAAGCCCATGTAAAACCAAAGGGCCCCGGGGCGGGGGCATTTTTGGCCCCAGCACTATAATTTGAACAATCTTCGTAGGGGTCCATTAGATGAAGCTTCATATCAAATATCAAAGACCTGGGCCCTGCGGTTTCAGAGAAGAAGATTTTTACAGATTGCCCTATATAAGCCCATGTAAAACCAAAGGGCCCCGGGGCGGGGGCATTTTTTGCCCCAGCACTATAATTGGAACAATCTTGGTAGGGGTCCATTAGATGAAGCTTCATATCAAATATCAAAGACCTGGGCCTTGCAGTTTCAGAGAAGAAGATTTTTACAGATTTTCCCTATATAAGCCAATGTAAAACCAAGGGGCCCCGGGGCGGGGGCATTTTTGGCCCCAGCACTATAATTTGTACAATCTTGGTAGGGGTCCATTAGATGAAGCTTCATACCAAATATCAAAGACCTGAGCCTTGCGGTTTCAGAGGAGAAGATTTTTTAAGTTTTCGGTGAAAAATCTATTTTTGGCTCCTGTGACCTATATGTGCAACGGACCGGAACAATTTGAACAACTTTGAAAGGGGACCACATTAGGATCATTCCTATGAAGTTTGGTCAAAATCCGATCAGTGGTTTGGATGGAGATGTCGTTTGAAGAAAAAAGTGATCCTAATATAAAACACAAGAGGGCCATGATGGCCCTGGATCGCTCACCTGATCCATAGAGTAACAAGTGGACCCAAGGGAGGGCCATTATTGACCCTAGGGTTATAATGTGCATAATGTTGAGGGAGGTCTAAAACGGTGAAGCTTCATACCAAATACCAACAAAGGCAATAATTAGAAAAATCTTGGCAAAGGTCCACTAGATGAAGCTACACACCAAATAGCAAAGACCAGAGCCTTGCGGTTTCAGAGAAGAAGATTTTTTTAAAGATATTCCCTACATAAGCCTATGCAAACCAAGGGTCTCGGGGCGGGGGCATTTTCGGCCCCAGGGCTATAATTTGAACAATCTTGATAGAGGTCCACTAGATGAAATTTCGCACCAAATATCATAGACCTAGGCCTTGTGGTTTCATAGAAGAAGATCCTGAAAGGTTTTCCCTACATAAGTCTATGCAAAACCAAAGGGCCACCAGGCGGGGGCATTTTTGGTCTCAGGGCTATAATTTGAACAATCTTGATAGAAGTCCAGTAGGTAGCTGAAGCTTAATACCAAATATCAAAGACTTCGCCTTGCGGTTTCAGAGAAGATTTTTCAAGATTTTCCCTATATAAGTCTATGTAAAACCAAAGGGCCCCGGGGCGGAGGCATTTTTGGCCCCAGCACTATAATTTGAACAATCTTGGTAGGGGTCCACTAGATAAAGCTTCATACCAAATGGAAAGCAGATTAATTAGAGATTACAGAAACTGTCATAATTGGATGTTGTACTGACATCGTAACGTCGTTATAACGTGATAATGACGTTGACGTTGTTGACGTTGTTGCTAAGTTTTATTTGTGTTAGTTACGCCGTCCCGCAAGATCATTAGGGCTGAATACAAAAGAAGAATAGTTAATAAATTGGAATTTAGGAACTTACAATCGAAGTTTCATTTCTTATGTTGCAAAATCCATAATCGGGAAAATCGCAGCAACATAATCTGGAAGCAGAGCGAGGTTTTACATTGAAAATCGGCAGACATCGAAGAAATTTTGATGGCATCATCGGAAAATAGGGTCGCAACGGAGGATCGCGATACCAGCATCGACGTTGCGACAGTGGAAACAGAGTTTAAAAAGGACAAAACAAGGGCAAAATCGAACTTCACGCGATCACGTAACAAGCTGCTGATGTTAATTGAAGAGACTGAATTCTCCAATCGCGCCGAAGTAAAGGAGGCATACAAGAAAATGGATAACTTTTTAGAGATAGTATTGGATGTGCTTTTTAACTTTTACGGACTTTTATAACCGAAATAAGGAACATCAAAAAGGAAAACGAATTGTTAGCGAGATGGAAAGAATAGAAGAAGAGTTTTATACAGTGTCGGAAGCAGCACGGGAATATCTCGATTCGCACAGAGACGATTCTTCAAGTGTATCTTCCGAAATGCTCACAATAAATCTTCAGCGGACATTGAACATAAATGATGCTAGTTCAGAGACACAGCCAAAAGAGCATATTGCGACAGAACACCCACGGGCATTAGCTGAGGTACACTTTTCAGATCGAAGTCAAAGCATAGACAATTCTGTGCCAGTGACAATTGAAAAATTGTTATGGCCTGCAACTTTGTCACATAAAACGGATGCTACGGACAAAATCGGGTCAATTCAGCAAATAGAGGGTATATATACATCCCGGTTGGTTAGGCAACGCAAAGAACAGTCAACACCAAGATGCGCATGAGGAGAAACCCATTGAAATTCACATGAACGCATGCGCAACTCCGTTAGAACCACGTGTTCACCATTATAGAGATTTGTCTGAACCGGCAGCCAGTTATGCAGCTCCCTCTGTCGGACAGGACCTATGGCGGCAGCTAAAGCGTGCACAAATCCCTGTATTTTCCGGCGACAAGAGGACATACCAGAGCTGGAAGGCAGCATTTCTAGTATGTATTGACAGTGCTCCAGCTACCGGGGAATACAAGCTGCTGCAACTGCGACACTATCTAGCAGGGGAAGCATTCAAGACAATAGAAAATCTAGGCCATTCTGCGACTGCCTATGAGGCAGCAAAAGACAGTTTAGAACGAAAATTCGGGGGCTCACGTCGGCAAATAGCCATCTATTTGGAGGATCTAGAGAACTTTAGACTTATTCGGCAAGGAAATGCTAAAGACTTGGAACAGTTCGCTGACCTGCTTGATATAGCAATTATCAATCTTCAAGAAACAGATCAATATCATGAGCTTGGAAACGGTTCCCTCTACACTAAGTTGCAACGCAAGTTACTCCAGTCTATGCTTGCCAATTACCATCGTTGGATATTTGAAAATAAGATGTCAGAATCCGTGGCAACTTTAATGAAATGGGTACTTCAGGAATCTGAATTCCAAACAGTCGCCTCTGAGACAGTGTACGGTGTGACAGGCAGTGCAACAGATACACAGACAACGCAACCAGGGCATAAATTATAAAGTCCAAGAACTTTTTTCGAAGACAAAAAGATTATCGTAGCATGAAGAAATTCCACTGTCAGGTATGTGGAGCAGAGCACGGTATTTGGAAATGTCAGATATTTGTAGAGAAGAGTGTTGCTGAAAGATGGAACCTTGCAAAACGTTTTCATCTGTGTTTTCGCTGTTGTGCAGAAGGTCATTCTGGGAAAACATGCCCTAGAAGTCGCCAATGCCGCCAAAACGGTTGCAAGGAACTACATCATCGATTGCTGCATCGGCAGCCGCATGGTATCGATCCAAAATTGAGCGTTAAGGACACTACCGACAGCACTGAGGTAAAATTACCTGATCTGTCATCCAGCAAACAGATCACTTCCGTTATGGAGGGGAATGAGCGCCGCTCACAGACGACAATGACGGCATGCGACGACACAACGCTAGATTTCATTGTACTACGCACCGTCCCTGTCATATTGAGAAATGGCAACAGATCATTGAAAGTTAATGCTCTGCTGGACGACGCAAGCACGAAGACATACGTGAACGCCGACGTCGCTGCGGAACTGGGTCTAAAAGGTAAAACTGAACGAGTGACATTAAATAATTTAAATGGGCAAGTTGAAACCTTTGAAACGAGACGAGTGGACATTGAATTAGAAAGTTTAGCTGGTGATGTTATACTTAGAGTAACAGCTTACACTGCAAACAAGGTGACAGGAACTATGTCTGTCTTCGACTGGAGTAACTACGCTCAGCGATGGCCACAACTAAGGCATATCAACTTCCCAAGAAATGCAAAGAAACCAGTCATAGACTGTCTAATAGGTCTGGATTGTATAGATCTCCATTGCGCAATCCAGGAAGTTAGGGGTCGACCTGGTGAGCCGATAGCAAGATTAACGCCGTAAGGTTGGACGTGCATTGGAAATCCAGGGTCAAATGGTAAAGCAACATTGCAAACGAATTTTGCAAGCACATGTTTTGTACGTGACCGAGCTGGAATCGAGGAGCTGAATGCCAGTTTTAAGCGATTTTGGGAAATTGAAGACACGACAATGGTACAAACCGGCATCTTGGGCGAAAAACCTATCGTACGACTAGAAGAACAGATAGCTCTGAAGAAAGTTAAACAATCGATTGAGTATGAAAAGAATATGTATAGGGTCGGTGTTCCATGGCACAGCAACGAACCAACTTTGCCAAATAATTATAGAATGGCTCTACGGAGGTTAGATAATACTGAAAAAAAGGCTTACGAAATCACCAACAATCGCCACTGCCTACAGCGAAATTATCAATCAGTACATTGATAAGGGATATATTCGAAAGGTTCAGGAACAAGAAAAGAACGATTCAAAGTGGTACCTTCCGCACTTTCCACTGATTAGGCCAGATAAGGAAACAACCAAGACAAGAATCGTTTTCGACGCTTCAGCGAAGTGTGACAATGTGTCCCTAAATGACGTCATCCACAAGGGTCCAAAACTACAACGCGACTTAGACAGGTTTTTAATTATTTGGACCCCATTTTGATTTATATCAGTCTTTGTATCGACTGCCTTTTCGAAATTCGCAAAATTGCAGTATGTTTCCTCTGGCTTTCTTTGCCGGATCATTACAGGGTCACTGATAAGGCTTAATTAGCCGAAACTACGTAGTATGACCCATCTTCTTTCTTATGAATGTTTTCATTGCTCTTAAAGGAACTCATTTTTGATTATTATTATTATTTGACGTACTGGTGCGCTTCAGACGATTTCCTGTTGCAGTAGTTTGCGACATAGCGGAAATGTACCTCCAGATAGGAAAAGCAGCGGAAGATAAACCATATCATCGTTTCCTGTGGAGGGGAATCCAGCAGAATCGACAACCGGACGTATATGAGTTCGACCGTGTCGTGTTTGGTGTAAACTCATCGCCGTTCCAGGCACAGTTCGTCCTACAGTCTCACGCCAAGTAATATCAGCGGGAGTTTCAAATGGCTGCAGAGACTATTCTCAAATGGACGTACATGGACGATTCAATGGATTCTGTGTTAAACGAGGAGCAGGGCATTAGGTTATATAGCCAGCTTTCGGGTATCTTGACAACAACCGGTATGCATGCGCGCAAATGGCTTTCGAATTCATCAAAAGTACTGTCAGGAATTCCACTACAAGACCGGAAGTCAGAAGTAGATTTAGACCGAGATCAGCTACCGAGCACTAAAACATTAGGGGTATGGTGGCTAGCAGATGAAGACATATTTACATTCCGGGAGCAGGCTCCAGATAGTAACATGGCGTATACCAAACGCAATTTTCTAAAGAAAATTGCCTCCCTATTCGATCCTGTCGGATTTCTAGCACCTTTTACAGTTCGTGCCAAGATGTTGCTACAGGACATGTGGTCTGCCAGCATGGAGTGGGACGATGAACTCACTGAGCCGCTAATCAATTTAGCTCGTGCATGGTTCAATGAACTTGAAATTCTCGCAAGGATACAGATTCCTAGATGCCTGCAGGACAAAGAGAGATCTTCTGACACCATGTCACTACATACATTTGTGGATGGGTCAGAGTCTGCTTACGGGGCCGTTGTCTATGCCAGTTGTACCTATGCAAATGGTTCATTTTCAAGCAAAATCGTGGCTGCGAAAACTCGCGTTGCACCAAGCACTGCAACAATTATTCCTCGATTAGAGTAAATGGGTGCAGTAATCGGAGTTAGATTAGCCTCAAGGGTAGCTTAAGTTTTGGAGATTCCCATGAGTAGTTCCATTTTCTGGTCTGACAGTCTGAATGTTCTCTGGTGGATTCGGGGCCGAAGTCGCGAATTTAAGCCATTTGTAGCCAACAGAATCGGAGAGATACAAACGAGCACTGATCCAGAACAGTGGAAAAACATACCAACAGCTCAGATTCCAGCAGATATCCTCAGCAGAGGGATTACCACAACAGAACTCCTGGACTGTAGTGCATGGTGGGAAGGACCAGAATTTCTGAGTCAACCGGAAGATACATGGCCTATCAACAAATTGCTCAGTAAACCAAGTGGAGATATGGAAGAAAAGAGATCTACGAGATCAAAACAGAGAATACCCAGGTGTCAAGTCTCAGACATTGAAGGATCATTTTACGGATTTCTCACAACAGTGGAAAGCTCTGCGTTTCCAGCCGAACCGAAGCGTTATTCAAGCTGGTATAAACTAAAAGAGTACTGGCCAGGATTAATCGGTTTATACAGAATAGTCAGCGATCCAAAATAGAGAGAACGTTCGGGGAGTTGTTGGCTGATGAGCTGAAAACTGCAGAGATCCAGCTTGTCAGGCACGCTCAGTTAACAGAGTTCCGGGACGAATGGGCATCCTTGTCTCGCGGGCGCAAACTGCCTGCAAATAGCAAACTACTCGGGTTACAGCCAAGGTTAGACGACGATGGATTGATGCGTTCCGATGGACGATTGAAGAACGCAGTTTCTTTCGTACGACGTCCGGTATCCTATCATTTTACCCAGAAAGTGTTGAACAACAAAACTTATTGTCAAAGATTTCCAAGAAAAAGGCAACCACGCATCTGGAACAAATCAAACTTTGGCTGCACTGTCCGCACGGTATTGGATAATTTCTGGCCGTGAAGCAGTAAGAGAATGGGAGAAGGAATGCGCCGAACGTCGCCGGAGAAAAGCCAAAGCTTGCCAGCAAATCATGGCACCACTGCCCTTTTCTAGACTAAAAACATCACTCAGGTCTTCACGAGGACAGCGGTTGATCTCGCAGGGCCATTTATTACAATACAAGGGCGTGGTAAAAGACGCATGAAACGGTATTTGTGCCTATTTACTTGCCTAGCTACGAGGGCAGTTCACCTGGAAATGGCATTTGGACTTGATACCGACTCATTCTTGAATGCATTTTATCGAATGACGAGTCGAAGGGGTCTTCCCGAGGAGATGTACTCCGACAATGGCACAAATTTGAAAGCAGCTGACAAGGAACTGAAATCTCTATTATCGCAGCTGGATCCGGAAAGAATTAAAGAATCAGTCGCAAATAAAGGAATAGTTTGGCACTTCAATCCTCCCTTAGCTCCACATTTCGGAGGAGTCCATGAGTCGATGGTCAAATCAGCGAAAAGAGCCATAAATGCCATTCTAGGGAACGCAGACATCACAGACGAGGAGCTGATGACGACGGTAATCGGTGCCGAGGGACTGATAAACTCTCGGCCGTTGACCTACCAATCTGCGAATCATACTGATGAAGTGCCACTGACTCCAAACCACTTTCTACTAATTAGATCGGGGGTTAGTTTGCACCAACTACGGTGGACGACACACAATATCACCAAGAAAAAGATGGCGCCGGGTTCAAGAGTTAGTACGCCATTTCTGGCACAGATGGCTTCAGGAATGGCTGCCCAGTCTCGGTGCACGTAAGAAATGGCATCAGGAGCGTCGGGATGTGCGAGTCGGCGAGGTGGTTCTCGTCATCTCTCCAGATACATCTAGGGGAAACTGGCCTCTCGGAAGGGTAGTCGAGGTCTATCCAGGTAACGACGGACGAGTGCGGGTCGCCAAGCTACAGGTTGGACAGGGCACACTGGTGAGGTCCGTGACAAAGTTGTGTCCTCTAGAACACGATTAATAAAAGGACATGTGAAGACAAGAATTTTATTAACATGAACTCTAATAGAGAAAAGTTTAATTTTACGAACTCATACAGTAGAAAAGCTTTAATACTAATGTGGTTTAAGATAAATTTATCATTCATACCGGAGAAGAACCTTACATTTCATAACAAACCGTTGCTAAAGACAGGAATTCTTTTTAACTGGTAAATATTTATTGCTTTAGATTGAGAATACATAAGACATTTTGCTTTAGGTGAATTTATCAAAATGAACATTGACTATAGCATTTTGAGGAGGGGAAAATGGAAAGGAGATTAATTAGAGATAACAGAAACTGTCATAATTGGATGTTGTACTGACATCGTAACGTCGTTATAACGTTATAATGACGTTGACGTTGTTGACGTTGTTGATAAGTTTTTTTTGTGTTAGTTGCGCCGTCCCGCAAGATCGTTAGGGCTGAATACAAAAAAAGAATAGTTAATAAATTGGAATTTTGGAACTTACAATCGAAGTTTCATTTCTTATGTTGCAAAATCCATAATCGGGAAAAACGCAGCAACACCAGATATCAAAGAATTTGGGCCTTGCAGCTTCAGAGAAGAAGATTTTTAAAGATTTTCCCTATATAAGCCAATCTCAAAGCAAAGGGCGTCGGGGCGCGGCATTTTTGGACCAAGCACTATAATTTGAACAATCTCAGTAGGGATCCACTAGATGAAGCTTCATACCAAATATCAAAGACCTTGGCCTTGCGGTTTCAGAGAAGAAGATTTTTTATAGAGATTTTCCCTATATAAGCCCATGTAAAACCAAAGGGCCCCGGGGCGGAGGCGGTTTTGGCCCCAGCACTAAAATTTAAACAATCTTGGTAGGGGTCCACTAGATGAAGCTTCATACCAAATATCAAAGACATGGGCCTTGCGGTTTCAGAGAAGAAGATTTTTAAAGATTTTCCCTATATATGCCCATGTAAAACCAAAGGGCACAGGGGCGGACGCATTTTTGGCCCCAGCATTATAATTTGAACAATCTTGTAGGGGTCCACTAGATGAAGCTTCATACCAAATATCAAAGACATGGGCCTTGCAGTTTCAGAGAAGAAGATTTTTAAAGATTTTCCCTATATAAGCCCATGTAAAACCAAAGGGCCCCGGGGCGGGGGCATTTTAGGCCCAAGCAATATAATTTGAACAATCTTGGTAGGGGTCCACTAGAAGAAGCTTCATACCAAATAACAAAGACCTGGGCCTTGCGGTTTCAGAGAAGAAGATTTTTAAAAGATTTTACCTATATAAGCCCATGTAAAACCAAAGGGCCCCGGGGCGGGGGCATGTTTAGCCCCAGCACTATAATTTGAACACTTTTGGTAGGGGTCCACTAGATGAAGCTTCATACAAAATATCAAAGACCTTGGCCTTGCAGTGTCAGAGAAGAAGATTTTTAAAGATATTTCCCTATATATAAGCCCATGTAAAAACCAAAGGGCCCCAGCGTTGGGGCATTTTTGGCCCCAGCAAAATAATTTGAACAGTTTGAGTAGGGGTCCACTAGATGAAGCTTCATATCAAATATCAAAGACCTGGGCTTTGTTGTTTCAGAGAAGAAGATTTTTAAAGATTTTCCCAATAAAAGCCCATGTAAAACCAAAGGGCCCGGGGCGGGGGCATTTTTGGCCCCAGCCTATAATTTGAACAATCTTGGTAGGGGTCCACTAGATGAAGCTTCATATTAAATATCAAAGACCTGAGCCTTGCGGTTTCAGAGCTCCTGTGACCTATATGTGCAACGGACCGGAACCATTTGAGCAAATTTGAAAGGGGACCACTGAAGGATCATGTCTGTGAAGTTTGGTAAAAATCCAATCAGTGGATTAGGAGGAGATGTCGTTTGAAGAAATTGTTTACGCACGGATGACAGACAAAAAGTGATCCTAATATAAAACACAAGAGGACCATGATGGCCCTGGATCGCTCACCTGATCCATAGAGTAACAAGTTGACCCTAGGGTTACAATGTGCGTAATATTGAGGGAGGTCTAAAAAGATGAAGCTTCATAACAAATATCAACAAAGGCAATAATTTGAACAATCTTGGCAAAGGTCCACTAGATGAAGCTACACACCAAATATCAAAGACTAGAGCCTTGCGGTTTCAGAGAAGATATTTTTTTTAAGATATTCCCTACATAAGCCTATGTAAAACCAATTGGCCCAGGGGCGGGGGCATTTTTGGCCTCAGGGTTATAATTTAAACAATCTTGATAAAAGTTCCACTAGATGAAGCTTCACACCAAATATCAAAGCCCTGGGCCTTGCTGTTTCAGAGAAGATTTTCAAAGATTATCTCTATATAAGTCTATGTAAAACCAAAGGGCCCCCGGTGGGAGCATTTGTGGCCCGAGGGCTATAATTTGTTCAATCTTGGTAGAGGTCCACTAGATGAAGCTCCATACCAAATATCAAAGACATGGCCTTGCATTTTCAGAGAAGAGGGTTTTTAAAGATTTCCCTATATAAGTCTATGTAAAACCAAAGGGTCTCCGGCGGGGGCATTTTTGGCCCCAGGGCTATAATTTGAACAATCTTGATAGAGGTCCACTAGATGAAATTTCACACCAAATATCAAAGACCTAGGCCTTATGGTTTCATAGAAGAAGATTTTTTAGATATTTTCCCTATATAAGACTATGTAAAACCAAAGGGCCACCAGGCGGGGGCATTTTTTGTCTCAGGGCTATGATTTGAACAATCTTGGTAGAGTTCCACCAGCTGAAGCTTCATACCAAATATCAAAGACCTAACCTTGTGGTTTCAGAGAAGAAGATTTTTCAAGGTTTTCCCTATATAAGTCCATGTAAAACCAAAGGGCCCCGGGCGTGGGCATTTTTGGCCCCAGTACGATAATTTGAACAATCTAGGCAGGGTTCCACTAGATGAAGCTTCATACCAAATATCAAAGACCTAGGCCCTGCATTTTCAGAGAAGAAGATTTTTATAGATTTTCCCTATATAAGCCTATGTTAAGTCAAAGGGCCCCGGGGCGGGGGCATTATTGGCCCAAGCACTATTTTTCCTTTATAAGCCCATGTAAAACCAAAGGGCCCCGGGGTGGAGGCATTTTTGGCCCAAGCACTACAATTTTAACAACCTTGGTAGGGTTCCAATAGCTAAAGCTTCTTACCAAATATCAAAGACCTGGGCCTTGCGGTTTCAGAGAAGAAGAGTTTTAAAGATTTTCCCTATATAAGACTATGTAAAACCAAAGGGGCATTTTTGGCCCCAGCACTATAATTTGAACAATCTTGGTAGGAGTCCACTAGATGAAGCTTCATACCAAATATCAAAGACCAGGGCCTTGTGGATTCAGACAAGAAGATTTTTAAAGATTTTCCCTATATAAGCCCATGTAAAACCAAAGGGCCCCGGGGCGGGGGCATTTTTGGCCCTAGCACTATAATTTGAACAATCTTGATAGGGGTCCACTAGATGAAGCTTCATACCAAATATGAAAGACCTGGGCCTTGCGGTTTCAAAGAAGAAGATTTTTAAAGATTTTCCCCAAATAAGCCCATGTAAAACCAAAGGGCCCCGAGGCGGGGGCATTTTTGGCCCCAGCACTATAATTTGAACAATCTTGGTAGTGGTCCATTAGATGAAGCTTAATACCAAATATGAAATACCTGGGCCTTGTGGATTCAGAGAAGAAGATTTGTAAAGATTTTCCCTATATAAGCCCATGTGAAACCAAAGGGCCCCGGAGCGGGGGCATTTTTGGCCCCAGCATTATAATTTGAACAATCTTGGTAGGGGCCTTGCGGTTTCAGAGAAGAAGATTTTTAAAGATTTTCCCTATATAAGCCCATGTAAAACCATAGGGCCCCGAGGCGGGGGCATTTTTGGTCCCAGCACTATAATTTGAACAATCTTGGTAGGGGTCCACTAGTTGAAGCTGCATACCAAATATGAAAGACCTGGACCTTGCGGATTCAGAGAAGGAGATTTTTTAAAAATTTCCCTATATAAGCCCATGTAAAACCAAAGGGCCCCGGGGCGGGGGCATTTTTGGCCCCAGCACTATAATTTGAAAAATCTTGGTAGGGGTCCACTAGATGAAGCTTCATACCAAATATCACAGACCTGGGCCTTGCGGTTTCAGAGAAGAAGATTTTTTAAATTTTCGGTGAAAAAAAATCTATTTTTGGCTCCTGTGACCTATATGTGCAACGGACCGGAACCATTTGAACAACTTTGAAAGGGGGCCACCTAAGGATTATTCCTGTGAAGTTTGTTGAAAATCCAATCAGGTGTTCAGGAGGAGATGTCGTTTGAAGAAATTGTTCATGCACGGACGCACGGACGCACGCACGCACGGACGCACGACGGACAAAAAGTGATCCCAAAAGCTCACCTCGTCACTACGTGAGGGTGAGCTAACAAGAGGTCCATGATGGCCCTGGATCGCTCACCTGATCCACAGAGTAACAAGTGGGCCCCGGGGAGGGCAATTATTGACCCCAGGGTTATAATATGCATAATGTTGAGGGAGGTCTAAAAAGGTGAAGCTTCATGAAAAATATCAACAAAGGATATAATTTGAACAATCTTGGCAAAGGTCCACTAGATAAAGCTACACACCAAATATCAAAGACTTTGGCCTTGCGGTTTCAGAGAAGAAGATTTTTTAAAAGATTTTCCCTATATAAGCCTATGTAAAACCAAAGGGCCCCGGAGCGGGGGAATTTTTGGCCCCAAGCACTACATAAGCCTATGTAAAACGAAATGGCCCCGAGGGTGTGGGCATTTTTGGCCTCAGGTCTATAATTTAAACAATCTTGATAGAGGTCCATTAGATAAAGCTTCACACCAAATATCAAAGACCAGGGCCTTCCTATTTCAGAGATGATTTTCAAGGATTATCTCTATATATAAGTCTATGTAAAACAAAAGGGCCCCGGGGCGGGGACATTTGTGGCCCGAAGGCTATATTTTGAACAATCTTGGTAGAGGTCCACTAGATGAAGCTCCATACCAAATATCAAAGACATGGGCCTTGCAGGTTCAAAGAAGAATATTTTTAAAGATTTCCCTACATAAGTCTATGTAAAACCAAAGGGTCTCGGAGGGGGCATTTTTGGCCCCAGGGCTATAATTTGAACAATCTTGATAGAGGTCCACTAGATGAAATTTCACACCAAATATCAAAGACCTAGGCCATGTGGTTTCATAGAAGAAGATTTTTAAAGATTTTTCCGTATATAAGTCTATGTAAAACCAAAGGGCCCAAGAGCGGGGACATTTTTGGCCCCAGAGTTATAAATGGAACAATCTTGGTAGAGGTCCACAAGGTGAAGCTTCATACCAAATATCAAAGACCTTGGCCTTGCAGTTTCAGGGAAGAAGATTTTTTTTAAAGATGTTCCCGATATAAGCCTATTTAAAATCAAAGGAGCCTGGGGCGGGGGCATTTTTGGCCCCAGCACTATAATTTGAACAATCTTGGTAGGGGTCCACTAGATGAAGCTTCAGACAAAATAGAAAAGACCTGGGCCTTGCAGTTTCAGAGAAGAAGATTTTCCCTATGTTTGCCCATGTAAAACCAAATGGCCCCGGGGCGGGGGCATTTTTGGCCCAAGCAATATAATTTGAACAATCTTGGTAGGAGTCCACTAGATGGAGCTACATAGCAAATATCAAAGACCTGGGTCTTTTGGTTTCAGAGAAGGAGATTTTTCAAGATTTTCCCTATATAAGCCCATGTTAAATCAAAGGGCCCCGGGGCGGGGGCATTTTTTTGCCCCAACACTATAATTTGGACAATCTTTGTAGGGGTCCACTAGATGAAGCTTCATACCAAATAGCAAAGACATGGCCCTTGCGGTTTCAGAGAAGAAGATTTTTAAAGTTTTTCCCTATATTAGCCCATGTAAAACCAAAGGGCCCCGGGGCTGGGGCATTTTTGGCCCCAGCACTATAATTTGAACAATTTTGATAGGGGTCCACTAAATGAAGCTTCATACCAAATATCAAAGACCTAGGACTTGTGGTTTTAGAGAAGAAGATTTTTTAAGTTTTCGGTGAAAAAAAATCTATTTGGCTTCTGTGACCTATATTTGCAACGGCCCGGAACCTTTTGAAGAACTTTTCGAAAATAGCTGAAGGTCACCGATGAGGCCTTATTGGCCGAAACTAGCTAGTCTGGCCCAGAATACATGCACACTCCATATTTTTCAGTTATGTGGTGTATTCCTTGCTTCCAAAGGATAACCCTTTTATAGGACATATTTGAAAGGGGTCCACCTAAGGATCATTCCTGTGAAGTTTGGTCAAAATCCCATCAGTGGTTTAGATGGAGATGTCATTTGAAGAAATTGTTTACGCACGGATGACAGACAAAAAGTGATCCTAATATAAAACACAAGAGGGCCATGATGGCCCTGGATCGCTCACCTGATCCATAAAGTAACAAATGGGCACCGGGGAGGGCCATTAATTAGGGCCATAAATGACCCTAGGGCTATAATGTGCATGATGTTGAGTGAGGTCCAAATAGGTGAAGCTTCAGACCAAATATCAACAATGGCTATAATTTGAAAAATTTTGGAGAAGGTCAACTAGATGAAGCTACACAACAAATATCAAAGACCTGGGCCTTGCGGTATCAGAGAAGAAGATTTTTAAGATATTCCCTACATATGCCTATGTAAAACCAAATGACCCCATGGTGGGGGCATTTTTGGCCTCAGGGCTATAATTTAAATAATCTTGATAGAGGTCCAGTAGATGAAGCTTCACACCAAGTATCAAAGATCTGGGCCTAGCAGTTTCAGAGAAGAAGATGTTCAAAGATTTCCCTATATAAGTCAATGTAAAACCAAAGGGTCTCGGGCTTGGGCATTTTTGGCCCCAGGCCTATAATTTGTTCAATCTTGATAGAGGTCCACTAGATGAAAATTCACAACAAATATCAAAGACCTAGGCCTTATGATTTCACAGAAGAAGATTTTTAAAGATTTTCCCTATACAAGTCTATGTAAAACCAAAGCCCCCCCCCCCCCCCCCCCCGCTCCACACACAAATGCGGGAGCATTTTTGGTCTCAGGGCTATAATTTGAACAATCTTGGTAGAGGTCCACTAGATGAAGCTTCATACCAAATATCAAAGACCTAGGCCTTATTGTTTCAGGGAAAAAGATTTTTCAAGATTTTCCCTATATAAGTCTA
The DNA here is from genome assembly GCA_963580285.1 of Lucinisca nassula. Classification (NCBI taxonomy): domain Eukaryota; kingdom Metazoa; phylum Mollusca; class Bivalvia; order Lucinida; family Lucinidae; genus Lucinisca; species Lucinisca nassula. Next base: position 71,022,983 of record OY757010.1, read on the forward strand.
TGTTAAAGCAAAGGGCCCCCGAGTGGGGGTATTTTTGGCACCAGGGCTATAATTTTAACAATCTTGGTAGAGGTCCACAAGATGAAGCTTCATACCCAATATCAAAGACCTGCGCCTTGAGGTTTCGGAGAAGAAGATTTTTAAAGATTTTCCCTATGTAAAACCAAAGGGCCCTGGGGTGAGGCATTTTTGGCCCCAGCACGATAATTTGAACAATCTTGATAGGGGTCTACTAGATGAAGCTTCATACCAAACAGAAACAACCTGGGCCTTATGGTTCCAGAGAAGAAGATTTTTAAAGAGTTTCCCTATATAAGCCCATATAAAACCAAATGGCCCATGGGCGGGGGCATTTTTGGCCCCAGCACTATAATTTGAACAATCTTGGTAGGGGTCCACTAGATGAAGCTTCATACCAAATATCAAAGTCCTGGGCCTTGCGGTTTCAGAGAAGAAGATTTTTAAAGATTTTCCCTATATAAGCCCATGCAAAACCAAAGGGCCCCAGGGCGGGGGCATTTTTTGGCCCAACACTATAATTTGAACAATCTTGGTAGGGGTTCACTAGATGAAGCTTCATACCAAATATTAAAGACCTGGGCCTTGTGGTTTCAGAGAAGAAGATTTTTTAAGTTTTCGGTGAAAAAAAATTATATTTGGCTCCTGTGACCTAGATGTGCAATGGACTGGAAACATTTGAAGAACTTTGAAAGAGGACTACCTTAGGATCATTCTTGTAAATTTTTGTCAAATCCGATTACTGGTTTAGGAGGAGATGTCGTTTGAAAAATTGTTTACGCACGAACGACAGACAAAAAGTGATCCTAATATAAAACACAAGAGGGCCATTATGGCCCTGGATCGCTCACCTGATCCATAGTGTACAAGTGGGCGCCAGAGAGGGCCATTATTGGCCCCAGGGCTTTAATGTGCATAATGTTGAGGGAGGTCTTAAAGGTGAAGCTTCATACCAAACATCAACAAAGGCTATACTTTGAACAATCTTGGCGCAAAGATCCACTAGATGAAGCTACACATCAAATATCAAAGCCCGGTTTCAGAGAAGAAGATTTTTTTTTAAAGATATTCCCTACATAAGCCTATGCAAAACCAAATGGCCCCGGGGCAATATAAATCTATGTAAAACCAAAGGGCCCCGGGGTGGGAGCATTTGTGGCCCCAGGGCTATAATTTGAACAATCTTGGTAGAGGTCCACTAGATAAAGCTCCATACTAAATATCAAAGGCCTTGGCCTTGCAGTTTCAGAGAAGATTTTTAAAGATTTCCCAATGTAAGACTATGTAAAACCAAAGGGCCTCGAAGCCGGGACATTTTTGGTATCAGAGCTATAATTTGAATAATCTTGATAGAGGTCCACTGGATGCAGCTTCATACCAAATATCAAAGACCCAGGCCTTGTGGTTTTAGAGAAGAAGATTTTTAAAGATTTTCCCTATATTAGTCTATGTAAAACCATAGGGCCCCTGAACGGGGGCATTTTTGGCCCCATCGCTATAATTTGAACAATCGTGGTAGATGTCCATTAGATGAAGCTTCATTCTAAATATCAAAGTCCTGGGCCTTGCAGTTTCAAGGAAGAAATTTTTTAAAGATTATCCCTATATAAGCCTAAGTTAAAACAAAGGGCCCCGGGATGGGGCCACTTTTGGCCCCAGCACTTTAATCTGAATCATTTTGGTAGGGTCCTTTAGAAGAAGCTTCATTGCAAATATAAAAGACCTAGGCCTTGGTAGGGGTCCACTAGATGAAGTGTCATACCAAATATCAAAGACCTGGGCCTTGTGGTTTCAGAGAAGAAGATTTTTTAAGTTTTCAGTGAAAAAATATTTTTGGCTCCTGTGACCTACATGTGCAATGGACCGGAACCTGGGCCTTGCGGTTTCAGAGAAGAAGATTTTTAAAGATTTTCCCTATATAAGCCTATGTAAAACCAAAGGGCCCCGGGGCGGGGACATTTCTGGCCTCAGCACTATAATTTGAATAATCTTGTTAGGGGTCTTTTAGATGAAGCTTCATACCAAATATAAAAGACCTAGGCCTTGTGGTTTCAGGGAAGAAGATTTTTAAAGATTTTCCTCATATAAGTCTATGTAAAACCAAAGGGCCCCGGGGTGGGGGCATTTTTGGCCCAAGGGCTATAATTTGAACAATCTTGGCAGAGGTCCATTTGATGAAGCTTCATTCTAAATATCAAAGACCTGGGCCTTGCGGTTTCAAAGAAGAAGATTTTTAAAGATTATCCCTATATAAGCGTATGTAAAACCAAAGGGCCCCAGGGCGGGGCCACTTTTGACCCAGCACTATAACATGAATCATCTTTGTAGGGGTCCTTTAGAAGAAGATTCGTACCAAATATAAAAGACCTAGGCCTTGTGGTTTCAGTGAAAAAGATTTTTAAAGATTTTCCCTATATAAGCCTATGTAAAACCAAAGGGCCCCGGGGCGGAGGCATTTTTGGCCCCAGCACTATAATTTGAACAATCTTGGTAGGGGTCCACTAGATGACGCTTCATACCAAATATCAAAGTCCTGGGCCTTGCGGTTGAAGAGAAGAAGATTTTTAAAGATTTTCCCTATATAAGCCTATGTAAAACCAAAGGGCCCCAGGGACGGGGGCACTTTTGGCCCCAGCACTATAATTTGAACAATCTTGGTAGGGGTCCACCAGATGAAGCTTCATACCAAATATCAAAGACCTGGGCCTTGTGGTTTCAGAGAAGAAGATTTTTTAAGTTTTTGGTGAAAAAAAATCTAGATGTGACCTAGATGTGCAGCGGACCGGAACCATTTGAACAACTTTGAAAGGGGACCAAATAAGGATCATAGCTGTGAAGTTTGGTCAAAATCCGATCAGTGGTTTAGGAAGAGATGTCAATTAAAGAAATTGTTTACGCACGCACGCACGCACGACGGACGACGGACAAAAAGTGATCCCAAAAGCTCACCTCGTCACTACGTGATGGTGAGCTAAAAAGTGAAGACACCGGTCGGACGCTACATTTTGTGGCATCTAACATGTCTTGACTGATTCCGAATGCCCCAGTATTTGAAAAATTTGCACGAGTCAGTCGAACTTCGCTTAATGCGGCGTCTGATCAGGGTTATAATGTCTAAATCAAATGGTTTAAAAATGATCGTAAAGTTTTCTCCTTTTTATGTCCCGACACTCATATCAACGCGACGTTGATGAGACTTTGCTAAGGCGTCATGTGCCTGCTAGGAGAACTCTCTTTAAGACTATTTGCAGATGGGTGAAGCACAGAATGTACTGAGCAAATTGGGAAATTTATGGTTTTACCATGAAGAAATTAGGAGACACGTTTATCTTTCTTTCCGTCTTCCTTTTTTCTTCCTGGATAAGGCAAACGTGATGTGTATCTTGTGTCACGCCGGCGTCCAGCAGATATTGACATACAGTTGGGCAAGGCCTGCTGTCCTTGTAGCAGGTAACGGCAGAAGGAGAATGATGTTATTTCGTCTACACTACCATTCAATTTCCTCTTTCTCCTCTGTTCCTCACTTTCATCTCTTATACTATACTATACTATCTCTTATATCTCTTTCCTGCCTTTCTCTGGCAGACGACAAAAACGACCCAAAGGGGCTGACCTGTCGTTAAACTAAACAAAAATCAATGAATCATTTTATTTTTCTTCGTCTGTTGTTTTAACCCTCTGGGACCTTGTCATCGAAAATATCTAGATAACTGTTTGATCTACTACTGACATTGTAATCATGATAAGTATTCCACATAAATCAACTTTCCTCAGTACTTTCAGTACTTGGATACTGTTACTCTGCCAGCGTTACTGCTATGTTGAAGGAACTAAACTGGCAACCCCTTGAACAACGCTATAATTACAGTCGCCTTTTAATGATGTACGAGATCACACATGATCTTGTTGCCATCCCCGCATCCGAGTACCTTATTGGCAATACCAGGTTATCAGCCCATAATCACCCTTTTGCATATTATCAGACGCTTTTAATGACAACTGAACTTCCCGGGATGGACGTGTCCAATATCTAACGATGGAAAAATGAACCTGTATACGATGGACTGAAGAAATGAAAGCCCGTGGTGTGAAGAAGCAAGTGGGACAGTGGAAAAAGCACGCGACATGAAGATTCAGGCGACGACCGCTGTTTACATTACAACACTAAACGTGGAAAATTAAACTGTTATTCTTAAATTTACATCGCGATCATTCAATGCATTTGATGCTGACTAGGGGTCAACTGTACGAAAGCCGCGGCGCATTTTTTTCCATTAGATTTAGTTTCCAGGAACATTATGCCCCATCCAAAATATTAAACAAGAGGACCATCAGGTCCTGATCGCTCCTCTGAGCCGGGTGTATTATTTTGTCCCTTTTTCCCCATCCAAGTGACTATTATATCTTGGGCGCTGGTAAATATCAAGGGCAGATGGTGCAATAACAAAAATTGGCAGCGACTGTTTTTGGCCATAATTTGCTTCCTTTCGTGTTTTAAAAGGTAAAAAACAATGATATTCCATATGGCAAAGGAGAAAAAAGGGCAAAAAAAGAAGCAAGAGAAGGGTTAAGCGTTCATTGACATTCATTTCTTACCTTTTCTCATATCATAGACCACAATATTTTTCGAAAAATGCATTGATTTACCTACTGCCCATTGAAATTGGCCCAGCGGTTCCAGAGAAAAAAATATTTTGAAATATCAATGGACCTGCAATCCAAGTGACCTTGTGCCAAGGTCATCTAATGACCTTGACGTTGAGCATTTATCTTGTATCGATTCAAATGACACATAACACAATATTTTTCGAAAATTGCATTGTTACACCTTTTCACCATTTAAAAGCCAAATGAACCTATTTGAGTTTGACGTATAGGTCACGGTCAACCTAGTGCCATCATTGTTGCAAACTTGCAAGTACTCAGTCACCCAATGCTATATACCAGGTTTCAAGACAATCGGCCGAGTGGTTATGGAGAAGACTGTTTAAAGGTGTTTACCATGTTCTAGCATGGCGGCCATCTTGGTCAAGTGACCTGGAACATTTGAATAAATTTTAATTTCCTTATGGTCCTTAAGCTGAATGTAAAATATAAGTGAAATTGGCCCAGAGTTGTTAGAGAAAATGTATTCTAATATGTCAATGGACCTGCATTACAAATGAACTTGGGACAAGATCACCAAATGACCTTGACCTTAAACATTCATAGACATTCATTTTTAAGCTATACTCATATCATAGGCCACAATATTTTTCAAAAAGAGCATTGATTTGCCTATTTCCCATTGAAAAGCCTTAGGAGCCAACTTTGACCTAGACGTAAAATAGGTCAATATCAATCTAGGGTCATCATTTTTTTTTTTTTTTTTTCAAAATTGGAAGTACTCAGTCTCCCAATGCTACATACCAAGTTTAAGGACAATTAGCCCAGTGGTTCCGTAGAAGAAGATTTTAAGGTCTTTAACATATTTTAGTATGGCAGCCATCTTGTTCATGCGACCTAGAACATTTGAATAAATGTTTGTTCCCTTACTGCCCTTAGCATAACGTGGACACGTCCGTGAGATGAAGACCCCCATAAACCCGACTTTATATAGAGAAAACTGGGGTTTAAGGGGGTATACCTTATTGTTCTTATTTATGCTCCAAAGCATAGGTGGTAACCTATGTATGCCGTATAAATAAGAAAAATGTCACGGATTTTCATCAGAAAAGTAGCCACTTTAGAGGTGTGAAAAATGCACTGTTGCACGGGTGTGTTATCGTAATGGGTTGCATGTAAAATTTAAATGAAATTGGCCCAGTGGTTTTAGAGAATAAATGTATTCTAATATGTCAATGGACCTGCAATACAAGTGATCTTGGGCCAAGGTCATCGAATGACCTTGCCTTAAGCATTCATAGATATCAATTTCTTACCTATTCTATCTATCTTTCTTCTGATACTGCGTCGGTCACATTTGACCATTACCGCAGGTGTATATTACATACACTCCAGGTTTTGCAGGATGAAAGCCTACACAGTAATCATGTAATTACGGTAGGGATCTTTAACCTGCACCGGGGATGGTTCTCCCTGCACAGGGGGCCTCCAGTTAACGTCCCGATCCGAAGGACGGTGCACTTTATGACATTTATCCCTGCAAATGATGCCAGTGGAGCGTGTTCGGACACCGAAATTGTATCGCCGCTGCCGGGGATCGAACCCGGGACCTCTAGCATCAGAGGCAAGTGCACTAACCACTGAGCCATCACGCTTCATTCTCTTATTATAGACCAGAATATTTAACGAAAAATGCATTGATTTACCTATTTCCCATTGAAAAAGCCTATGAAGCCAAATTTTTTCCTTGGCGTAAAATAGGTCATGATCAACCTAATGTCATCATTTTACGGGTTTGATAGTACTCAGTCACTATATGCTACATACGAGGACTGTTCAAATATGAATGCAACTACGCACATAAAAATGATTCCGTGATAGATTTCGATGAAAAATTTATTTTGTCCCCTCAAAGTACTCCCCTTTAACAGATATACAAACTTTCAGTCTTCTGATCCAATCATTGAATGCATTTTGGTAGTCTTTTCGAGGTATACTATGAAGGCACTTGAATATTGCAGAACCGAGGTGTTTGCGCTGTACATATTTTCAACCAGAAAGGTATTTTTTCAGCCGCGGGAACAAATAAAGTCACAAGGGGCAAGGTCAGGGGAATACGGGGTGGGGGGGGGGGGGGTGAGGGAGTTCAACAACCTTTTCCTGCTTCAGATAGTCTTGAATGCTTTGTGCGATGACGCATTGTCATGTAGCAATCTGACATTGGCCAAACCAGTTGCGGGTCTTCTTCAATTTTCGAAGAACTTTATTCTTGTAAAACTTCGCATTTACAGATTTGCCTTTAGGCACAGCAACCTGAATAGCAGGGCCCTGATTTGAAAAGAAAATGACATACATTACCTTCTTGACGCTCATGGTCCGCTTTGCAATGCATGGTCTTTTGCAATACTTTGTTGCCCATATTTTGTTCTGAATCTTTCGTTTTGGCTCAAAAAAGTGAACCCATGTCCCGTCACCTGTGACGACATTAGCGAAAGACCGTGCTTTGTAATTCGGAAACTTTTTAAGCAACTTCTTGGAGCACTGAACGCGTGTTTTTTTCTGCTCATCTGTCAACAGATGGGGAATCAATCTAGCACAGATCTTTCTCATTTTCAAATCCCGTTTCAGAATTGTATGAGGTGCTCCTAATGAGATGCCAACCATACTTGCTATTTGCCTAGTGGAGTATCGTGCATCGGTAGCAACTATTTCTTTCACTCTAGCAACCATATTGGCAGATGTTGCTCTTTTCGGCCGACGATCATGTGGTGCATCTTCTGTTGAGCCTAGCTCACAGCTGAATTTCTTACACCAACGAAAATCTGTCGGAAAAGCCCTTTCATTATGCCCATAAATCGAACATATTTCATCAGAAATGTCTTTGCACCGTATACCAAGAATACAACGATTCTTAATATAGGACCGTATTTCAACGGCGTTCTCTGACCTTCTTCCAACCATGTTTTGTATTAGTATACGAGAGTAGACAGTGTTTATCGAACGATATACATGGCTAAAGTGGATTGATTTTAACAGGTTTGGTATCAATGTATAGGTTAAAATGTTTTTCTACGCCGTGCTATTTATTTCCAGGTGATTTTCGCATTAGTGCATGAGAAAACGCTCTACTTGCATTCATATTTGAATAGTCCTCGTATTAAGTTTCAAGACGATCGGCCGAGTGGTTTTGGAGAAGATGATTTTTAAGGTTTTTACCAGATTTATGTATAGCGGCCATTTTGATCATGTGACCTGGACCATCCGTATAAATGTGTGTTCCCTAAGTGTCCTAAGGCTGCACATAAGATTTAAATGAAATTGGCCCAGTGGTTTAAGAGAAAATGTATTCTAATATGGCAATGTACCTGCAATACAAGTGACCTTGGGCCAAGGTCACCGAATGACCTTGACCCTAAGAGTTCATGGACATTGATCTTTTACCTATTTGCAATGTTTGATTGTGGGTTTCACGTCCCAGTCAACAATGTACATGTCATTTTTTGAGACATTGGTTCCAACTTTGTGTGATTTTTACCCGACATTGGGATAAATGACATCATAAGCCCTGTCGCTTTTCTAATCTCATATCACAAACCATATTTTGTTTCGAAAAATGCATTGATTTACCTTCTTTCCATTGAAAAGCCTAAGGAGCCAAATTTGACATTGCCGTAAAATAGGGCAAACTCAAACTAGGGTCATCATTTTTGCAAATTTGGTAGCACTCAGTCACACAATGCTATATACCAAGTCTCCAGACAGTTGGCCCAATGGTTCTGGAGCAGATTTTTTTTTACCATATTCGGGCATGGCGGCCACCTTGGTCATGCGACCTGAACATTTAAATAATTTTTGTTCCTTTTTTGTCCTTAGGCTTCATGTAAAGTTAAAATGAATTTGCTCAGTGGTTTTAGGGAAAATGTATTCCAATATGTCAATGGACCTGTAAAACAAGTGACCTTGGTTCAAGGTCACCAATTGACCTTGCCCTTTAGCATTCATAGACATTCATTTTTTACCTATTTTTCAGATCACATACCACAATATTTAACGAAAAATGCATTGATTTACCTATTTCCAATTGAAAAGCCTACGGAGCCAAATTTGATCTTGGTGTAAAATAGGTCAAGGTCAATCTGCGGTCATCTTTTTTGGCATCTATGCTAGTACTCTGTCACCCGAAGTTAAATACCAAGTTTCAAGACAATCGGCACAGTGGTTCTGAAGAAGAAGCTTTTTTAAGATTTTTACGATATTTTGGCATGGCGGCCATCTTGGTCATGTGACATGGACCATCCGAATATTTTTGTTTCCTCAGAGTCCTTGGGCAGCAGATGGAATTCAAATGAAATTTGCCCAGTGGTTATAGAGAAAATGCATTCTATCATGTCATTGAACCTACAATGCAAGTGACCTTGGTCCAAGGTCACCAACTGACCTTGACATTAAGCATTCAAAGACATTCATTACTTTACATATTGTTATATCATAGAACATAGTATTTAACGAAAATGCATTGAATTACCTATTTCCCATTGAAAAGCATATGGAGCCAAATTTGACCTTGGCGTAAAATGGATCAAGGTCAACCTGCGGTCATCATTTATGCAAACTTGCTAGTACTCAGTCATCCAATGCTACATATCAAGTTTCAAGACAATCGGCTCAGTGGTTCTGGAGAAGTAGATTTTTAAATGTATTTACTATATTTGGGTATGGTGGCCGTCTTTGTCATGTGACCTGGATTATCAGAATTCTGTTTTGTTTCCTAAGTGTCCTTAGGCTGCATGTAAAATTTAAATGAAATTGGCCCAGTGGTGTTAGAGAAAATGTATTCTAATATGTCAATGGACCTGCAATACAAGTGAGCTTAGGCCAAGGTCACCGAATGACCTTGACCCTAAGCATTCATAGACATTTATTTTTTACCTACTCGCATATCACAGGCCACAGTATTTTTGGAATAAAAATGCATTGATTAACATATTTCCTAATGAAAAGCCTACGGTTGTATGTTTTAGAATTCTATATGATATGTTTCGCTTCAACAGAAATCCTATCCCTTCACAAGCTGTGCTTTCTCCGAAGAAAAACTCATCGCTACCCCATTCTTGTTGCCACAAATTGTGAGTGTCTATTCCCGATTGCGCTTCTTGTAATAGACATATGTCATAATTATTGCTTTTAAGCCAAGCCAATATTTGTTCCCGTTTTATTTTGTGGCCCAGACTTCTTACATTATATGAGCATATAGATATATTCATTGACTACATATAGCTAATTGTCGAAATATATATATAACTTTGGAAGGAAGGAATGCACCACAGAACTGGAGAATATGAAGTGTTCATGTTTTCTTGGCCAGACTAGCTAGTTTCGGCCAATAGCGTCTCACCAGTGACCCTCAGATATTTTCAAAATTCCACAATGGAATCAATAATCCCAAAGAAGAAGACAATATAAACTACACTATGATCTAGGGCAGGGAGACTTTGTACGGCCGCCACACATTCCCAGAAACCAGCTGCAGTGACGTTAAATATGTTCTATAAAAGGGTTGAACTTTATATATATATATCAGGTATAAATATATATATATCAGGTATAAGAAGGTAGCAGAATGAACGTTAAAGGGATATAAAGGATAATTTATAGAGGAAACAGTTGATATTATCATCATGTTTTATTGGGGAAGGTGATAACGTATGGGCTCTTTTATTTTATATATTAAACTTTTTATTGACGCGTGCAAAATTTATGACATTTTTCTTTTATAGCTCCCCAGTTCTCTTAGAGAAAAAAAATCTAAACCATCAGGAAAAAAAAAACACGCCCATACAACCGGTCGTTAGAACCGACCCATCGATGTGGTCCAAATGAGCACCCACAATTAGAACCAAAAAAACTTCGATTTACCCCTGTAAACCCCAGTTTCAATATATAAAAGTGGTGCTCAAGGGGGTTAAAATTATGTAGGCGTATCTTCGTGATGTTCAATTGTTTTGTTTCTCAAAGAAGCGATTCACTGTTTGACAAGCTGTAAGTCCTATTTTTTCAAGAAAGAAAGCAGTGTGTTAAATCGTTATAAGATGACATGTTCGGTCAATATTGAAAATCAATTGCGGTACATAATTTTTTTATAGCAAATTATAATCAGCTAATAATAACTGACATCATTTTCCATATATAAGCCATAATTTACGTTATGTTTAAGAAACAAGATGGACCCTATAATACAGTATATTTATTTAGGGATATAGCAACAACAATTATTGACTGCTTACTGAGCTTTCAAGCCTACCTATTCCCTGCGAAGGATACTGATTACTACTATCACACGGGCTCTGTATATATAATGTTTATATAATGCGTAGAATTGTATTCTAGCTCAGCCGGTATAAACTGAAGAGACCATTCAAGGATGGTTTCATGTTTATTTGTTGATTGGTAATAAAACCAAAGAGGGTGTATCCTACAAGGAAACAACAACAATAATAACTATAAGATAACAATGCCTTAACAGGCTTGTCAATATTTGGTCAACGGACAAGTCCGACGGATGCACATAATCACATGATGATGATCAGCTTTATGCATTCATCTTTAATACAAAATATTCAGTCATGCTTCCATGTAAACATACAGTATGCCTACTGACATGAATCGATGGAAACATGAGCACAAATGAACATGTCGTATACGGCATAGTTACGCTTATGCGTCTAAATGACAGGACTCGAGCAAAATCCTATTATCAGGCTTTCTGTATGTAACGGGATAATTAGTATGTGAACATAACCAATGCATAAAATATTGCTGGCACCTTTGTGTTATGGGTCTGATTTAAACCCTGAATATCGGTGCAATCTGCAGCATACTAAAAGAAATACTCATAAATGTATTCAGGTTGTTCTTATGGGTATTCAAGGACCGAAAGAATCAGACAACTAGTGCATTTTTACGAAACAAGATTGTCACAGGTAAGATTTCCATTGTTGTCAATGTCGTGGCAAATTCAGAGGTAAATGTATGGATAAAATGGCAATAATTTCACATAAGGGATTATCTGGGATATACCAGAACAATAGTATATCAGTAAATGTCAAAGTAAACCTTTGAAAGGTTATGACATTGTGAAATATTAATATTCTTCTTTGTCAACTTTCTTCTCTTTTTTCCTATTTTTCGTTGGCGGCGGAATTGTATCTAATCTATAAGCGTGCCTGTGATTGGTTAGTTTTGTGAAGGAAATCCCGTTATCAGCCAATAAAATTCAGTCTTTCATTTCATCCATCTTAAAATCAAGGGAGGCAACTACTCGGGAAACCATAATGAGCGAATGGAACCGCAACACATTGAAATGAATAGAACAGGAATTGGAGATAGTGCAGAGATGGACCACCAGCTATATCACAGAATATGAACTATTGCAGAAAATGTCTAAAAGGCTGGAAAATATAATCTGCACAACCAAATGCACTGTGTGACATTCTCCCCTGCAAAGGAAAATGTCCTCCGAACATTTACTCCGGACAAGAAAACAAGAGATGCTCAGCTATTAAATTACCACAAGATAATTAATTAATTATGGATAAATATGAATCTTTATATTTACAATGTGATTATGAAAAGACAAACATGAAGTTATGCCAAAAGTGACAAAAGTATTGTCAATATGACTACATATATGTAGCAGCCATTCTAGTCATTAAACCATGTCAATGACTCATTGAGACAATAAACAATCACAAAATTTAGGTATATATGAGCTGAGCATTATGTTGTTTTTCTTGTGCTATTTTATTTACTCTACAATTCCCAAAATCCTCCCACTATCAAAAAATCCATTTACTACTAGAATAAAATACTATTTAAAATTTGCTAAAAACTACTGGCATTTATACGTTAATGTTTACATTTATGTTTATGTTTATGTGACATTCTCCCCTGTTATAAAACAAGGATAAGGAACATGTATGTTATTAAACATACCAAAGTAGAAGTAAAACAAGGATCAGGAATTGATACAATTAACTTACTCCATCCATAAAAGACACCAAAGGGAAAGAAATACAAACATTAAGCGACCAGACCATAATGGAAACCTAAACAAAGGAAGGCCATATGGACAGTTACTTTCCCACAAAATGGCCATATGGCCATCCAAAATTAAAAGACACAAGTGATACACACAGTAAGTAACAAACAACAACATAAATAAATCGCCACAGAAGAGCCGCCTTGGAACGGTCAGTGGAAGATTTCCACTGGGGGGCTTAAATCGATTTTAATCTGTGTAGAATCAGCATCAGCCACTGTCTGCTGATTGCTGATCCAATCACCATACCTATCTGGAGGTTTACGTTGCCTACCTGTTCGGCGAGGTTCCTCCTGAGATACAGAAATATCTTGAGGTATGGGAAATGGTATGGTTGAAATATTGGTCCGATGACTTGGACTGGCAGACGTGGAATGAAAATAAGGAATAGTTGTGGAATCCTGTTCCAATATTCCAGTTCTTACAATTCCATCTGAGATGGAACTATCTGGAATGCCAGGATATCCACTGGCGGATATATCAGAACCGAAGTCCACAGACAGGCCACTTTCCAGTCTGTTGTGAATGGGTACTCTTCCCACATGTCTTGTGGAGTGTGGCGGGAAAATAATTTCTACTTCAGACTCAGATGAATTATCTGAATCTAAATCAGAAACAAGCTGTGTTTCATTTGATTTCCGTTTTCCCCGGGGTGCAACAGTAATGTCAGATAAAAGAAAATCTTTTATCCCCGAGGAATTCGGAATAAATGAAAATGGTAATAGCATGTTTCTGTGTAGAGTCTTTTCCCGGCCATTTCCTGATTCCTTCCTGTCTACAAAAACAGGAATGGAAGCATCAGGTTGGTCCACAACTATGTATGGGTCTTTGGCCCATTTATCTGCCAGCTTCTGTTTTCCCTTCAGACCAACATTTCTAATCAAAACTATATCACCTACATCTAGGGTGGACTCGCGGACTTTTGAGCCATACAGCTGTTTATGGCGAGCTGCCGATTTTTCAGCTTCCCTAGATGCGGTTTTGTAGGCAAATTGTAGCCTCTTTCTGAGTTTTGTAGCATAATGTTCCTTGTCTGAAATTTTAGGATCCTCTGAAGAGAGACCTAAATAGGCATCAACAGCTAAACGGGGATGCCTGCCAAACATTAAAAAGTATGGCGAATAGCCAGTGCTATCATGTTTGGTTGCATTGTATGCATGGACCAAGGGTGCTGCATAAGACTTCCAGTCTGCTTTCTGATCTTCTTCCAAGGTTCCCAACATTTAAAGTAGAGTTTGATTAAAACGCTCCACCATACCATTTCCCATAGGGTGGTATGGTGTAGTCCGGCTCTTTTCTACTCCAGCCAATTTACATTGCTCTTTGATTACAGAACTCTCAAAATTTCTTCCCTGGTCACTATGTAACCGACCAGGGAAACCGTAATGTACTATAAAGTTTTCAAATAGTACTTTAGCTGTTGTGCTTGCTAATTGATTTCTTGTCGGAAAAGCCTGGGCGTACCTTGTAAAATGGTCAGTTATGACAAGGATATTTTCGTAACCGCCCTTCGACTTTTCCAAAGACTAAAAATCAATGCACACCAGCTCCATTGGCTGAGTACTCTGAATATTAATTAACTCTGCACTAGGATTTGGATTAGTTTTCCGACTGATGCAGCGAATGCAATTTTTAACTTTCTGCTGTACATCAGTCTCAAATCCTGACCAAAAGAATCTGGATCGGACAAGAAATAAAGTTCTATCTTGACCTTGATGACCCAGATCATCGTGCAAATGTTTCAACACAAGGTCTCGAAAATTTGATGGTAGAACCAATTGTTTAATAGGTTCTCCATTTACAACAGTAGTGCGGTATAAAATACCGTCAGTCAGAACTAAATTTTTCCAGTGCCGTATATACTTTAGGACTTCTGGATGTTCTGAGACAAGTTCCTCTTTTGAAGGACAATGACCATTTTTTATGTATGACAGAACTTTTGAAATATAAAGGTCTTTCAACTGTTCTCTTGACCAGTCAACAGAACCCAGTTCTGTAGAACCAAGAGGTTGTTGAATATTTGGATCAACAGATTCTGATAATTGGGCAGCACAGGTTACTACAAATATTTCAGCATATGGACAATTAGTCCTGTTTGATGTATAGGCCAAACATATAGCCTTAACAGCATCTGGTGAAAGAGTCATTTCTTGTTGGGGACGCCTTGAAAGACCATCAGCATCATTATTAGTTTTGCCACTCTTGTACTTTAAACTAAAATTATATACACCAAGAGCAGCTAGCCATCTATGGCCTGTTGCATACAGATAATCATGGAATTTATCCGTTATAGTCCATTTTAAACATAAAAATTCCAGTTTATGGGCAGGATAATTCCTTTCACTGTGTCGCAACCCTCGGCTAGCATACGCAATAACTCGTTCTACACCATCCTGTTCTTGATACAGTACAGCCCCAAGACCCTCCGTAGAGGCATCTGTATGCACTATAAAAGGCTTGCTGAAATCAGCATATGCTAAAATTGGAGGGGATGTCAATTTTGCTTTTAACGTATCAAAAGCATTTTGTTCTGTCTCTCCCCATTTCCAAGGAGTTACCTTCTTCTTCTTCTTCTTCATTTCAGCCACTGCTTGTTTATTGGTTGGATGTCCAACCAACAGGTCATTAAGTGGCTTTACTATTCTGGCATAGTCTTTAATATATCTGCGATAATAGCCAGTAAAACCTAAGAAAGAACGTAATGTCTTAACATTATGAGGTTCTGGCCAATCAGACAATGCCTTTATTTTGTCAGGATCAGTCTCAACACCATCAGCACTAACTACATGGCCTAAATAGGTCACTTTTGTTTTAAAAAACTCACATTTTGATGGTTTGAGTTTCAGTCCATGTTGATGAAGTCTACTAAAAACTGCATTGAGCCTCTTTACATGTTCCTCGAATGTATCAGATTATATTAAAATGTCGTCTAAGAAAATTGGACATTCTTTTAGATTTAACTCGCCTATGCAACGTTCCATCAGACGCTGGAACGTGGCAGGAGCGTTAGTTAATCCAAAAGCCATTCTATTACATTCAAAGACACCAAGAGATCCAATAGAAAAAGCAGTCTTCTCTTTATCATGTTCCTCCATCTCCACCTGCCGATATCCGCTCCTAAGATCTAATTTAGAGAAGTATTTCGCACCTATCAAGGTATCTATAGTATCGTCTATACGCGGAAGTGTATAGGCATCCTTGATGGTACGATTATTTAACTTCCTAAAATCTATACAGAATCTTAGGCTGCCATCTTTTTTTCTTACCAACACTACTTTGGAAGAATAAGGACTTTGTGATGGCCTAATTGCACCAGCTTCCAACATTTCTTTAAGATGCTGGCGAACTTCTTCGAACATAGCAGGAGGGATTTTACGGTACGGCTCTTTAAAGGGAGTATTATCACTCAACCTGATCTGATGTTTCACTAAATCTGTTTTTCCAAGATCAGTAGGACCCTTGGAAAAGATATGAGACCAGTTACCTAATACTTGTTTTACACGTAAAACTTGATCAGGTGACAAGTTATCGGTGTCAATTGACACACCTAACTGCTCTAGGTCTATATCACTTGACTCTTTGTCTGACTTCTGTGAGTGGTCAGGAGTCCATGAATCTACTACCGATACACTATCATGTGGAACTTTTTCCTTCATTCGCCGGAAATTACCGAGTTGAATATCGATTTCCGTAGGAAATCGGCAGTTAAAGTTACCTGTATATTTTGAAGGTTTTTTATATTAAAATTATGAAGGAAAAAAATCTTAACTCCTCGTATCTTATTTATCCTTAACACTAGAAAAAAGTCACTGTTATCCTCATGTAAGAAAATTATTCAGTTTTTATTTGGTGCATTTCAAAGTGATGAATAATTAATTCTTATTGCTTCCATCTGCAATTTAATGTCATGCCTATATGCTCCATAGACGGCAATGTATTTTTCAAAAAAACGTTCAGATTTCCATGTTTGGTTGCCAATATTAAATAGAAATGATTTGTTTGGAATTAAGTCACTGTTGTATACTGTTAGACTGTTGTTCAAAGTTTACGATGATATAAAGTTTTTTTCTACTGAAAAATGATAAATTGCTTCCCCGAGAGCTTAAAAAGCGTTTATAAGCTGTTTTTCAGTACTGCAGTTCATGATGCGAAAATCGCTAAGTCCACATTATATGTACCAGAAATCGTATCAAACCTGTAAAGCTTTTTTGTATTAAATTTTGTAATTACTAGTAATAAACAACATGCGGAAAATATACTTGATACAGTGGTAATATTTCTCGGATTTCTTTATTTTATTTTGTCTCAGTTTTGTTACATTTATGTTTTCATTCATTATGTATGGGCGGCAAATATGTCAAAAAGGACAAAAATTGTCGAAATCATTAACTGTGAAATGGCGATTAAATGGCGATTAAAACCATCATGAAAAGTTAATTGGCAGTCTGAAGCCAGTGATTGATTTTGTTTGTATTGGAGTTTAACGGCCCAATCAACACTATTTAGGTCAGTTTTGAGCCGGTCAGTTTACCTGTCCACACTTTTGCTGAGCAAGCTTATACGTAAGCGGTTAACCAGTACAGTGCACATTCGCCTCATCGAGGGGGTTCAAACGAGCTCCAACAATCTATGTTTTGTGCAGAACAAAACACTGTTTGCTATTCTGTTAATTTCTGTTAATGAGTTTCAACTCTGTCTGTCCGCACAGTTACTTTGCAAACAGTGTAGAGCATGGTGCGACTGCTCAGGATGAGCCGTCTTTTCTCCAGATCTACACTGTTTGCCATTCGGTTGATGACTTTGACTAAACCACCGTCAATAAAAATGGAATTGTCTAAATTCACATTACGAAATCACGCCTATACTGACAAATTTTACCACAAAAAAATGAAAATGTTTAGATAGAAAATTCTGCTATTTTTCATACTTCTGTTCCAAAAATAGATTATGGGAACTCGTCAGAGCCGCCTCGGTGAGGCAGTTCTAACGAGTATCCACAATCTTTGTTTTGATCAAAAATAAGAAAAAAAAAATGTATACTACTGTAAACCCCAGTTTCACTGTATAAAACTTATTTATCTTCACTGCAGCTGATTTGAGGTTTTAGAGTAACAGTCAAATAAATAATGTATACCCCTATAAACCCCAGTTGTACTATATAAAAGTGGGGTACACGTGGGTCAGAATTATACAGGTGTGTTATCGTGATGACGAAGTTAACAAACGTGCTTTAATTTAACAATGAGTTGGCGCGTGCCCGACGTCCCCCACTATGTGTTACTCATTAAAGTGTTAATCATGTGTAACCCTAAAGTGCCAATCATAACATTGAATATAACAATTTGATTAGTTAAATTAAATAAATAAATAAATAAATAAAGTAACAGTGTCATCATTGCTCACTTTTTGTGATTGATTTGATAGACAATTTTTGTGGTGTCTTGATTTATGTACAGTTTTATTAACTCTTAAAGTGTAAATCATAACTAGTGCCGATGACATTTTCCAGGTTTTGAGTTGATTAATTTCGAAAACACGTCTATTAAAAAATATTGAAAATTTTACCACCACCAAAAAATGAAAGTATTCAGATAAAAAAAAATGCTACTTTTCGTATTTCTTCTGGAAACATAAATTGATGGAATCGTTAGTTCCACCTCAGCGAGGCGGTTCTTACGACAAACAACAATACATGTTTTAGCAGAAATAAGAAAAATAATGATCCATATTTTACTACATAAGAGTGGGTAATATGGGGTGTTTTTGTGATGTGATCATAAAACTATTGCAGCCCATTCACATATTAATTGCATGCCTCATTTTAATAAATAAATAAATAAATAAATAAATAAATAAATAAATAAATAAATAAATAAATATGCCATATCTGTAATCACCTTCTGTGACCGACTTTTAAGGCACTTTTTAGATCTTTCTTGAATTCTTAAAGTGTCAACCATAGCTCGACAAACAACATTTTTCGAAATTGTGTTAAAATTGTTTAGGCGATTCAAATATGAGTGAAATGCCCTTTATAATAAATAAATAAATAAATAAATAGGCTTATCTGTGTTTTCAAATTATGTAACTTTTATGACGTCCTTTCAATTATTCAGGGAATATCTTATACAATATACTGTATATCGGTGTAGTGTTAACTCTTAAGGTGTCAATCATGACTTGGGAAGACAACATTTTTCAAAATGTGTTTACCTATAAGTTACTTTTTATGGCGTCCTTTTAATTATTCAGGAAATATCTTATACAATATACTGTATATCGGTGTAATGTTAACTCTTTAGGTGTCAATTATGACTGCGACAGACCATCACGAAACTTTGACCCCCTATAACCCCACTTTCATAAAGTAAAACTTGGGTTTGCAGGGGTATACATTATTTGTTTTATTTCTTCTTAAAAACATAGATTGTGGGTACTCGTTAGAACCGCCTCGCCGAGGCGGTTCTAACGAGTATCCACAATCTATGTCTTGAGCAGAAATATGAAAAATATCATTTTTTTTCATCTGAAAATTTTCATTTTTGGTGGTAAAATTTACAATGTATATGTATAGGCGTGTTTTCGTCATGGAACAAAATTGGTTTTAATGCAAGAACTTTCTCATCTGCGGCCCCGCCCATAGGGGCTTGAAGAAATATATGGGCTGCATGATGCTTCCACGCAGAGCTGAATCCGGCCCGCACACTAGTACTGGTAAACAGCTTAGAGGATCTAAGCCTGTCCAGGAACCGCGGTGCGCGGCGGACCGTCCATGCTAATAAACCCTATTGGTTTCATTGGGCGACAGGGCTTGAGATGTCATTTCATCACAATGTCGGGTAAAAGTTTCACAAAATTGGAAGCAACGTCTCCAAAATGACCTTTACAGTGTTGACGGGGACGTTAAACCTCAAATCAAACAAACAAAATCATCTGAGTTCATCTGGGCTCCCGCCCATAGGGGCTTGAAGAAATATATGGGCTGCATGATGCTTCCACGCAGTGATGAATCCGGCCCGCACAATAGTACTGGTAAACCGCTTAGAGGATCTAAGCCTGCATGTCCAGGAACCGCGGTGCGAGGCGGATGCTAAATAAACCCTATTGGTTTCATTTGGCGACAGGGCTTGAGATTTCAATTCATCTCAATGTCGGGTAAAAGTCCCACAAAATTGTAAGCAACGTCTCTAAAATGACCTTTACCGTGTTGACGGGGACGTTAAACCTCAAATCAAACAAACAAACAAAATCTGAGTTCATCTTGATCGAGTCTTATAGGCGTTTATTCGTGATTGGCTAACAATATTTTTCATGGCGTTATTTACTTAAATAAATAGATAAAATAAATGCATAAAAAGATCGGAGTCAAGAGATTTCACGTATCATATTTGACCTTAATCCTTATTTAAAATCACTGGACAAGAGACTGACAAGAGATATAGACCCAATATTCTACATGTCAAAAAAAAAAAAAAAAAAAAAAAATGATAATAATAAAAAAAAAACAAAGCAACACTACTACTTCTACTACTACTACTACTACTACTAATAATAATAATAATAATATTGATAATTATTATTATTATTATTATTATTATTATTATTATTATTATTATTATTTTATTAAGCAATTCTACATAATGTAGCTCTTCAATATGTTAAATATGTTCGTTCATACTAGATGGCTCGAAATGAAAAGGCATGGTTGTTACTTCAAGAAGTTCTTTTTCACATTAAGATAGCCTTAATTTAATTTGAGCACTAGCGCTCCTTTGAATACCTACAGGTAGATCAAAGTGTCATATCTGCAGATATATGATTACTGATTCCCTGAGGTCAGCGACTAGAGAAAAAATATTGGCTATTCTGTACCTTGATTCCAGTGGTGTACAGGGAGATAACTCGAATATCTCGCCCAGATAGGTTTTAACGGAAATTCACGACTTATACCGATCGCCGCCTATGAAGGAAAAAGTTCGGTATGTCAGCGTACATAGTAGTGATTTGGGTGGTATCTCTATTGCATAAGCAGAGAGATTACACACTCTAACTGGAACACGTACCGTATTACCGTGAGACTTCAATGAAACTACTCTGGGACATATGTTTAAATTCCCTGACAATGAAGTATCCACATGTTCTGTTACAGCTGTATCAAAATCACCAGACTTCCTAGCAATGCCATGTATAGTTTTTACCTCGTTTGGACCAATTCGCAATGAATGGTTATTTGTAGTTTTGACTGGTATGCTTTCATTACACAAACAATCAAATGCTGTTTGCCATTCAACCGGTTCCTCCTTTGCAGTACTTTCTGCCTTACATAGGCGAATTAAATTTGTTCCAATGACAATTGGAACTTTCAAATTATACTGTGTATCTGAAACTACCAATAAAGGAACATTAAAAACACGATTTGATAAAATTGGTGCTGAAATTTCAGCTTCAATATAGCCTTTATATGGTAGCTCTACACCAGCTGCTCCTTGTACTGATAAACCGAATTCGGTTAAATCATTCAACTTCGGAAGAGGATTTAAAGACTAATAAAAAGACTCAGACACAGAGGTTATCATAGATCCAGTATCTATTAAGCCTAATGTTTTTTACACCGTTCACGAAAAGTTCTCCCTCGTTTGAGGAACCTACGATTCTCTCAAACAAGGGTTTTCCATCTTTACTTTCAACTGCGCTACATCTAATATCAGATCTATGTGCCTCCCCTGTTTGCCCAACAAAAGGGGAAGAATTCAGTTTAAAGGCTGGCCACCTCGCGCATTTCCACCACGGTTGGTATCTCGGCCGTTGGCACCACCGCGATTTCCACCGCGAAAGCCGCCCCCCCCCCCCCCTATATGACTGACTATTGTCATCAGTATTAAAATTCTGATATCCTCTGCCATAACCTCTGCCTCTGCCAGTACCACGATTGTAGCCTTGGTTAAAACCTCGGCCAAAACCTCTACCTTGGCCTCTATGGAATTGAGGCCCACCAAACTGCTGGTTATAATGGCTGTATGAAGAAGAAAATTGCTGCGAATCAAGCTTCTTCTCCATGACTTTCATTCGTTCCATTAACTCATTCATTTGCTTCAGCAACTGAGCAGAATCAGTTTCATTTGAAGCCAGACCTGAATGCTGCTGAGCAACCTTTGGTTTACCAGCAGGTTGATTGCTACAAGCATCCTCTTGTTCCACCTGTCTGATTTCCTTCAATAAAAGTTGAAAATCCTTTATTGAATCAAAAAGGTGCCGAGTTGAATTCTTAAGCTGCTGGCTATAAAGACCGGTCCAAAACTTGGTCCTTAACATGGCATCTTTGGCTTGCATATCCATGTGCCCAAATTGTATGGCACGAGAAAGTGCTG
The DNA here is from genome assembly GCA_963580285.1 of Lucinisca nassula. Lineage (NCBI taxonomy): Eukaryota > Metazoa > Mollusca > Bivalvia > Lucinida > Lucinidae > Lucinisca > Lucinisca nassula. The sequence continues at coordinate 71,045,072 of OY757010.1, forward strand.
CTCTAGTCGTGAGCCATATTGAACAATAGACTCCTTCTCTTTCTGAAAATCAGAATAAAAATTCTGCAACATAGTCTCACAGGAGCTGACATTTCCAAAAATACATCCAACTTCTGTAAAATGTCAGCTACTGTAGCTGTTTCACCTAAAGGGACTATAATGCTTCTAGCGGAGCCCTTCAAAGAATGTCTGATAGCCTGTAAAAGAACATGTTCAGGCAGATAATGTGTGTTTTGAAGGCATTTCACCTCAAAACTCCATACTTCATATGTAACCTCACCCTTTGGTGGGTCTTCTAGGCCACTAAATATAGGTAATTTGGGCTGACTGTATGATGGTGTAATATAAGAAGCATTTAATGGTTGAGGCTGAGGATTGCTGTACATCATATGTTGCATTCCTCGTATAGGGGACGGTGCAGGTAAGCGAAAACCGAATTTTGGACGTGCATCCGGTTATCCGGTTTGCTTACAGAGGGAGTACTAACGAAAGGTGCTTCAGCAGTATTTGGTACTCCACCAACTGCCCCTATATCTTTATTGGCATTTACAGCCAACAAAGCATCATATTCCTCTTGTGTGAGGACTTTATATTTATTACCTGCCTCTATTTGTTCAACCATTTTTTTGCATTTTCTCTTCTTCAGAGGCCATTTTGAATGAGAATTTCACTTGTACTAATAGTATAAAATAATGCCACTATAATTCACAGATATTAAAACACTTGTCTAAAGTGTCAAACATCAAAATGCTCTAGAAAGGTTTACTGATCACTTTCTGTTGGTTTACACTGCAATAATATTTTGTCAAAATGACAATGTGACAAATTTCAGTGTATACTGTAATTCACATTGTATGATGAGGACACCAGGATAACAGTCACAACTACACAGAAAAACACTACCAGCAACGTGCAGGTATAGATACTGTAAGGAAAGTACTTGCAACCCACTACCGCTCACTGAACACCAAAAACCTGCCCAATTAACGGTCTAGCTGTATCCCAAACACGTCTCTGCAACAGGCAATGGTCAACAAATAATCAGCATGAATTCAAGCACAGTCCCTAAAAATTTGTATCAAAATTTCCTTCATCCAACACCTTGCTAATAGTGGCTTAGAGTGTATCCCATCTTTGTAATTTGCAAAGAATAGACTGTATTTTCTGTGACTGCTACCCTTTTCTTTCCTACCTCTTTTTAAATATAAATTGAAGCGGGGAGATTCCACATGAGAGAGGCTATTAATATTTAGAATGTATTCATTTACAATTGAAATCCTTTCATATAATTTGGTACCCTGATCAGTAAAACTAGCAGGATCAGGGTGACCTTGGAGTCTATTCCACTCTCTAATACAATATGGGGGAATCTCCAAAAAGACAATTGTCACAGAAGGAAAATTTGAAACAAAGAGATAAAATTTATTAATCTGATCTATTAAATATGAAACAGCAGATTTGTCATCATTATGACGCAATTCTATGTATCTTTTTTGTCTTCTGCTGCTTTTATCAACTGACACATTAAGTTTGGTAAGATCACATGTACCTAAGAAAATATATAAAACAATATTGCCAAACTGGTTCACTTTTCTTTGTAAATTTTTAATCAGCCATTGATAATATTCCGGATACCTAGCACCTTCTCTACATTCAAATTCTACATGACAAAATGGCTGAAATACATTTGATGCTTGCCTTTTTAAATATTCTCCCTTGCTATCTGCTATTATAATAGGTTATTTAGAGAGTTAACCACTGAAATTTAAAGGTTTATCTAAATATTTTTTAATTTACCTGGCGAAGACATTTATAATTAAGAAACTAGAATGAAAGTAAACAAAACTTATATGGAAATCCCTGAGCTTCTCATGTGGAAATCTTCATATTGAAGGTGAAGAAAAGGGACTATTGAAATCTATAAAACAAAAATAAATATGCCTAAACTAAAATATACCTTTCACACTGCAACCATATTGGAGCCTGAAATTTGTTAGTGGGTAATTATGTGCTAAGTAGTGCTTTCATGCAAGGTTAAACATCACATGACACAGACATACATGTATGACACACAATATATGAACAATAGACAACATGCAAATAAAGACATATAAAACATGATATAAATCAATAAAATAAAGTGTCACTGAATATTTTCATGATAATCATGTCCGTACATAGACTTCAAGTCAGTTGTTCTGGGTACGAGTTGAACTCCCACAGTTTTTACTTATATTAACGCGAACGCGCTAGCAAGCTTGCACACATTATTCAATATAAATGAATATATATATATATATATATATATATATATATATAGATTAAATATAAATAATATCCACAATGCGGGTAAATATAACTATGAAAAAATTAAAGAAACACTGGAAACTTTAACATTATACGGCCATATTTGATGACCTCGGAATAAAAATCTGTTATGTTACCTCGGAATAAAAATCTGTTATTTTAAAATAACTTTTATTCCAGTGTTTCTTTAATTTTTTCATAGTTATATAAACATATATATATATATGATGTATATGGATATGGCCATATCTCGACATGTTGAAGATATCGGATGACAGAATGGACGTATAACAGATCAGACTGACACCAACACAACACACATGACAAATAACATCAGAGGATCCATCTGGTTGACATATCAGGTACACCCTTTCTTTAGTATGGCCCGATGTATCTGTTGGGCGCCATTATCACACGGGCTCTGTATATATAATGTTTATATAATGCGTAGAATTGTATTCTAGCTCAGCCGGGATAAATTGAAGAGATCATTCAACGATGGTTTCATGTTTATTTGTTGATTGGTAATAAAACCAAAGAGGGTGTATCCTACAAGGAAACAACAACAATAATAACTATAAGATAACAATGCCTTAACAGGCTTGTCAATATTTGGTCAACGGACAAGTCCGACGGATGCACATAATCACATGATGATGATCAGCTTTATGCATTCATCTTTAATACAAAATATTCAGTCATGCTTCCATGTAAACATACAGTATACCTACTGGCATGAATCGATGGAAACATGAGCGCAAATGAACATGTCGTAAACGGCATAGTTACGCTTATGCGTCTAAATGACAGGACTCGAGCAAAATCCTATTATCAGGCTTTTTTGTATGTAACGGGATAATTAGTATATGAACATAACCAATGCATGAAATATTGCTGGCACCTTTGTGTTATGGGTCTGATTTAAACCCTGAATATCTGTGCAATCTGCAGCATACTAAAAGAAATACTCATAAATGTATTCAGGTTATTCTTATGGGTATTCAAGGACCGAAAGAATCAGACAACTAGTGCATTTTTACGAAACAAGATTGTCACAGGTAAGATTTCCATTGTTGTCAATGTCGTGGCAAATTCAGAGGTAAATGTATGGATAAAATGGCAATAATTTCACATAAGGGATTATCTGGGATATACCTGAACAATAATATATCAGTAAATGTCAAAGTAAACCTTTGAAAGGTTATGACATTGTGAAATATTAATATTCTTCTTTGTCAACTTTCTTCTCTCTTTTTCCTATTTTTCGTTGGCGGCGGAATTGTATCTAATCTATAAGCGTGCCTGTGATTTGTTAGTTTTGTGAAGGAAACCCAGTTATCAGCCAATCAAATTCACTCTTTCATTTCATCCATCTTAAAATCAAGGGAGGCAACTACTCGAGAAACCATAATGAGCGAATGGAACCGCAACACATTGAAATGAATAGAACAGGAATTGGAGATAGTGCAGAGATGGACCACCAGCTATATCACAGAATATGAACTATTGCAGAAAATGTCTAAAAGGCTGAAAAATATAATCTGCACAACAAAATGCACTGTGTGACACTACAACTACTACTACTAATAATAATGATGATTATAATAGTGATAATAATAATGATAATAATAGTATTAGTAGATTATGTAGTAGCGAAGAATCAATTTATATAGTATTGGTAGAACATGTATCTATGATAGTCATAAACAAAATATAATACTCGAAAACCGTGACTTTCAATACCATCACTATAAATAATAATACTTATAGTAATAATAACAATAATTATAATATTAGTTATTACTGCTAGATAAAATTAAATAAATAAATAAAATATAGTATCAGTTTCAAAATACTGTTTCGAGAAGATATTATTTGTCTAACCATATTGCTTTTAACAAATGTATAACGATTAATATATTGATAATATGTAACCAAAAAGGTGCAATTGTTCAGATAAAATCCTGATATTTTTTATGAAAACACAACCTGTCTCCCCTAAATTTTGAAATAGACTCCTGCTATATATGTAAGGAGGAAGATTAGGTACAAAAAGGGTTAAATATACCTACAGTACACGTATTGCAAGTTTTTCTATGATATATTTTCATGTTACATATATATAATATTTTCCCCCACAAGTTTGACTGTATACATTAACACAGCAAAATAGCAAATAATAATAACAACAATAATAATAAATAATAATAAAATAGTAATAGTAATTTCTAGTACTAATAATAAAACCGGATAGTAATAGTTATAATGATAACAGTAATTACAAACAACTGCATTAAGAACAGTGATAATAAGTATTTTAGTGTGTGCAGGCTGTGTGTAGACCCCGAAAACGCGATGAAGCGACGAGTGCAAACGCTGTTCTGTGTCTCCACTTATTTATCAGTGGATTCTTAATGATCCCTTAACCCATTCCGTATCAGAAACCCCTAAAGGGGTACCATGAAAAACAGTGCAGGTCCAGATCAGACGCCGCAGAACGCGGCGTCTGATCAGGGCCTCCACTGTTTGCTAAAAGTTCGGTCATTTTCCAAATGAATTTTGACGAAAACACAACCTGACACCCCTAAATTTTGAAATAGACTCCTGCTTTATATAAGTAGAGTAGCATAGGCGCCTTTTGGGCGTCATGGACTGCGCATGCGCGGGGGTGACGTCACGGCGCATCGGCCATATTGGATATCGATGACTTGACCTCGGAATAAAAATCTGCCACGTCTCTATTGTTCGAAGAAGACCCTTTAATTTAAACAAAAGGTCTCTTCAAAACCCAAGCTGCTCCGTCTCTATTGTTCCGAGGAGGCACTAAAAATTGAAAACAAAAGCCTGATCAGCAACAGCATCTCTCTCTCTCTCTCTCTCTCTCTCTCTCTCTCTCTCTCTCTCTCTCTCTCTCTCTCTCTCTCTCTCCTCTTCGGCCATATTTGATGACCTCGGAATAAAAATCTGCCACGGCTCTATTGCACTTAAATTTAAACAAAAGGCCTCTTCAAACCCAAGCTGCTCCGTCTCTATTGTTCGTAAGATGCACTAAAAATTTAAAACAAAAGCCTGATCAGCAACAACACCCCTCTTAGAGTTTTACGAAAGCCATTAAATTCATACAATACCTAGCCGACAAAATCGGCGATTTTTATGATGAGCCGAGAGCGATTATTGATATAAAATTCGGAATTTGTTTGAGGTTTACACTGTAAGGACGTTGCTTCCGATTTTGTGGGGCCCGACATTGAGATGAAATGGAAAGCCCTGTCATCCACTGAAACCATAGGGTTTATGGACGGGCCGATTCGTACCGCTTTACCTGGGCTACGCTGTTTACCAGTACTCGTGTCATCTCTGCGTGGAAGCATCTATTTCTTCAAGCCCCGATGGGCGGGGGCCGATATAGCTACCTAACAGCCAAAACGATGCATGCATCTCTCTCTCTCTCTCTCTCTCTCTCTCTCTCTCTCTCTCTCTCTCTCTCTCTCTCTCTCTTGTTATACGAGTACCCACAAGCTATGTTTTGAGCTATCGAAAATATCAATCAGACTTTTTTCTATATTTTTGTCGTAAACATGTTTGAATATGTGTGTTTGTCTTTCACAACCAACTTGCGTCTGCTAGTGTTGGGCACTTTTAGCTTCAAATGATGAATAGACCTGTCCGCTTAACTACGTGCCACGTGCATAACAGACGATTTGTTTGTTTTATTCAAGGGTACATGTTTAACGCGAATCACCTGCCATTATCAGACTGCTAAACCCAAACAGAAAGAAAAAATGTCATTTGCTAGTTGTGATTAGCGCTTGAATGTTCATTCATATTGACGGTAATTGCTACGATACGAGTATTGAGCCCTTGACCGAAAAAAATTATAAAGGTAAAACTTTAGCGACAATATAAGACGGACCTGTCTGCATATAAACGCGGACTCATCAATGCACGCCTTGCGCATCAGTCTCATCCGTATATCCCCAAAATCTCATCCGTATATCCCAACGTTGCTTCCCTCTTTAATTGCACGCCGGTGGGTCAGGCCTCAGATTCTATGACGGCTCCAACGTAAAGGCTTATTGAAAATTAAAGAGATAATGTTGGTTGGTGCCTGATGCTCTGTCTCTGGTCGGGCTCATCGGAGTCTAACTGTTGGTTTTCTTTTGCTCCAGCATTTCAGTGGTTTCTTGCTGTCGAGTCCTCACCGTTGTCTCACCTCTGTGGTTCTTTGATTTCTGTGTTCACGGAGATGTTGCACTGATGAGTTAGGAGGCCTTCATGCGGACTGAACAAATTATTTGTCTAAATCGCGACGGAAGTAAGGGCGAGGATTGTGGCCACGTAAAATCGATTTAAGCCCCCCAGTGGAAATCTTCCACTGACCGTTCCAAGGCGGCTCTTCTGTGGCGATTTATTTATGTTGTTGTTTGTTACTTACTGTGTGTATCACTTGTGTCTTTTAATTTTGGATGGCCATATGGCCATTTTGTGGGAAAGTAACTGTCCATATGGCCTTCTTTTGTTTAGGTTTCCATTATGGTCTGGTCGCTTAATGTTTGTATTTCTTTCCCTTTGGTGTCTTTTATGGATGGAGTAAGTTAATTTATCAATTCCTGATCTTTGTTTTACTTCTACTTTTAATAAGCTGGCTGATCTTATTCAGGTTTAAATAGAATTTGTCATGACTCTCAAATATATTTGTGTCTGTTCAGGTTTTTATTACGTGTCATCAAGTTAATGACCAAAATGGACTTTAGACTGTGGCTATCCAAAAAGGCAAGCACTGATCAGACGTCACACTTCAGATGCGTCTGTTACTAATACCCTGAACTGTAAGCAAACAGTTTACAAACTGATCAGATGTTGTGTGGCGTCTGATCCAGATTTACAGTGTTTGCAAAAACCAAACGGCCTTAGTTTTTATCCGAAGGGGATCGTGTTGTGACTCGTCCCAAAGAGATCTACGCGATGAAACCATTCAACTGTGACCGAATTATCCCCCTTGGTGGTTCAGATTATCTCCCTTGGGATAATCTTTAATTGGGCTTTATTTCCCTTATGCATGAACCGATGTGGATATCAAACGAATCGTCTAAAGGAGACCTACGCGATGGAATAATCGGACCGTGACCAAAACGCGTGAAATCGCTTTTAATTCCCTATAGAACGCGTTACGTCTCGTTTGAAAGGTCTTGACATATACTAAGTATTTTGTGATGAGCTCTTAGATCTCATCACGTGAACAAGTCCGTAAAATGGACACCCCCACTAAACCCCACTCTTTATAGGGAAAACTGGGTATACATTATTTTTCTTATTTCTGCCCCAAGACATATGCTATGGGTACTCATTAGAACGGTTGCAAAGTGGCGGTTCTAACGAGTACCCACAACCTATGTTTGCAGTATGAAAAACAAAAATAGCATGGATTTTCATAAAACATGTCGTCATATTTGGAGATGTGAAACATGTCGCACGGGTATGTTATCGTAATGTGAAAAATGAAACATCAAGTGTATGAGGTTAGACCTGTATTTGGCTATAATTATACGAACAAAAGAGATTTTGACCAGTTCGAATTGTTATTTTTATAAACCCATTCTGGCTAACTAGAAACTCGATCACGTGACAACCCGAATTGCTATTTTTACAAACCCAATCTGGCTAACTAGAAAATCGATCGCGTGACGCAATCACATGACGCGATCACGTGACAACCCGAAATGCTAATTTTACAAACCAATTCTGGCTAACTAGAAAATCGATCACAAGACGCGATCACGTGACGCGATCACTTGACAACCCGAAGTGCTAATTTTACAAACCCATTCTGGCTAATTAGAAAATCGATCGCATGATGCGATCACGTGACAAGCCGAAGTGCTATTTTAATAATCCAATCAAACGTAAGAGCGAGGTTTCCAAAAGTATATAAGAACGAGCGCAAAGAAAATAAAACATTCTCAATATTCAATTGATAGCGACAACGTGGAAAATTATACAACACAGTTCGAGAGTATGGTGAACATTTTCACCGACGCCGACGACTTGTAGATTCACCGGCGGTCAGGTTTCGATTATTCCAATTACATAATCGACAATACGGGGACGAGTTCGTGACCGAGCAAATGGACTTGATGCTTGAGCATATGGATGGGCCGACAGAACAAACTACCGACGATATTGAGTTGGCCTTGGAGTATGTAAGAGAGCAGGAAGAAGTCGAAGAATCGATCAATGCTCTGTTATTCGACGACGCTATGAATGACATGGCAGAGGCGGGTATTGGAGATGGGTATTGGAATAAGTTCTAAAGTTAGATCCTTTTGAAGCAAAGAATACACCAAATAAAACCCTACTTCACCACAGGCAGGCGGTGGAGAAGAACCTCAACCGGGGCCATTACACCGACCCGATACCAAACCACTCAAGTACAACATGAGTAAAAAGTCTGAAAGAACTTACGCAAAAAGTGCGGCCGTAGACCGCACCTACCAAATAAAAAAGACGAGCAACAGAACGGGGAACGGCTACAAGATATCAGAGATGGACTCCACCACATATTCAACGATGTGCTGAACGAAGCCCGCGGCAATTGGCGGGAAACGACTTGGGAAGGGTCGTTATTCATCACGAAGGTTTACGCGACCCGATCGTAGTACCTGTACAGGCCTGGGATCAGCTGGATGCACAGAAGGTGATGGACACGATCGAGAAAGTACTTAACAGTAACCAAAATTTATCCGTTGACGAAAGTTTTGACATCCCCATTGGAACCATATATTTACCCAAAGGAGGAGCTCGAGGAAGAAACACCAAGATTAAAGAAAATAATTCGTTACAATTGAACACATCTTTAGTGACAATAGAGAATGAAGATCAACTTTGTATGGCAAGAGCGATCGGGGTCAGTTGGGCGAAACTCCAAAGATGCACACCTGAAGAATGGGAAGAAATAACCAAAAACAGAGGAAAGGAAAGATACGTACAATATGTACAACTTGTTTGGAACACCAGAAAGTACCGGAAAGTTACTTTAAAAACTTGAGAAATAAAACGAGAGACGAACAGCAAAATCTAGCAACAGCCATCAGTCAGTTAGCGGGAGTAGCCATGGACAGACCGGCGAGTTTAAATAATGTGGAGGCGTTTGAAGAAGCCTTGGGAGTACGCGTGATGGTAGTCAGCGCCAGACTAGGTAACACGTTTATAACCAGTCCTAGTACCGACGAAAGACCGTGTATCTACGAGTATCTAGTCGACGACGATCACTTCCACGCTATTACCAGCATAACCGGATTCTTCAGCGCTAGATATTTTTGCGAAAAATGCCTTTATCATTACGATCATCGAGAAAGGCACCAGCGCGACACTTCATTTATCGTGTGTGAAAGATACAATTCGTCTGCTTAGTGCAATAACGTTGTAAGTGCAAGATGGCAACTTATCAGGAGACAAAAAACCATTTTATTAAAGAATGGCATAGAAAACATACTGTAAGCTGGTTTCTTAACTTTATGGTGATTTCTTTCATTTGTGTGTGATGTTTATTGTTGAATAAATGACATTTAAAAAAGAAATATTTAGCATTTAAGGGTTGATACACCATTTCTGCGTCGAGTGTTTTTGGTGCAAAAATGGTGTAAGTGCATTCTGCGCTAAAAGGGTGTAAATGTACAAACCTTATTTCTTTGCCGTTTAATGGGTAAAGCAGCATATTAAAGGCACTGGGTAGGTAAAAGGTCACATTTTATATATTCTGCATGGTACTTACATGCTTATTCTGAAATATCAAGCAGCAGGATTCAACATTTTTGAGGTATCAAAAACTTTGTGCTAAAATGGGGTAAGTGCACTTACTCTGTTTTTGAGCCAACTTTTTTTTCTAAAAGTCAGAGCAAAAACGGTGTAACTGACAAAAATAATCCAAAATGCTGAAATAAATCATGATTTAGGCAGAATCCAACTGTAGTACTTATTTACCAAGTGTGTCAAGTCCTAAGGCACCCATTTATGAAAAAAAAAACTATTTTGGCCGAAATGTCAGTTACACCGTTATTGCATTCAGCAGATGAATTGTCCGAAAACAGAGACTCAAGTAAAATGCCTGGACTGTAATATGGACTGTCGATCTAAATTATGCTAAAAGAAACACAAACAGGTTCCTTTACATAAAATGGAAAATGTGATGGAAAACGTAGCGGTCCACCACAGTGCGACAAATGGTGGAAGTGTTCGCAGTGCTATAAAGTAATGAGAAAAGACAAACGAAAAACAGAGAAACACGAGTGTGGTGAATACTTATGTAACTCTTGCAAAAAATATGTAATGGACGATCATCAATGTTACCTGAGAACTAAACAAGCTAAAGAGGACTTTATTCCTAAATTTATATATTTTGATTTTGAATGTAGTCAGGGTGAAATTGGTGAATGTATGGATAAATATAAACCTTTAAAAAGGACAATTGTAAGGACTGTCAATCTCAACAGGTATGTAAATCTTGTTCTAAATGTCAACATTGTAAAACTTCATGGTGTGGTAAGACTACGCATCGTCCCAACTTTGTCGTAGGGCATTCCGTTTGTCCCAAATGCATTAATAAGCCCCTGACCCCTAAATCTGTATGTAAGGCGTGCGGTACCCGCTGCGAAGATTGAGACAATACCGGTTGGTGGGACAACAAAGACGATGGTCCTTGTCCCGGCAAATGCGGTTTTAGGTGATGATGATGATGATTTCGCGTTTAACGACGCGTCAACCCTCTTTGTGGGTCATAAGCGTCAAACGGTTAATGGTTAACGGCATTGAGAATTATGATGATATTAAAAGTAAAAAAGTTAGTTTGATATGTATAAAAATCTTAAACAGTTAAATCTTATGAAAAAGTCCAATTTCTTTTAAGAATAAAATAATATTTTCAAAAGGTACATCTTGAAACAATTGTTGCAAAGTATCAGCTTTGAAGTATAAGTTACGGGACTGTGAAAAGTCTACACATTCAATTAAAATATGTTTCACAGTGAATGGCTGATCACAGCCTACACAGGAAGGCTGTTCATCACCATTTAAAATAAAAGAATGAGTACCTCTAGTATGGCCAATGCGTAGTCGTGTTAATACTACATCCTCTTTCCTGGAAAACTGGAGAGCATTTAGTTCCAACGACAGGTTTAATGGCATGGAGTTTGTTATTTATTGCACGGTCCCATTCGCCTTGCCATTCCGACAAAATGTATCTGTTGATAAATGGTTTAAAATTATTAAAAGGAATTTTAAAAACAGACGGATAAAGATTGAGCGATTCCTTTGCTTTCTTGTCAGCAAACTCATTGCCGACAATGCCAATATGACTCGGGTGCCAACACAACAAGATCTGGTGCGTTTTAGAAATTTCATGATGTTTTTCGATCAGTTTTTGTATTTGAGGATTTTTAGATGATGAATGGTCTAAAGCCTTAAGCACAGAAAGTGAATCAGAAAATATAATTGATTTTTGAAATGATGAAGAACTGATAAAATCTAAAGCTAGGTCTATTGCTTTGGCTTCAGCTGTAAAGATAGATGAACCATCTGGAAGGCGCATGGTTTTGTGCGTATCTTTAGAAACATACGCACAACCAACTTTATCTCCTTCTTTGGAACCATCAGTATATACTTGCTGGTAATCATTGTAACGTGACTGCAGTACCTGAAAGTTTTGTTTGAGAAGAATTGGATTTGATTCAGATTTTTTGCCATCATGTAAGTCGAACAGAATAGAATGTTTTTTAATACACCAAGATGGAACTTCGGCCGTTTCATGTTTTTGAATATTTTTAAGGTCGATACCTGAATTTTCTAGCAGTGGTAAAATACGTAATCCAAAAGGTTTGATTGCTGTGGGTTTTGTTTCATACTAACCTACAAATTGAGGTGGAAATGAAATTTTGGATGCCGGGTTAGATGGATTTGCAGCAAGTCTAATAGCATACTGAAGAGAAAGTTTCTCTCTACGCGAAGTTAAAGATGGTTCACCTGCTTCTACATAAAGGCTTAATACGGGAGAAGTACGGAAGGCTCCCATAGCCAGACGAAGGCCTTGATGATGGATAGTATCCAAGGATTTTAAATAGGACTTTCTGGCAGAACCATAAACAACAGACCCATAATCTAATTTAGATCTTATTAAAGACCGGTAAAGATGTAATAAAGTATACCGATCTGCTCCCCAACTTGAATGAGATAAAACTTTCAAAAGATTCAAAGCTTTTAAGCATTTCGCTTTAAGATATTTAATATGGGGTATAAAAGATAACTTTTGGTCAAATATGACCCCAAGAAATTTGGCTTCTTCAACAACAGGAATTTGGGATCCGTATAAGAACAGGGAAGGATGGTCGTGTTTCTTCCGTAGCTTACAAACATGAACACACTGCGTTTTCGACTTGGAGAACTTGAAACCATTTTTATCAGTCCATTCTTCTATTCGTTTTAAATTTTGTTGCAACTTTCGTTCAATTGTTTTCATGTTTTTTGAACGGTAACATATACAAAAATCATCAACATACAATGAACAGTCTGTTTTGTCGTCCAAACATTGTACAATATTATTTATTTTGATGTTAAATAGCGTAGTTGAGAGAATGCTACCCTGTGGGACACCCTGCTCTTGTGCATAGAGATCTGATAGTGTAGATCCCACGCGGACTTGAAATACACGCTCACCTAAAAAACTTTGAATAAAACTGGGAAGTTTTCCCCTTAAGCCGAGGTTATGGAGATCTCTCAATATTCCATAACGCCACGTGGTATCATATGCTTTCTCCAAGTCGAAAAAGACAGCTACTACGTGTTCTTTGTTAATAAAAGCATCTCGTATAAATGTTTCTAGTCTTATTAAATTGTCGTTGGTACTACGTTCCGAACGAAAACCTGACTGATATTCTGAAATGAGGTTGTTGGACTCTAAGTACCAGACTAATCTCTTGTTTATCATTCTCTCCAATGTTTTACACAAACAACTTGTCAAAGCTATCGGTCGATAATTCGTAGGTTCTGCATGATCTTTCCCTGGTTTTGGAATTGGTACAACTGTAGCAAAACACCAGCTCTCAGGACAGACCCCAGTTTCCCAAATATTATTAAAGATATCTAAAAGTGTTGAAAGAGAACTTTTTGGCAGATGCTTAAGCATCTGATAATGAATTTCATCGGGGCCGGTTGCTGTATCATGTGATTTTTCAATGGCTTCCACTAGTTCGGATAAGTTAAAAGGTTTGTCTGGTCGCTTAATGTTTGTATTTCTTTCCCTTTGGTGTCTTTTATGGATGGAGTAAGTTAATTGTATCAATTCCTGATCTTTGTTTTACTTCTACTTTGTTGTATTCTTCGTGATTGTGGGATTTGAAGTTTAGATTTCTTTTCTCTTGGTCCTTTTGGAAATTTCTAAAAGTGTCAGAATAATTACGCGGTGATGAATTGCTCAAAAATGTGCTACCAAGAGTATCTGAAATATCTTTTTTAGTTGAAGCTTTTGTGTCAAAACCAGTATTTAAATGTGTAAAACTAGAGGACTTTGTTTTTCCTGAAATTTTTCGTACCATATCCCAAACCTTTTTAATGGGGGTTTTGTAGTTCAATTTGGAGACATGTTCTCTCCATGACTTTCGTTTGGAAGCTCGGATTGTTCGCCGAGCTTTAGCTCTAAAAACTTTTACGTCGTTTAGCTTTTCTGAAGTGGGACTTTTGCAGAACTTATTTAGAGCCTGTTTGCGCTTTTGAATAGCTTCTTTACAGTCATTATTAAACCAAGGTTTGCTTTTCTTAGTATTTGTGGAGGTCTTTGGAATGCATTGTTCTGATATATTAATTAGTTTATCTGTGAAATCAGAAACAATGTCAGATGATTCAATTAAGTGATCAACTGATAACTCTTCTTCACATAAATTACGGAATAATTCCCAGTCGGCTTTATTCATTTTCCATTTCTGGCTACAGTCCTCATCTTGTTCGTTTACGCTCTCAATTATAACAGGGAAGTGATCACTTCCGCACTGATCATCATGAACAGACCAGTCATAGTCCAAGAAGAGAGATGGGTGACACAAAGAGAGATCTAAAGAAGACAAATGACCTGTCACTGGGTGAAGGTATGTATAAGATTTATCATTCATCAAGCAAAGATCGCTCTTTGCAATAAAATCTTCAACAAGTGCTCCTCTGTTATTGATATCTTTACAGCCCCATAGAATATTGTGACCGTTGAAGTCGCCAACTAAAAGATATGGGGATGGAAGCTGACTCAGCAATGAGTCAAGATGTTCGGGCTTTAAAGAAAATGAGGGTGGAATATATAAAGAGCATATTGTAGTTTCTTAATCCAGAGAAGCCGATACTGCTACAGCTTGTAGCACCGATCCGAAGCAACCTGGATTGCGCCATTTGATAAATTGGTTGAAGTTTGTGGTGCTGGAGTGGATTTACTCCATGCACCAGATTTTTTCAGTTCAGCTATACATGATTCAACAGTCTGTGTTCCGGAGCTGGTACATTTTACATCAGCACCCTTTGTGATGCTGGCGTAACTGGTGTTTGATGTTGTATGTCGCTCTTCAACAATTTTCCGAGCTTCTGGGAAAGATAACGATTGTTGGTACTTAACTGTGAGTATTTCTTTTTCTTTTTTCCAAGCTGGACAGTCTCGAGAAAAAACTGCATGTTGTTCACCACAATTGACGCATTTGGCCTCATTCTTACATTGTTGATGGTTATCGACATGTTTGTCTTCACCACAATTGGCACAGAGGGATTTTTTCTGACATTTGCTTTCGTGGTGGCCAAACACCTGACAGTTGTAACATCTGATAGGGTTCGGAATGTATACCTCTACGTTGACAGAAAGATATGCTACTTTGATTTTCTGTGGTAGAACTGGTGTGTTAAATGTCAAAACATAAGTGCTTGTCGATTTAAGCACACCACTTCTACGAACTTGGATGTTACGAACACCAATAACGCCTTGATCTCTGAGATTATCAAGAATCTCTTGTTCGCTGCATGGACGTAGTTCCGGGCTTCGAATGACACCCTTAGACGAATTAAGTGTGTTGTGTTACGAGATCTTGACATTAAGATCAACTTAATAATAAAATAATAAAAAAATAACTTTTTGGTGCTGAGCAGGTTTTTAACATGTTGTTCTTTCTCGATTTCCAAGAGGAGATCACCGGATCTGAGCTTTTTAATACTCTTTGGATGTCCAGCTATGGATTGTATGCTTTTCTAGATCACAAAAGGAGACAAGCTTGACACAGTGCGTGAATCGTCCAATGATGTTATTACCAGAAAACGCGGAGCATTAGAAGGCTTTGGAACAACAGACTGTTGAATCATATCACTAGAGTCATCTGACTCTTCGTTCCGTTGACGTTTTTTCGTGTTGCGGTTAGTTTTTTTATTATTCGACATGAGGAGAATATCCTAGTTTCGTCCCAAGTGCTCTCCGCCCTCCTTGGAGCCCTACAAGGGAACACCATAATGGAGTGGTTATCCGATTCACAGGTGTTAGAGATACACGTGAGATATACTCGCATAAACAAAATGCCTACACGATTGGTCCGTTTGGCCACCGCCTTCTAGAGATAAAAAGACAGAAAAGGGTAAGGTAAATGGGCATATGGTTGGTATCAGGAAAGATACAAAAAGAATTGAAGAGAAAGCAAAGCGGTATCTCTAGGGCTCGGCGCGACCAGCCGATTGACCGTGCCGGACCGCACGGCCACCCGTCTACACCGAAAAGCCAGGCCAAAGAGGCGTGTTGGGTACCTGAAGCACCGCCACCTCAGGTAACCCTCAACCTCCAGGATCCCTTCTTCCGGCTTACAGGACGCCACCCACGGCAAACGGGTGGTACTTCCTTTAGCTCTTCCCAGTGGGCACAGAGACCACAGCGGCAATGTGCCCAGTGGGACTTGAGCCCCCAGGGCCACGGCAAGGCAGGAAGTCTAATACCTGGGGGAATGCGGTTTTAGAGAAGTCACTTTTGAAGGAGGGGATACCGCCAAAAAATTTGGAGCATGGCTATTTAACGACCAACATAAACATTTTAAAGTTGTAGCGCATAACATGAAAGGATATGATGGCTATTTGTTTTTTGAGTACCTTATTGACCAATCCCTACGTCCCGACAAAATCATCTATAACGGTTCAAAAATAATGTATATGACAGTCGAGCGAAATTTACATATCAAAGCGATTGACAGTCTCAACTTCTTACTTATGAGATTATCACAACTACCTAAAGCATTTGGATTGAAAGAGCTGAAAAAGGGATGGTTCCCCTATTATTTTAATACGAGAAATAATCAAAATTATGTGGGACCCTACTTTGAAGCTAAATTTTATGGTCACAATTTTATGGGAGATGAAGAGAGAGGAGAATTATTGGAATGGTTGAGTGCGAGAAAGGATGAAGAGTCTGATTTTAGAAAAGGAATGTAAGAATATTGTAGGAGTGATTTAGATATTTAAGGCAAGCGTGTTTAAAATTGAGAGAGTTGTTGATGAGTGCTACATGTGTTCAAAACAAAGTGATCAATGATAAGAATAAGAAAGAGAGAAAGTGGTTTGGGGCCGTGGACCCATTTGATTCAGTCACCATAGCGTCCGTGTGCATGAGCGTGTTTAGAACAAAGTACATTGAAGAAGAATGGCGGGTAATGTTTGAAGACCGTGACGATTGGGTGCCCGCCAAAATCGTCGATGAAAGATGTTACATTTTGAAAGACAACAAATGGGTCCACGAATCCGACATCACACGTGAGAGAGTAAGCGAAAGAGAGTTTGTGAGTACACCTATCACAAAAATCCCTCCCAGTGGTTACAATGATCAGTACAGCAAGGTTTCAACCCAGTGGTTAGAATGGATGGCACGTGTCAGTAACACACACATTCAGCACGCTTTGAATACAGGCGAAAAGTCTTTACTGGGCACACGTTACAAGTTGGACGGTTATTGCGAAGAAACAAACACGGCATACGAGTACCATGGTTGTATCTTTCATGGTTGCCCTGATTGTTTCTCCGATAACCGCGAAGACACGTACCATCCACTCACAAACCAATCGTTAAAGGAATTATATAAAAACGCATTAACCATGAAAAATAAAGTATACATAGAACAATTAGGCATGAATTACGTTTGCATTTGGGACCATGAGTTTAAAAAGCTACGAAATCAAAACTCTGAGCTGAAACAATTTACTCTGCAGTTAGAGTTAATGGACAGGCTAGATCCTAGAGAGAGTTTCTTCGGGGGTCGCACCAATGCGAGTCAACTCTGTTACAAAACCTCAGAACACGAGCAAATCAGATACATCGATTTTACTAGTCTCTATCCCTGGGTGAACATGTATTGTCGGTATCCCGTAGGTCACCCCACCATTATCACTAAAGATTTTGGAAATATTAATGACTGTTTTGGCATCGCAAAAATCAAAATTCTACCTCCAAGAGGACTGTATCATGCAGTCCTTCCCTACAGATCAAATAGTAAATTTAAATTCCCCATATGCAAAACCTGTGCGGATACCGAAAATCAAAATCGTTGCACGTGCTCTGAAGAGTAAAGAGAGTTGACCGGCACCTGGTGTACCCATGAGATTCAAACGGCTCTAAGATTAGGATATAGCCTGAAACACATTTACGAGGTATACCACTTGGAGGAAACGACTCAATATGACCCCAAGACGAGAGCAGGGGGCTATTCGTTAAATATATAAATACGTTTTTAAAATTTGAGCAAGAGGCGAGTAGTCCCCCAGACTGGATCGAAAATGAAACGGATATGATGCCATGCATACGGCAATATTTCGAGAAGGAGGGTGTATCATTGGATCGAGGAAATATCGCAAAGAACCTTGGTTTGCGAGCCCTGGCTTAAACAGTTTCTGGGGCAAGTTTGGTCAACGGCTCAACATGCGACAGACAGAGTTGTTTCACGAAACGGAAGCCAACATGTTCTTCCAATTGTTTTTCCGATCCAACGAAACAACCTCTGAATATTCACATACTTTCAAATGACATGATTCAAATTGAATGGATTTATAACCAAGATTGTCAACCCGAAGATAACAAAAACCAACATTTATTTAGCTACGTTCACTACATGCTGGGCAAGACTGTACAGTGTGCTCGAAGAGCTAGACATGCGTGTCTTGTATTATGACACGGACAGCGTGATATACGTGAGTCGTCCGGGACAGTATGACCCTCCAATGGGTGACTACATGGGCGAACTCACGGATGAGCTGGCAGTTGGAGAGCACATTGTAGAGTTTGTGTCCGGAGGCCAAAACGATTATGCTTATAAAACAAACACAAATAATGAAACTTGTAAGGCTAGGGTATTCACTTTAAATTATACGAACAGTCAACTCATCAATTATGAAAGCGTCAAATACATTGTAACCAATCCAAAAAAGTGCACAAACATCACGGTAACCAATCCAAGCAAAATATGTAGCGATAAGAGAAAACGAAAACTTATTAATCGAAAAGAAAAGAAAACTGATCAGATGGTTAATACGAAGCGTAGAAAAATAGATAACTATGATACAGTGCCTTGTTGATATTAAATATTGAGTCGAGTTATTGCGGTAGGTGTTCAGAAAAGGAGTGAGAGGTGTTTCAATTTTTGGTATGAGCTTTTTCATTTTTTGTCATTGCTGTTTCGATTCTTGTACATGTACGTGTATTTATTCATAGACTACGTTTTCATTTTTGTAATTAGCGTTTCAAAAACACGACTTTAGTTTTTCATTTTTTGTACATAGCATTTTCATTTTTTGTCATTGCTGTTTCGATTTTTGTACGTGTCATTTCTTATATTTACATTTTTGTACCTCAAGTTTCAAAACAGGACTTTAGTTTTTTCAATTTTTGTACATAGCGGTTTCATATTTTGTCATGGCTGTTTTGATTTTTGTACATTTACGTGTAATTTTCCATAGACCACGTTTTCATTTTTGCAACAAGCGTTTCAAAAACACGACTTTAGTGTTTCATTTTTTTTGTACATAGCATTTTCATTTTTGTCATTGCCGTTTTGATTTTTGTACGTCGTCACTTATATGCGAAACTTTTGTAACTGCATATTTCCAAATTTTACAGGAGAAACAAAACACTGTTTATTTCTAGTATACAGCAATGAAAAATAGTCATATTCACAAATATTAAGAAAAATTACATTTTATACATACAATCTAAAAAGCTTCTCATAACTCTTGAAAATAAAGAAATTTGTAAGTTACAATAGTTTCGCACTGAAAATAGTGAAATTTGCATAGTATTTTATGTGCGAAACTGTTGTAAGTGCATTTTTTTCACTTTTTTATTTTGAAGGATAATTTAAAAATAAACTTATTCAAGTTTACAATAAATAATTTTCAAAATGTGAGTCTGGATGGTATTTTCTTTCTTCAGTATGCCAAAGAAGGATATTTTTCCTTTCAAATTGGAATGTGAAGCATGTTTCATAAAGGCTTTCTATTTGTTTTCAAGAGCAGGGTTATTTTATGATTTATTAAATATTGATAATACCTATTTTGATGGTTTGATCAGTCAGATTTACCCCCAGAACTTCAGTTAAATAAAGCAAATTCTTCTGATACCGAGGCCCAATTTTGGATTTACATCTATCTATTGTAGATGGATTTGTTTCGTGCAAAATTTATGATAAACGCGATGACTTTGATTTTGAGATTGTAAATTTTCCTTTTTTGGATGGTGATGTTCCTCGTGCGCCATCCTATGGCGTTTATATTTCGCAATTAATTCGATTTGCTAGAGTATGTAGTCATGTAACTGACTTCAACACTCGTAATAAATTATTAACGGCTAAACTCCTTAATCAGGGTTATCGGTACCATAAACTACGCAAAGCCTTTTCTAAATTTTATAGAAGCCATTCTGATTTAATTTCAAAATTCAATATTGGACTTAAATCTCTTCTGCAACAAGGTCTATCGGAACCCGAATTTTATGGTGACTTAGTATATAAATTCAGAAAAATATATAACCGCAGTGACTTCAGCACCCAATTTCGTAAAATCATTCTTCGATATAAAAAGATTGGGTACAACATGGATATTATACGACAGACTGCATGCATGGTAGTTAACCCAATCACGGTTGGCAACTTTGCTTCCCTCTTTAATTGCACGCCGGTGGGTCAGGCCTCAGATTCTATGACGGCTCCAACGTAAAGGCTTATTGAAAATTAAAGAGATAATGTTGGTTGGTGCCTGATGCTCTGTCTCTGGTCGGGCTCATCGGAGTCTAACTGTTGGTTTTCTTTTGCTCCAGCATTTCAGTGGTTTCTTGCTGTCGAGTCCTCACCGTTGTCTCACCTCTGTGGTTCTTTGATTTCTGTGTTCACGGAGATGTTGCACTGATGAGTTAGGAGGCCTTCATGCGCACTGAACAAATTATTTGTCTAAATCGCGGCGGAAGTAAGGGCGAGGATTGTGGCCACGTAAAATCGATTTAAGCCCCCCAGTGGAAATCTTCCACTGACCGTTCCAAGGCGGCTCTTCTGTGGCGATTTATTTATGTTATTTGTTACTTACTGTGTGTATCACTTGTGTCTTTTAATTTTGGATGGCCATATGGCCATTTTGTGGAAAAGTAACTGTCCATATGGCCTTCCTTTGTTTAGGTTTCCATTATGGTCTGGTCGCTTAATGTTTGTATTTCTTTCCCTTTGGTGTCTTTTATGGATGGAGTAAGTTAATTGTATCAATTCCTGATCTTTGTTTTACTTCTACTTGGCAGTAAATGCCATTTTTCAATTTTCCCCATTATAAGTCTATGGAAACTACAAGTTGCCATAGCAACCAAACTAATGAGCCGATTTTGATAAAAAAAAACAAAAACTTTCAATCCCCCAGCCCAAGGATGCTACAGATAAAATTTGGGCCAAATCGGCCCAGTGGCTTCAGAGGAGATGTCGTTTGAAAGTGTTAACGACGACGCAGACGCAGACGCAGACACAGACGCAGACGCAGACGACGACGACGGACAATGTCCATCCTATAAGCTCCCCCGGAGCCTTCGGCTCTGGTGAGCTAAAAAGTTATAATGAAGTTTTAAATACATTGAAATCCATGCGTTTTTGTGCTTTAAGTCTGTCTTCTTATGATTTTTCCACCCTTTACACTACACTCCCTCATAATCTTATAAAAGAAAAACTTAATGATGTAAGCGAATGGACATTCCATAGGGAAGACTCCCTCTTTCTTGCATGTACTGTAAGAAAATGCTTTTTTCACTTGTGAAGAGCATACAACTATACTTTATTGTCATGCCAGAAAGTGTGTGAAGCTCTCACCTTTCTACTTGACAATATTAACATAAGATTTGGTACTAAGTTATTAAGACAAGTTGTGGGTATTCCGATAGGAACTAATTGTGCACCACTTGTGGCTGGTCTGTTTTTGTTTGGTTATGAGAGAGACTTCATGAAGTCTCTTTCTGCTGAAAACCAGTCTGAAATCACTGAAGCTTTTGGCTCAGCTTCTAGATATTTGGATGATTTATTAAATATTGATAATACCTATTTCGATGGTTTGATCAGTCAAATTTACCCCCGGATGTTCGGTTAAATAAAGCAAATTATTTTGATACCTAGGCCCCGTTTCTGGATTTACATCTATCTATTGTAGATGGGTTGTTTTTTTGCAAAATTTATGATAAACGCGATGATTTTGATTTTGAGATTGTACATTTTCCTTTTTTTGGATGGTGATGTTCCTCGTGCGCCATCCTATGGCGTTTAAGTTTCGCAATTAATTCGATTTGCCAGAGTGTGTAGTCATGTAACTGACTTCAACACACGTAATAAATTGTTAAAGGCTAAACTTCTTAATCATGGTTATCGGTACCATAAACTACGCAAAGCATGTTCAAAATTTTATAGACGTCATTATGATTTAATTTCAAAATTCAATATTGGAATTAAATCTCTTCTGCAACAAGGTCTATCGGAACCCGAATTTTATGGTGACTTAGTATATAAATTCGGAAAAAATATATATAACCGCAATGACTTCAGTACCTAATTTCGTAAATCATTCTTCGATATAAAAAGATTGGGTACAACATTAATGTAATACGACTGACTGCATGCATGGTAGTTAACCCAATCACAGTGGACAACTTTGCTTCCCTCTTTAATTGCACGCCGGTGGGTCAGGCCTTAGATTCTATGACGGTTCCAGCATAAAGGTTTATGTTGTTTCGTACCTGATGCTCTGTCTCTGCTCGGCCCATCGGAGTCTAACTGTTGGTTTTCTTTTGCTCCAGCTTTCCGGTGGTTTCTTGCTGTGGAGTCCCCACCGTTGTTTCATCTCTGTAGTTGTTTGATTTTGTGTTTACGGAGATGTTGCACTGATGAGTTAGGAGGCCTTCATGCGAACTGAACATATTATTTGTCTTAATCGCGACGGAAGTAAGGGCGAGAATTGTGGCCACGTAAAATCGATTTAAGCCCCCCCCCCCCCCCCGCCCAAGTGGAATTCGTTTCCGCTGATCGTTCCAATGCGGTTCTTCTGTCGCGGTTTATTTTTGTTATGATTTGTCTTTGGGTGTTTGTGTCGCTTATATTATTTTTTTTTTTGATAGCCTATTGGCCATTTTGTGGGAAAGTAACTGTCCTTTTGGCTTTCCGCTATTGATGTTTCCATTAGGGTCTGTTGTTTCATGTTTGTGTTTCTTTCCCTTTGGGAGCTGTGGGTTAATTGTATCGATTCCTGGTCATTGCCTCCACTTTTTTGGCTCTGAAACCGTTTTGTAAATCTTCACCAAAGCATAAAGAAATAATTTGTATAGAACTAAACTACTTCCTAAATGCATTGAAAACCATCTGAATGTATAAGAAAGCCTAGGTGAGTTTGGCTATTTTCTGGTGAAGCAAAAAAAAAAAAAAATGGTGGCTATTGAGAGTGTCTCTCGCCTTTGCTTTTTTCATTAAATTTAAATGATATTGAAGAACATTTTATAAAGTCGGGCCTTGAAGGCATCGATATTAATATGTATTAAATATTTATATTAGTATATGCAGATGATATTGTTATTTTTTTGCCAATTCATCAGAACAGCTGCAGACGGGTTTGGATTGAATGCTAGAATATTGCACTAGATGGTAACTTACTATAAATGTATGTAAATCCAAAGTAATTTTGTTTTAGAAAAGGTGGCCAGCTATCTAAAACATGACATTCTACTATAATGGAGAACAAATTGAAATAATCAAGGAATTTTAATACTTGGTTATAGTTTTTACCAAGCGGGGGTTCCTTTTCTGAAGCCCAAAATACACTAGCGGCACAAAAGGCAATTGTTAAGTGGAAGTAAAACAAAGATCAGAAATCGATACAATTCACTTACTCCACCTACCAAAGACACCAAAGGGAAAGAAATACAAACATTAAGCGACCAGACCATAATGGAAACCTAAACAAAGGAAGGCCATAAAGACAGTTACTTTCCAACAAAATGGCCATATGGCCATCCAAAATTAAAAGACACAAGTGATACACACAGTAAGTAACAAACAACAACATAAATAAATCGCCACAGAAGAACCGCCTTGGAACGGTCAGTGGAAAGATTTCCACTGGGGGGGGGGGGCGGGGGGGGGCTTAAATCGATTTTACGTGGCCACAATCCTCGCCCTTTCTTCCGTCGCGATTTAGACAAATAATTTGTTCAGTCCGCATGAAGGCCTCCTTACTCATCAGTGCAACATCTCCGTGAACACAAAAATCAAAGAACCACAGAGGTGAGACAACGGTGGAGACTCAACAGCAAGAAACCACTGAAATGCCGGAGCAAAAGAAAACCAACAGTTAGACTCCGATGGGCCCGACCAGAGACAGAGCATCAGGCACCAACCAACATTACCAAGAATTAGATCTCTATAATTCTCAATAAGCCTTTACGTTGGAGCCGTCATAGAATCTGAGGCCTGACCCACCGGCGTGCAATTAAAGAGGGAAGCAAAGTTGCCAACTGTGATTGGGTAAACTACCATGCATGCAGTCTGTCGTATAACATCCATGTTGTACCCAATCTTTTTTATATCGAAGAATGATTTTACGAAATTGGGTGCTGAAGTCATTGCGGTTATATATTTTTCTGAATTTATATACTAAGTCACCATAAAATTCGGGTTCCGATAGACCTTGTTGCAGAAGAGATTTAAGTCCAATATTGAATTTTGAAATTAAATCAGAATGGCGTCTATAAAATTTTGAAAATGCTTTGCGTAGTTTATGGTACCGATAACCCTGATTAAGGAGTTTAGCCGTTAATAATTTATTACGAGTGTTGAAGTCAGTTACATGACTACACACTCTAGCAAATCGAATTAATTGCGAAATATAAACGCCATAGGATGGCGCACGAGGAACATCACCATCCAAAAAAGGAAAATTTACAATCTCACAATCAAAGTCTTCGCGTTTACCATAAATTTTGCACGAAACAAACCCATCTACAATAGATAGATGTAAATCTAAAAACGGGGCCTCGGTATCAGAAGAATTTGCTTTATTTAATTGAAGTTCTGGGGGGTAAATATGTAGTGAATATCACATTGAAGAATATTTCTGAGAGTTCAAGCTTTAACAAACAAACAACGAATTTTCCAATTCCATTTCTTTTAATTTTGATAATATTTCACTAAGGTTTTTATCCTAATATTGCCGTTATTTTTATATGAATCCAAACTAAACGTACCGTATCCTGAGATGTAACATTGCAATTTCGAACTCCCCTCAGTCAGAAAATTCATGAACCTTTATAGTGTAAACTCCCGCCAAAAAGGAGCTCGTGAAACACATGAAACACAAATATTGCAAGCATTTCAAGTATTGCATGAAATCATGATTTGGCGGAGCATAAGATATACTAAATTTCTGGAGTATAACCGGAGTAAGGTACATATTATATTACCGGAGTAAAATAACAACAAATATAACTTATAAGTAATTGACACATGTGAAATAGAAATAACATAATTGCTACAACAACACTTAGTTGCATATCGCGATCTTCGCGACATTCCCCACAGAGTGTTTAAGATAATAATGGTAATGTCTTTGACATAAAAAGAAATAATGAAAAGCTTCCTGCTTTAATGAATTATTGTTTATACTAATGTTTAGTTAGATAAATTGTTAATTTTTCATTTCATATTTATGGTAATCGTCTTCATATCTTACCGTTGTAAATAATGGTTTATTGTCTCTGTACGTTGTATAACGATAGCCTGTCCTACATAAAATTTCAACTTCAGTTCTAAGAGTTCGCCTCTCCATTTGATCATCAGAATCGTAAATTTCAATAATCTCGACATCACTGCTTGAATTGACGTTTTCACAAATGATATTGCCATTGCTGTTCACACTTCCTGTATCTGAAATTTCTCGAATATCATTATTAACAATACCACTTTCAGGATCGCTGATCTCACTTTCACTGCGAACACTGACATTTCCGGAATCGATGTTGATCTCATCGTTAGAATTACTATTGACGTTAGCGTTTACGAGACCGACGTCAACGTCACAGTTTACACAAGCATCAACAAAACTCGCCTCTACATCACTAGAAACGTTTCCTGAACCGACGCTGACCTCGTCGTAAAAGTCACCACTGCCACTAGGGGTTACATGACTGACGTCAACTTCACGGTCTACATTAACGTTATCTTGATCGCCGCCGACATTTTCAGAACCCTTCCCGTTGAACGAATCAAACTTTGTCATATCGAAATCGGTTATAACCTCAAGCGTTTTGGCTGTATTAACGTCAAATTGCTCTGATATAATATCCAAAATATCGTCATCTGATGAAATATCTTCATAATAACTTTGTAGGCCTACCTGTATCTCATTTTCCCGTCTAGCAGTTAACGTTGCTGATCGTGCGTCCGCTCGTGAATATTTGTGATAACGAACAAGATGTTCAAGCAAATACCCACGACGAATAAATTTAGACGAACACCTGTTATCAACACAATTCCAATATTTCACTGGTAAATGGCGTTCCATGATATGTCTCTTCAGATTTCGTTTGTATTTATAGTTTTTTCCACATTCATCACAGCGATTCATGACTGCAAATAAAATGACTGTCACAATAACTTTTATCAAATTGTACACGTTTTAAACTGCCAACTCATAAATATATACAAATGAAACGATAAACCCGTGCCTGTTCCACTTCAATTCATATATTATAGATTGCTCCGGCAGTGCACGTGAAAAGTAAAATAAGTGGAAATATATTTCTTTCAATACCAACTTGCTCCGTTGATAATTTCCCCCGAGAAAATTAAGGTACAATGCAAGGTTTGCTCCTGATAATAGCCACATATTTCTTTTAACGCTTCCACTAAATTTTACGTTCACTTATTTCCTGACATGTTTAAAAATACTTTCGCGGCAGTAATGCGACCATCCCCCCGCTAATGCCAAATTACCGTTAAAATATTAATTGGCTTTAACTTTACAGTAAACTATTACTGCGACACTTCTATTGGAAAAAGTAGATTCAGGGGCCTTCTTAGGACTCTGCTCGAAGATGTTCGTACCTCAGCTGATCGTACTCGTCCGTCTCGGCTGTGTTGTAATTTTATTAGTTTACCCATTTTCCATTGCCCACGTGGTATATCTTCTTTTATAAGCACTATATCACCAACACTAGGAATTATGTGCGATTGCACTCAGTGTGACTTTAGCCTGTTTTGGCTTCTTTCCCGAAGGCTCAGTAGATATTCATTGCGCCATATTTGCCAGAAAGTGTCTAACATTCTTTGACCCTTTTTCCACAATTTCAAAAGCTTATCAACATTGCTTTCATATGGCTTATACTCCGGATCGTCGTTTTCACAGTATGAATCTGGAATTCCCGTATAAGGGTTTAAGCAGAGAAAATGCCTTGGACTAATGGCAATAGATGATTTGATATCTTTACCCATGTACACTAAAGGTCGTGAATTAACTACTGCTTCACATTCTTTAAGGAGCGTAGTCATTTGTTCTACTGACAACAGTTTACGACCTATTGTTTTCCGTAGAGCACGTTTCACAAGTCCAACTAAACGTTCATAAAAACCACCCATCCAAGGGGCCAATTCTACAATAAATGACCATTTGATGCCTTTGTTTGTGACGTAGTTTTGAACTTCGTTACCTTTTATCATCTTTCCCCATAAGATTCTTAATGTATCACTCGACAATTTAAATTGCTTAGCATTGTCACTGATGATCTCTACGGGTGTTCCTCTTGTAGCAAGAAATCTTCAGAAGCACATAAGAAAAGTATCTGTTGTCATGTCTTGCACTAATTCCAGATGTACAGCCCTAGTAACAAAGCATGTAAATAGACATACCCAGATCTTTTTTGTTTCTTTATTTTCTTTAATATATAGTGGTCCAAGATAGTCTATACCCACTCTTGAAAACGGGATCGCTTCTGATACACGTGATTTGGGTAATGCCGCCATAGGTGGTAACTTGTAACATCCACCTTCCATTTTCCGACACACTCTGCATTCTTTCAAAACTTTATTGACTGTAGCTCTACCGTGTGGAATCCAGAACTGATGTCGTATTTCACTTAAGGTTTGAGATACTCCAGTGTGTAGTAATCTTCTGTGAACACTTTCTATTATCAAGGAGGTTACTTTTTCTTGTGGTGGTAGCAAAATCGGAAATCTTGCTGCTTCACTAAAGTTGGCATGTTCTAACCTACCACCGCATCTTAGTATACCATTCTGATCAATGAATATATCAAGTTGATTACTAAGGTTGTTTGGTTTCTTTACAGCGATAGAGTCAAACACATCCGAATATTGTCTTTTCTGCAGACACTTTTGCCACAAACACTCCGCTTCATGTATTTCATTGCTTGTTAAATAACTTGTGTCTGACCTTTTACCGCGGATCCCATTCACGAATCTTTGACACCATGCTGTTACTCTCATAAGCTTCGAAACTGAAGAGTAATTTTGTTCATTGATTTCAAATGGTGTTGTTCTGGCGGTTTGCTGCACTTTCAGTACGGTTTCTGTTTCTATTGCACTATTTGCTGAAGAATGGCTTTTTTTCAGTGTTTTTCAAATCACTGTCAGTTTCTTTATCTGACACAAAGTTTTTGTCCTCGTCATCCGGTTTATTAGCTGTTTTTGGCCACTTATGTAACGGAAGCAATAACCATGATGGTCCATGCCACCATAATGTATCATCACACAAATTTGATAATGTACATCCCCGACTTGCTATGTCAGCAGGATTATCTTTGGTATTTACGTAGCAGAATTCAACATTCTTATGGCGTCTGATTTCCTTCACTCTGTTTTCTATGAAGACTGGAAGCATTTTCTTAGATGATATCCATTGTAATACGCATTGTGAATCTGTCATCAGCACTATAGAATCTAGTGGCAACTTAATCTGTGTTTCCACAAACTGAATACACCTCACGCCTATTAGCACAGCTAAAAGTTCGAGTCTTGGTATTGACATACCTTTTACGGGAGCAAGACGGCTTTTACTGAACATCAGATCAGACTTCGTCTGAACTTCAGATTGCTGTAACAGATAGATAGACGTTGCAAAAGCTTTGATCGAAGCATCACAAAAACACACAAGTATGTATTTTGTAACATTCCCTGATTTTAGATTGGACACACATCTGTTTATTTCCACACTATCCATTTTTATCAAATCACTTTTGATTTCAAGCCATTCACTTACATCCTGTTTATCGACGGGATCGTCCCAGTCCAGATGCTTGCTCCAAATCTTTTGAATCAGAACTTTCCCTCTCATTGTAACAGGAGCAAAAAATCCTATGGGATCGAAAATAGAAGCTAATTGTTTCAGCACATTTCGCTTAGTAGTTTCCAAATCGTCTTTCAAGATTTTGGATTTCTTAATAGTGATTGTGTCAGATTTTGTATTCCATGTGTGACCCAACACTTTAATGGACTCTTGTTGTGCTAAATCTCCGTTAGCTATCGTATTATTTACTTCTTCACTGTTGGTCATCCATTCTCTTAAGTTCATTTTTGCATCATTAAACATTGATTTTGCACCTTTGTATAACGAAACGGCTTCTTCCACGGTATTTGTTCCTGTAATTACATTGTCCATGTAGATATTTTCTTTCAGCTGGTTGGCTAAAGGGCACTGGTACGAGTTCAAATGACACTCGATAGTAGCCCCAAGCAGGAAGGGGCTTGAGATGACCCCCAAATGGTACTCGTCGGAATCTTAGTTCTTGAATATGATGCTCGTCTAGTTGAGGTTTTTCATAGTTCTTAAACCAAAGAAATCTTGTCACATCTCGCTCCGATGGTTGTAATTCTACTTGCAAAAATGCTTTTTCGATGTCAGAAACTATTCCTATTTTTGGTATTCTAAACCTTAGAATCATACCACACAGATCATGAAGAAGTACAGGACCTCTGTATAAGCATTCATTAAGGCTTTTGTTTTCTTTTTTCACTTTTGCCGATGCATCATAGACCACACGTAACTTTGTTGTCTCATCCTGAGGCTTGATAACCACGTGATGAGGAATATAATGTTTAATTCCAGTTGATGATTCCTTCTCCACCTTTTCAATAACACCTTTCTCCAACTGATCCTGGATGATGTCGTTGTATCTTTTCATAAGTTGTGGTTGTTTCTGAATCTTATTTGCAAGTGACTTTAACCTCCCAAGTGCTAATCCGCGATTTTCTGGAAGATCTAACATTTCCTCTTCTCTCCATGGCCATGTGACCTGATATCGCCCATTTTCACGTTTGAGTGTTTTCTTGAAGTTTAGCATAGCTTTCTCGTCATCTATATTTGTTATTACATCTGTGATTCCTATTGATTCGATGTTCCAGAAATCTTCAAGACTGGGTTTTATAGGTAAAACTCTATCAACATCTGTGAATAAACTATTCTCTGAAAGATTGTTTCCATGCGACAAAATCAACATACTCATATCACATGTGATTTTCGTTGCGTCGATCGAAGTCGTTCTTCCAGATATGATCCAACCTAGCTTTGACGATAGTAAGTACAAACCAGGATTCACTTCGACTTTCTCTGTTTCAATGATATCCAGATAGTAATCATTACCAACTAAAAGTTCAAGAAAATCTGATTCTGTTTCAGTTGGAATGGTATCTGCTAACACTAGGTTTTTGGTAATCTCAGATAACATCCGTGATTGTGTTATACTAACAGGATTGCGTTGAATTACTCCACTGATATTTGGCACAATGTTAGCTGTCATGGTCATGTACTTTCCGGATTTTAGTTTAACATTTATTGTCGTTGATTTTGTTTTAATAAGCTTTGACTTCTCACTCCCAAACGTCACTAAATGAATTTCTTGTTCATCTTCATCTTTAAGACCTAGCCGCTCTGCTAAAGTCTTTGTAATATAAGTCCTGTGTGAGCCAGAGTCTAGGAGCAAACGTACCTTATCACATTTTTTACTTTCTTTTCCCTTTACTTCAGTTAACGCCGTTTGCATTAACACCGTTTCGTCATAAGACAAAAGTCCTACTTCCTCATTCACGGTTTCTGTACAACTAACTTCTTCAGTGAGATGTACATTTTCATTTACTGTTCTTTTGGGGAATTCAGTCTCACAAAGGCTTCTATGATGTAAATTAACTTTTCCGCAATATACACAGACTCTTGAATTTTTACATTCGTTTGCCAGGTGGCCATCCTTAAGACATTTAAAACAACTGTTTTTTAGTTGCCTTTTTCTTTCTTGTATCGTTTTGTATTTGTTACACTGATCACTCCAGTGAGGCTTTTCACAGAATCTACACTTTGTGGTAGGCTGTGCTGATGAACTTTTCTTTTCACTGGCAACTAATGCACCAGACGTATATTTTGGAACAGATTGATAGGCATAAGGTTTGAAGTTAGCGTTCGGTTTTGTAGTTTGGAACCTTTGTACTTTATCGTCACGCTGACTAGATGTTTCAGAAGATTTATTCTTTTCAGCTTTTTCTTTCGACACTATATAGTGTCGTAACAGATCACGTAACTTACTTATTGTCCATTTATTATCAGCTCCTTTCAGAATTTCTAGCTGGAGAAGAACATCACTGGGTAACTTACTGTGAATCATAGACACAAATACATGTTGATCAAGGTTCTCTTTTAACACTTCAAGGCTACGGAGATGGCGTTCAGTGTTATCCATAAAAGAACGTAAACTCTCAGTTGTGTTTCTTGCTGGAACTAGACCCATTAGCTTTTTGTAGTGTCGGTCAATAATTTCTTGTTTGTCCCCAAATCGTTCATGTAAGATTTTAATTGCCACACTATAATTTTCATTTGACAATGAAAGTCCGGCTATTGAATTTCTAGCTTCACCGGTAAGTTTCCCTTTTAAATAGTTGAATTTATCAATCGGGGATAACTTGTCGTTCTTATGAATGGCACTTTCGAAAGAATCCCAGAATTCAATCCACTGAAGCCGATTTCCACTGAAACCTATTAAATCTATCTTTGGTAATTTCACTGTGACTTTGGTTTGAACGTTTTGCTTTTCAAAGAATTCTTGTTGCGTTTTCATTTGAAGCTCACTTTTTTCTTCCTGCTTCGCAAAGAATTCATGCTGTAATTTCACCTGCAAATCACACATTTTCTGCACAACATTTTCATCAGATTCGTGCACAACAGAATCCTTAAATTCATATGTTGTATTCTTGTCTATTTCTTTAACTTCTTCTTCTAAACACTGGAGTTTATACAACACTGATACCGCTTGTTCAGCCAGTTTAAAGTCGTCATCAATAATCTTTTGTGTTAATGCATCATCAGAGTCCCCTATAGCTTGTGCTAATTTTTCTGACTGACAACTAAGCTTTTCAATATACATATTTAACTTAAGTCTACATTCACTTACTTGTTGCCGCATAGATTTACATTCTTGTGAAGATATGTTCTCAAGATTCGTAGCCAACAGGCTAACTCTAGTTTGGACTTCTTTGTCCAGTACATTAAAGAAACGGGTACGCACTCCCTTCATATACTGTAAATTAGTGTGCGTCATAGTGCAATACAGTATCTCAACACTTTGACCTCTTCACTTTTCTAGACTAAATTCGCAATACAGCACAAATGCTTCCAAGATTTTACTTCAGCACATTTTATCGCTTTAAAAGGTTCACAAAGATGACTATACATATAGCACCCTTGCGAGGTTTTACGGTTTCAAACTTTTTTATTACATTTTAAAGCTCTATTTGCACTTTGTATTTTTATCCTCTTACCACTTGTCACAGAATCAATTCACATTCCTTTTTCATTCAATCAAAGAAAATCCTAACCTTACTTTACACGCTACAAAAGAATCTGCAACAAACGATGGCTACTCACAGTTTTGGTTTCTCTATCCACCATATCACTCCACTGTTTAAACTAATGTTACTTTGACCATTCTCCCGGGTTCCGGCACCATTTTCAATGTAGTGAATATCACATTGAAGAATATTTCTGAGAGTTCAAGCTTTAACAAACAAACAACGAATTTTCCAATTCCATTTCTTTTAATTTTGATAATATTTCACTAAGGTTTTTATCCTTATATTGCCGTTATTTTTATATGAATCCAAACTAAACGTACCGTATCCTGAGATGTAACATTGCAATTTCGAACTCCCCTCAGTCAGAAAATTCATGAACCTTTATAGTGTAAACTCCCGCCAAAAAGGAGCTCGTGAAACACATGAAACACAAATATTGCAAGCATTTCAAGTATTGCATGAAATCATGATTTGGCGGAGCATAAGATATACTAAATTTCTGGAGTATAACCGGAGTAAGGTACATATTATATTACCGGAGTAAAATAACAGCAAATATAACTTATAAGTAATTGACACATGTGAAATAGAAATAACATAATTGCTACAACAACACTTAGTTGCATATCGCGATCTTCGCGACAAAATATGACTGATCAAACCATCGAAATAGGTATTATCAATATTTAATAAATCATCTAAATATCTAGAAGTAGAGCTAAAAGCTTCAATAATTTCAGATTGGTTATCAGATTGTTAAGTTAAATAAATATCTATATAAATGTACGCATATTTCACCAAAACACAAGCTAGATCTTTTCGATAATTGGATAAATCCGATCCTTAAATATTTATGTGAGATCTGGGGGCGAGGTTTATACAAGAAAATTCGACTGAAAAGCGGCATTTACAGTTCTGTTAAATATATAAAATATATAAGGCGTAAAAAACAGCTGAAAATGACTTTATTTATGGGGAACTTGGTAGAACAAACTATAGGACAGAAAGATATGTTTTAATCATAAAATATTGGTTTAAAGTACTATCAGCAAATCAACACAAGTATGATAAAATGGTCTATTAACTCATGCGTAGGAACACAGACGTTTACCAGGTAAGTCTAACTAGGCACCTTTAATTAGTAATTTATGAATGCCATTAGATTGTCACGAAGTTTGGTTTAATCAAGACTTATTCATATGTTTATTGAAGCCTTAATGACAATTGTATTCAAAAGTGGCAATTTAGGTTAGAGATTTTATAGATCAACAGCAAGCTTTCATTTTAAATCATATTTAGAGCTCACTAACGTGTCGAAATTCTGTGTAGCATTAACTAGATTGCGTGTGTCATTTTATCTACTTTAAAAAGAGGCTGACAGATGGGTTAGGCCAAAAAGTGTACCAGCAAGTGGTAGAAAATGCCATAAATGATAAATATCATTTTGTCTTTGAATGCAAAATATATAAAATTTACAGAAGAAATATATACCAAAATATTACTGGCATAGACCAAGTAGGTTTAATTTATGGAGCTTATGATTACAAATAATAATTGTCTTTTAAAGCACCTGGGTGCTTTTGTTTATCACTCTTTCAAATCCCACACAGAGCTGCTATATTGTTCTATATCAATTTTCATCGTTTTTTTTTATTTTTTATTTTTTTTTTTACAATTTCTGCATGTTTTACCTCACATGTAAGACGTTCCCATTGGACACCTTACAGCTGATGACGTCGCGTCACTGCCGGTGGGGGTCACTACGTTACACAGGCGTTTAGGCGACGTTGCCAACCTTTTATGTGTCATCTGATCCCTAAGAATAACGCATGTTGTCTGTATTTTACTAAGACAAGGATTCAAATACATTTTCAAAAATAACGACAGTGAATATTCAATAATTACTACGTTTCATCTTATTAGTTGTTATCGTATTGCACATTTTGTTTTAATATGTGTACACATCTTGATTGTATGTGTTGCAGTGTAAAAATGGTCGATTTTCACTCCTAGCAACTCGGCCTTAATTTTGATTTCGAAAGGCTGAGTGCGGGGGGTTCTAATCTTCAGTATGTAACCTGGTCGGAGGGAATATCTTTGCCTGTGTTTGAGAAGGAGTTCCCCACTTCAGGTAGACAAGTATTAATGTCTTCAAAGAAGCCGTAATGTTACTTCTCTTTTCCGCTGTCAAAGGAACATTAGTGATAGTGTATGTGAGACAAAAAGGAGGTGACTGCTTCCTGGGTGGGAACTGAACCAACCAGGAACAAGCTAATCCCCCGACGCTCACATATTTACTCTCCCTCACTCATGCCTTTTTTCTGTCAAAATATGAAATTATGTATTACTATGCAAGGACATATATTTATGTACTTATGGGATAGATATATGTCTATACATATATTAACATGTGTATGTAAATATACTTAGTCAAAAAAGTAACTATACCAACTTTCGGGTGAAACTCGCGAGATATCTGGCAGCTATTGAGCTAAATTTGGCTGTAGACATTTGAATCGGACGTTTAGCTAGAGAATACTCAAACTTGCATCTGTCGAAACCTTTCCGCTCCAGGGTTGTCTTCCAATATATGCCTAGAAAGATTTTGGTAGAAAATGGACATTGCGCATGCGCAGAAAGTTCTTTTTTGTCTAAGGAGGACGACAATAATCTCTGAACATCGAATAACACTTTACGTTTACAATATCTCATGATCTCGCATTATAAGCGAGGTTTTAATTTGTGAAATTCTCAAATTATCTCCCTTGCAATTAAAAATATAGCAATTTTCGATCTGCTCTAATTTTTATTCCTGTCAATCAATTTTTTCCATTTTTTCAAAAAACGCTTTGTGTCCACCATTGCTTTTCATCATGATGTAAAAAATACGGAAAACTCATGTAGCATGTAGCACTATCGATTGCGATTTTCTATTGAGTTCCCATTGAAAGCAGCATTTGCACACAACTTCCAAGAATTGGAGGTCAATATGTGATAGCCTGTTTCTCGTAGCTGATGTAACTGAAGTTCCAAATCTTTTGTGAATAGACACAAATGGTATCTCAAGAAATGTCACATGTATCAAATTTTAGAAATGTAGGGTACAGGGAAATTTCGTGATGTTAACTCATAGCATGTTTTAATGATTTTCTCTGCGAAAACGACACAGTGACCCCTTGGGTGTTTAAAGCAATAGTCTACAATGATGTGTTTACGAAAACAAAAACGAATGGTACTTTTGCACGAAAAAATGAGTCTTCTTATCAAAACATAACAAACATTGTGTAGTTTTTATCTGGAGTAGCTATAGTAACAGAAGCAATTGTAGGTATAGGAACTTTTTTGACTGAGTATTTGTTTATTCGTAAAAGAATATGAAAAATAAATACAAACGATCTTATAATACTAGATATATACGTATGTTAAGAGTGCCTAGTGAAATTCGTTTCACTGACCGTTCCAAGACGGTTCTTCTGTCATGGTTTATTTTTGTTATGGCTTTTCTATGTTTGTGTGTATCGCTTATATTTTTGTTTTGGATAGCCCACTGACCATTTTAGGGGAAAGTATCTGTCTTTTTTGGCTTCCGCTAGTGATGTTTCCATTAGGGTATATATAGTTGTTTCACGTTTGTGTTTCTATACTTGGTGTCTCTGATGGGAGCTGTGGGTTAGTTGTATCGATTCCTGGTCATTACCTTTACTTCTATTTTGTCCTGACAGTTATGCCACTGTATGTGCTTTGTTTTGTATCCTCGTGGGCTTAACAGCCTTCTGAACTTGTTCAACAAAATTTCTTCTTATATGTTATATTTTTGATGAAACGTCGAATTCGCAAACAGTGAAATCCCCAAATCGTATCTTCACTGTTTGAAACAGCGACGATATCGATTTCGATTTCAATGGGAAATCTCTGTATTTCAGTTTAATAGAGGATGTTTTTTTTTTTTTTGTTTTTTTTTGTTTTTTTTTCAGTGTAAAACCGATTTTTTTTTTAATCGAATGAACACCAATATGAGTATTTTCACGCATGAGTATTTTCTTACATGTTTCGAAACGGCAATATTTAGCTACCCTTTCCGCGTCACTCGACCTCGGAGAAAACTAACTTTGTTCCTAGTCGTTTCGCATCAATTTAGTTGTGTCAAACGTGTTCAGTGGGTATAATATTGGGTGTACACTGAGAGTTTGCACCTGAAAAATAGCATGGGGTGGCATTATGAATGGCTGCTCAAATAATTGGGAGAGTAGATCGACAAAGAACGCGACGTCAGCGTATAAAATGACGCCATTAACCTCCTCGTGACGTATGAGCGATCTAAGGGTCAATTCTAATTCAGTTTATTAATTTTCAATCATCTGATAGAAAACATGTTAGAAAAGCATTTAGCATATGACGTCGTGTATTAGAATTCGCATGACCACACGTGTAATACCGCTGGCGGGATTAAGTAACGGCATGACGACGTCCATGTCATCCATGCATTTTTGTGGAGAAAATTGTCAAATTTAAAGGCCATAAAATACATTTTAAAGTGGTCATATGATAAACAGAATCTTACACTCGTGGTCATTTCATATGCCTTTTGGGAGTTCCATAATTTTTAATATGAAATGATCACGAGTGTAAGATCCTCTATGTAAGAAAGACAAATAATATGCATTCGAAAGATGAATAGTGCATTAGTACAGGGGAAAGAATCATGTTTCTTACCAACAAGGCCAAGTAGGCCGTTCGTCGGGAACTGGATAAAATAAGAAACATAAACCGAGCACGCAAATAAATCTGTATAATGACCAAAATTAGGTGGGGTGGTTCTTACTTACCTACATACTGACCTTACGATGGACCAGATACTTTTCGCTCAGGAGAACACGCACGCATACATACATACATACATACATACATACATACATACATACATACATACATACATACATACATACATACATACATTACATACATACATACATACATACATACATACATACATACATACATACATACATACATACATACATACATACATACATACATACATACATACTGGCCCCGCCCATCGGGGATTAGAGCAATAGATTGGGCTGCTTAATGCTTCCATGCAGAACTGAAATCGACCGCACATGGGTACTAATATTATCCCAACTGACCCTGCGCTCAATGTGACTCAAGTTTATTATAAGTACTGGGGAATAGAGAGTGAAACTTGAATCACAGAATGCAAAATCAAACATGCATATTTAATGTGCTACTTATTTTTTTTTTTTTTTTTTTTTATTTATTTTTTTTTTTTCATAATCTGAACTGTCACCAGCGACACGCCAAACGACATCCACACACCAGGATCCGCGGCAAGGGAAGCCAGCCCCAAACACCCGCCAAAGAGGGAAAACCAAGCCGCACATTCCTTAGCACGCCCAGCCGCGGAAACGATCAAACAGGGAAGGGCACTCCAACTGCCAATTGCCTACGGGAAAAAAGGACACCCACAAATGTCATTCCTTACTACGGGGTCTAAAACGCCCGATCAGGGTACCAAACAACAAATAACAATGACGTGCCCTGAAACACCTCCTAACCTGTACTAGGTGGATGCGACTCGAATGATTAAATATCGTCACTTCACGCGAGACTCACTTGAGATATAATATTATCCCAAGTGACCTTGCGATCAATGTGACTCAAGTTTATTATAAGTACTGGGGAATAGAGAATGAACAACTTCCTCTCAGCTGCTTAACACTCATCTTCCCACGAAGACCCTACAAAACACCCAACACACCAAACATTCCTTTTTAGCCATGGATAGCATACCATAAAAGATCTGTGTGTATATGAACCTGCTCCGATAAAGCACATAAGCTCTACTACCTTGATTACAACTGTTAAATATTAAAGTAGACCTGTAATTAGCAAACTTCCAGTCCAAACTGTTTCAAGCAAACACCTATCAAATAGCCAAAACGTACTTGTAAAAGACAGGTGCTTGCTTAATACAGGTAGATTCTCACTACATTACATTTACTGGGATCCGAATTATGCGCGCTTCCAGACAAGTAATTACTCAATACAGGCGGCTTAAATACCGACTCAAATGTTTATAGCAGGTTTAGGAACACCGAGTCAAAACATCCTCCGCTGAATGCATGAGAGTTGAGGCCAGGTCGTCTCTCCGCGAAAAATTAACCCAATGTTCCACTTGACTGCTTAACACAGAACTTGGGTAAAATAACTCTTCCCAAATAAGGAATTACTAGAAAAACCTTATTTCCATTAACCTAAATATATCCAAAACAAATCAGAGAAACACCCAGTCCCAACCCGCGTGAAAAATTTCACTGGGAGAATAGTACTTCTGGGTAAGGACAAGGGTCGTCCCTGTTAAAAACAACCAAAATTAAAAACCTGAAAAATTAGACTTTTGCCTATCTGTCGTTCCCTCTAATAGGCAGCTTTGGTCCAAAATTGCCAGTAGACACCCGAAACCATGGACTAGTGAACAAGTTCATGGGAGGGTGTAAAGGTTAAACAGTGGAAATTGCTTGCCCTAAAACACCTAGCAAGACAAGCACAAGATGTTTTATCGTAATTACCGGTCCGAAGCAGGCCCAAACAGCCAAAATAACAACTGAACCACAACACAAACCTAGCACCTAAAACGTCCCAATAAAGAGAAAATACTCCGCCGCAGTCATTGTTAACCCCTGTGACCTGAATGAACACTGGTTAGGCATGAAAAATCTCGCCACGTGCTTCTCAAGCTACCCGTGTAAAACCAGTACACACATATCAGCCAAAATATATGTAACTTCAAGCGGAAAGTCACATCCGCTGTTCAATCCCTTGTGTTTCAAATAGAAACAAAACAAACAGCTCCCTAAAATGTTCTCTCACAAATGAACATTACACCAAAAACATTTTGCTTCAGCCATCAAACAAACTTTCGGCCAACAAACCGTGGCAATCTGCACAAATAAAACATTCCGCATAAAATACATGTAACTACAAGCGGGTTCAACACTCAATAAGTCAAATCAGCTGTTCTATACCCTGTGTTTCACATAGGAACAAAACAAACAGCTCTCTAAAATGTTCTCTCAAACATGAACATTACACCGAAAACATTTTGCTCCAGCCTGCCAGCTTACTAACAAGCTTTCCGCCTAAACACTTGCAATCGTCGACCGCATCTACTGATTGCACAAATAAACATTCCGGCAAAAATACATGTAACTTCAAGAGGCCCCATAACTCTACAACTCAAAACAGCTGCTCAATTCCTTCTGACCATACTGTTACACCGAAAAAGTTTTGCTGGGCCTATCGAACAAATTTCCGCCAGAAATTTTGCAGTCTTCGACCGTATCTACTGATTGCACAATTAAACATTCCGCCAAAAATACAAGTAACTTCAAGCGGCTCCATAACTCTACAATTTAAAACAGCTGCTCAATTCCTTCTGAATATACTGTTACACCAAAACGTTTTTCTCGACCTAGCGAACTAATTTCCGCCTGAAATTTTGCAAAAAAAAAAGTGGCAGTCTTCAACCGTATCTACTGACTGCATAAATAAACAGGCTAAGAAAAACTTGCCTACAATTTCAAAATCCAAAACTTACATCTCGACCACGTGCTCCACTAAATGTTGGACTTCGAAAAAACACGTCCGTTCAGTCTGGTGGTTACGACTCGAATGATTAAATATCGTCACAACACGCGAAACTCACTTGAGATATGTTAAACCGCTTAAAAGATCTAAGCCTGCCCAGGCAAAGTGGTGCGAGTCGGACCGTCCCTGCATGTAAACTCTGTTGGTTTGTTTGGACGGTAGTATCTCATATGTCATTTTATCTCAATGTCTGATAACAGATCCACAAAATTGGAAGCAACGTCTCCAAAAATTACCTTAATAATATAATCGGGGACGACACATCAACCCCACTCCCAGATTTTTGCTTTTGTGTAAATAATAAAACACATTATGTGACAAAGTTTGGCCGGAAAGTGGATGAGGCAATGCGCCTATCAAAAAGAGATGTAATAATAATAATAATAATAAT
The DNA here is from genome assembly GCA_963580285.1 of Lucinisca nassula. Taxonomy (NCBI): domain Eukaryota; kingdom Metazoa; phylum Mollusca; class Bivalvia; order Lucinida; family Lucinidae; genus Lucinisca; species Lucinisca nassula. Next base: position 71,085,817 of record OY757010.1, read on the forward strand.
AATATTAATAATAATAATGTTAATTAATTAATAATTATAATAATAAAAATGTTAAGGTGACCGTAATCAGTACTATCAATCTATGTTTAGTATCAAAATCAGTAAAACCACGTATACATTACGAAAAGACGCCTATACAAATGCGCTGTAAACATTACAACCGAAAAAAACGAAAATTTAAAGAGGAAAAATTGTGATTTTTTCTTATTTCTGCTCAAAATATAGACCGAGGCGATTCTAACGAGTACCCACAATCTATATTTTAAAGCCGAAATAAGAAAAATAAGGTTTACCCATGTAAGCCATCAGTTTAACTATATAACAGTGGGGTTCAAGGGGAGTCAATATTATATAGGCATGTTTTCGTGATGTCCTTGAAAATCCCAAATGAAGGCAGTTGCTTGTCTGGATAAACTTTTAGCTCGAATAGCTGTACACACGTACAACCCTCCCAAAAACGTTACATTCACACATTTCCCAATCACGAAAACACGCCTATATAATTTTGACCCCTTGAACGCCACTTTTATAAAGTAAAACAGGGGTTTCCGGGGGTATACTTTATTTTTCGTATTTCTGCTCTAAAATAAAGATGAGGCGGTTCTAACGAGTGCACATAATTTATATTTGGAGCAGAAATAAGAAAATATCACAAGTTTTCATCATAAAATTTTCATTGTTTGGGCGATAAAGGTGGCAATGTATTTGTATAGGCGTGTTTGCGTAATGCCATAAACATCGTGCAAATGTTCACTTACGGCTTCAAACTGAACATCGTAGAACTTTTCATAATACAGCTGTTCCAGAGTCAAGTCATTGTTCAGGCGATACACGACTATTATCTCCTCTCCTGTAAACGATATCAAAATATTTTTAATACATGACGTCGTGTCTGAGAATGTAATAACATCATGCATTATGTTCGTAAATATGTTCTATATGGAAGCAAATAATACACAACAGAACCGGAAAATATGAAGTGTACATGTTTTCTGTGCAAGACTAGCTAGCTTTGGCCAATAAGGCCTCATCAGTGACCCTCAAATATTTTTAAAATTCCACAATGGAATCAATGGTTCCAAAGGACAAGAAACTAGAGCCAGTGTTTATGAAATACAATGCCCCCAACTACTTGACCCTAACACTGCTTGACCCTAACAGTAATTGAGATATCTTTTTTTTATTTGGGTGCAATGCTGAAATTTTAGAAGGGATATAACACAAGAAAAACGGAAGTTAATCAGGTCATTTATTTATCACCCTATACCAGTGTTTTAAGTTACAGGACAATAGCTCATACAGTTTTAGAGATACAGTCAAACATGTCTTAGTGTCCACCTCTATTAAGCGAGCAACCTGTCTTAAGCAAGCATTAATTAAGTTCCCCAAAATGCAAATGCATTAAAATTCACCTAATCAGTTCATCTACTCATCATCCTGAACCAGCCTGTAAAGTTTCAGGGCAATAGCTCAAACAGTTTTATTAGATATCTTGCTTACAAGCTTAAAACGCGCAAAATTTCAAAGGGGCATAACGCAAAAAAAAAAAAAAATTGGATTTTTTGTCAAATGTTAATCAGTTAATCTTCTCATCATCCCCAACCATTTTGAAAAGTTTCAGGGCAATAGCTCAAACAGTTGTTTTAATTATCTTGCTTACAAGCTTAAAACGTAAAAATTTCAAAGATCCATAATTGAAGAAATAAATTTCGATTTTATTTTTCAAAAGTTAATCGGTTCATCTACTCATCATCCTGAACCAGCCTGTAAAGTTTCAGGGCTATAGCTCAAACAGTTTTTGAGATGCATGTATCTTACTTACAAGCTTAAAACATGCAAAATTTCAAAGGGGCATAACTCAAGAAAAAATGGATTTTTTTTCAAAAGTTAATCAGTTCATCTTCTCATCATCCCCAACCATTCTGTAAAGTTTCAGGGTAATTGCTCATACAGTTTTTTTTAGTTATCTTGCTTACACACTTAAAACACAAAAAAATCAAAGGGCCATTACTGAAGAAAAAATTTGGATTTGTTTCAAAAATTAATCAGTTCATCTATACATCATCCTGAACCATCCTGTGAAGTTTCAGGGCTATAGTTCATGCCGTTTTTGAGATACCTTGCTTACAAGCTTCAAACGCGCAAAATTTCAAAGGGGCATAACTCAAGAAAAAAAAATGGATTTTTGTCCAAAGTTTATTCAGTTCATCTTCTCATAATCATTAACCATTCTGTGAAGTTTCAGGGCAATAGCTGAAACAGTTTTTGAGTTATCTTGCTTACAAGCTTAAAACACAAAAATTTCAAAGGGCCATAACTGAAGAAAAAAAATAGGATTTTTTTTTAAAAGATAATCAGTTCATCTACTTATCATCCTGAACCAGCCTGTAAAGTTTCAGGGCTATAGCTCAAACAGTTTTTCAGATATCTTGCTTACAAGCTTAAAACACGCAAAATTTCAAAGGGGCATAACTCAAGAAAAAAAAATGGATTTTTGTCAAAAGTTAATCAGTTCATCTTCTCATCATCCCCAACCATTCTGTAAAGTGTTAGGGCAATAGCTCAAACAGTTTAGTTATCATGCTTACAAGCTTAAAACGCAAAAAAAAATCAAAGGGCCATAACTCAAGGAAAAATTTTCAGATTTTTTTCCAAAGTTAATCAGTTCATCTACTCATCATCCCAAACCAGTTTGTAAAGTTTTAGGGCAAAAGCTCAAAAAGTTTTTTGAGATATCTTGCTTACAAGATTTCAAAGTATTTTTTTGCAAAGGGGCATAACTTAAAACAGGGATTGTCCTGACGAAAAAAGATAAATTGGATTTCTGTCGAAAGTTAATAAGTTCATCTTCTCATCATCCCCAACCATTCTGTAAAGTTTCAGGGCAATAGCTCAAACAGTTTTTTAGTTATCTTGCTTACAAGCTTAAAACGCAAAAAAAAATTCAAAGGGCCAGAACTGAAGAAAAAAAATCGGATTTTTTTTTTCAAAAGTTAATCAGTTCATCTACTCATCATCCTGAACCAGCCTGTAAAGTTTCAGGACAATAGTTCATACAGTTTTTGAGATATCTTGCTTACAAGCTTAAAACGCGCAAAATTTCAAAGGGGCATAACTCAAGAAAGAAAATTGGATTTTTGTCAAAAGTTAATCGGTTCATCTACTCATCATCCTAAACCAGCCTATAAAGTTTCAGGGCAAAAGCTCAAACAATTTTTGAGATATCTTGCTTACAAGCTTAAAACGCGCAAAATTTCAAAGGGGCATAACTCAAGAGAAAAAATTGGATTTTTGTCAAAAGTTAATCCGTTAATCTTCCCATCATCCCCAACAATTCTATAAAGTTTTAGGGCAATAGCTCAAACAGTTTTTTAGTTATATTGCTTACAAGCTTAAAACGCAAATTTCAAAGGGCCTTAACTCGAGAAAAAAAATCGGATTTTTTTTTTCAAAAGTTAATCAGTTCATCTCTTCATCATCCCAAACCAGTCTGTAAAGTTTCGGGGCAAAAGCTCAAACAGTTTTTTAGATATCTTGTTTACAAGATTTCAAAGTATTTTTTGCAAAGGGGCATAACTCAACAAAGGGGCATAATCCTGACGAGAAAAAACACGGGTCAATTATTCTTTCATAAGAAATCCATATATGAAATTTCAAAAACCTAGCACCCATGGTTCTTAAGTTATGCTATGCAGTAGAAAAGCGGGACTGACGGAAGGACGGAAGGGCGGACAAACAGGGTAAAACCATTATGCCCCCACAACTTCTTCGAAGTTGGGGGCATAAATATAAACTACACTATGATGTAGGGCAAGAAGTAATAAGGCCTCATCAGTGACCCTCAAATATTTTCAAAATTCTACAATGGAATCAATGATCCCAAAGGACAAGAATATATAAACTACACTATGATGTAGGGCATGGAGACTTTTTACGGCCGCCACACATTCCCAGACACCAGCTGTAGTGACGTTAAATATGTTCTATAAAAGGGTTATCCTTTGGAAGCAAAGAATACACCACAGAACCGGAAAATATGAAGAATAAAAGTTTTCATGGCCAGACTAGCTAGTTTCGGCCAATAAGGCATTATCAGTGACCCTCAAATATTTTCAAAATTCCACGATTGAATCATTGGTCCCTAAGGACAAGAAAATATAAACTACACTATGATGTAGGGCAGGGTGACTTTTTACGGCCGCCACACATTCCCACCAGTTGATTAAATATGCAAATTAGTTAGATACGCCCCGTAAAGTTACATGTTCGACGTCATTGACGACGTTGCGTTACTAATGGCGGAATATTGACATTTCTGTCAATTAATCGTGAATACAAACCGTTTAAAATGTCATGAAATAAATAGAATCTTGCGTTCGTGTTCATGTATTATTAAATTTATAAAACTCGTTGAGATAAAATTAAGGCGTAACTTTACCTAATTTAGTGACACAGAGGCCTTTCTGATATTTAATCTTCATCAGTGTGTCTCAACTCCAAAGTTTTGAAACCGAAACGGATGATGGACAAGACCTGGCAAACACAGCACATCCCCCTCCGAGCACACACCAACCAACGTAGCCTATGAGACAGGTCAGCTGGAGACATCAGGCAAAAGAGCCTACCCGCGGACTTATAGGGTCCCCCACCGAGCCAACATCAGCAAACATGACCCACACTCCACGGAAGTCCCGGGCATCAGGAAGGAGATGTCCAAAGTAGCGAGACTTGCAAAATGTAAAATATAACAAAAAGTGTAAACCAAATCCGCTAAGATACATGTCTCACCTGACAAGCAAGTCTTAGTTTTAGAACAATTAGAATTTTATGCTGCGAAAGTTAAAGATATAACATAGTTATTTCAATCAGAACTTGAGTAGTGATGTCAACACCGTCCGAAAGATCAACCTCAGCACTCAGGAATAAAAAGGATATTATGCGAGGCTCCATGTAAGATCCTCTATATCAAGCACCGGTAAATCGATCAATTAGTTGTGCTTTCTGGGATAGTTCTTCAAACTCAAACCCACAATTATATTGGCAATTTTGTAACATTAATCTAAACAGTATGTTTTCAGAGAAATAGATATCAACCCAAATTAACATAATCCAATGATATCTCTCTGAATATTTGTCTAAACAGTTTCGAGGTAGGGCGTCACCATGCTTTATCTGGATAAATGTTGAAAATTAAAATCCAATTTATTATTACCTTGAACAACAAAATCAATTTCACAAAACCTTATAAAGCATTTATACTGACCTTATGTAAAATTCTTGCCAGCTTAGCAAGATTCAATGTGCAAGATATTGATCACATAAAAACTTCATCTGACCTGTGCCAATAACTAAATTAAAATATTCTGTATTTGAAAGCATAGCGCAATGATACATCAATAACAGCTTAGGAGTCCGCCTACATGTTCTCAAGAAACAGCACTCATTAAATTAATCATGCCCAAACGGCAAACATAGTTGGTCATGTGCTTACCTTCTATGAAAGGCCAAAGTCTGCAAAGGAAAATACTAAAGATACACCAAAATGATATGATTTCAAAAGTTTGATGAATGCCCGACTACTCTAGGGGTATCATTTACTAAATTTGGTCCATTTGTGGCATATTATGCCCCGAAATGACATTTAAAATGCACACTCAGGTCAACAAATTGTAATCAACTCAAACACATGTCCCAGTAATCTTTCGAAGCTAGTATCATAGCCTTTCCCACACACGCTTAACTTGAACGAAGTTGGTCGATTTTGCCCAGTGCTAACCTTGAACATTAGGTTAGGTCACCAAAACTGAATACAAAAATTGGAGATTTCATTGCAAGTTGGAGGAAAGTCCGAAATGTCGCGAAAACAAGTTTATTTAGACTAAGTCAAAAAAAATGTATTTTATACTGTGGTAGCTTTGAAAAGAAGGTCAAGGTCTCCAAAATCTTATCAGCTCAAAGACATTTCCGAATGAGATATCCATGGAAGTTTGATTGACATCTAGCTTTCAGCTGAAAAATATCGCGCATACAGATTTCCTTGTGATAGAACTGACAGCCTCCAGAGCCTCGTGGAAGATTAGACTAGTTTTTTGTGTTTTATTTGAGGTTTAACGTCCCTGTCAACACTTTTGGGGTCATTTTGGAGACGCTGCTTCCAATTTCGTAGGACTTTTACCCGACATTGAGTTGAAATATTATCTCAAACCCTGCCACCCAATGGAACCAATAGGGTTTATATGCATGGGCGGTCCAAATCTCACCCATTTACGTGGGCAGGCTTTCGTCCTTTCATCGATTTTGAACTTAATCACAAACGTCATTACATCAAACTATCCTTCGTAAGTAAGGGTTAGGATTTTATAGATTTACCTTGACTTCCGAGACAGTTCGGTTATCTATCCATCCCAGCTTATTTTCAAAATACTGAAACACCCATAATTTACTGTAAATACAATAAACCTGTTAGATCTTTCATTTGTAATTTCAAAAAAAATGTTTCTGATCTTGATATTGACACTAATACTCCTGGTACATGTGATTGTAAAAACTCAGTGTATTGCTATTCTGCTGCTGGTCATATTATTACTGGCAATTTAAAAATTATCTCTGATTCTATGATACGTAATATAATATCTATAGGACCGAAATATCGATTTCCTTCTAAAATTCATTTCAATAAATGTAATAGTTCGTCTGTCATTACTGACAATGACCAATCTTAATCATATTTGAGAAATGTTTCTATCTGTGCGTTCTAAGATGGCTGATGAGACCGATTCTAACTCAGAACTGTCTGTTGCAAATACAGCAACAGACGCTAGAGGAAGACTGCTCTGTTGGTGATGCCTTAGCTCTGGCTTTGCGCTGTGCACATTTCTGCTCAGTTTCACTAATTATTTTTGCCTCATATCCATTGGCACACCTTTTGATGAGACCCCGCCACTTTGCTGAGTCCTGTGCAATTTGTTCCCACGACTCTGTTGGAATTTTGAAGTCCCTTAGGGAGGCTTTGAGGGTGTCCTTGTAGCGCTTCTTCTGACCGCCTTGGGAGCATTTGCCCATTTCTAGTTCTCCATAGGGAAGTTTCTTCGGCAAACATTCCTCAGGCATTCTGGTAGAATGGCCTGTCCATCTTACCTGTTCTACTTTCAGAAGAGTATGTACACGTTGCATTGCTGCCCTCTTCAGGACCTCCGTGTCTGGAATCCTATCTTGCCATTAATCTTTAAGAGTTTTCTAAGACAGCTAGTATGGAAGTGATTCAGTCTTTTGTCGTGCTGTTGGTAAACTGTCAATGTTTCACATGCATACAATAGTGTTTACAGCTGTGTGGACTTTCAGTTTTGCGTCAAGTCTGATTCCACTTCGATCCCAGGCACTACCACGTAGTCGGCCAAATGATGCACTAGCTTTGGCAATCCTGGCATTGACTTCATCATCAATGTGCACGGCTCTTGAAAGTGTGCTCCCAAGGTAGGTGAACTTGTCTACCACTTGCAATCTTTGACCTTTCACTGTGATGATGGGCTCTTTGTAAGGCTTACCAGGTGCTGGCTGATAGACTATTTCAGACTTTTTGATGCCGATTGTGAGATAATAGCTATCACAGAAGTCGGATACTTGATCTATACCTTTTTTGCATCTTCTCTTCTGTAGGAGCACCTTTTGCCATGTCATCAGCAAAGAGGAACTCATCTAGCTCCTCTGTCTGCACCTTGGATTTGGCTTGCAACCTTCTGAGATTGAAAAGCTTCCCATCAAAGCGATACCTAATAGGTATGCCATTGTCACCATCCCGGAAAGCATCTATGAGCATGGCAGAAAATATCATGCTGAACAGTGTTCGGGCTAACACACATCGTTGCTTGGCTCCGTTTGTCACAGGGAATGGATCTGAAAACTCAATATCATTTTGGAACCGTGCTTTCATACCATCGTGGAACTGTCTCTTCATTGCTATGAACTTGGTTGGACATCCATACTTCACCATGATCTTCCAAAGGCCCTCAAGACTGACTGTGTCAACTGCTTTGGTGAGGTCAACAAAGGTCATATATAGGTCCATGTTCTGTTCCTGGCATTTCTATTGCAGCTGCCTTGCTGTGAAGATCATGTCAATTGTTCCTCTGTCCTTCCTAAACCCACACTGGCTTTCTGGTAGAAGCCCTGAATGGTCAAGATGTTCATTTAGTCGGTTAAGTAGGACTCTTGCAAGGACTTTCCCAGCAATTGACAATAAAGAGGTGCCACGGTGATTGTCACAGATCTGTGGGTTCCCTTTCCGTTTGAATAGGTGGATAATTGATGCCTCCATGAATTCTTGGGGGATGGTTTTTTTCTCCATATAATGTGAAATAACTCTGTCAACTTCTTTGCAACTGGAGTACCTCCTGCTTTGTAAATCTCAGCAGGTATTGCATCTGGTCCTGGAGCCTTGCCAGATGCAGGACGTTTTATTGCTTTCACCGTATCAGTAACGGTTGGGAACTTGTCAAGCAGCAGATTCCATTCAACCTGTGGTAGTCTGTTGATTGCATCACCACTGATCGAGGATGGCCGATTAAGAACACTATCAAAGTGCTCGGCCAATCTTTTCAAGATAGCCTCTTTGTCAGTCAGAAAACTAGTTCCATCTGCACTAAGGAGAGGTGTGGTTCCTGAGCTCTGGGGACATAAACAGTCTTTAGTGCATCAAAGAACTTCTTCATATCCTTTCTGTCTGCAAAGGACAGGATTTCATCAGCCTTGTTGCTGAGCCAGGAGTCTTGCATGTCTCTGAGTCTTGTTTGCAATGTCTTGCATATATCTGATTTCAATAAATGTAGAGATGAAATCGCTGCTGCCTTGAATGAATTTGGTAATCGATGGTGTAAACGAGAATATGTTGGGCATAAAGCTCTTAAGGAATGGAAACTTAGCATTCTGAAATTAGTGAACAAACGCATTTCTTTTTATTCGCAAAATACTATATTATTACCTCCTAAACCTAAGACGTCTTTACGTCACCTTAAACCAGGTATTCAAGAATTTCATAGGAAGTTTGTTTTGGCTCCATCTGATAAGGCCGCTACCAATGTGGTCGTTGTTTGACGGCTTCACTATGTTAACACTCTTCAGCAAGAACTCGGTGGTACTAAGGCATATGAACTTCAGCCTTTAGCTGTAGAGAGGGCTTCACCGTTGTCTCACCTCTGTGGTTCTTTGATTATTTGTGTTCACGGAGATGTTGCACTGATGAGTTAGGAGGCCTTCAGCGGACTGAACAAAGTATTTGTCTAAATCGCGACGGAAGTAAGGGTGAGGATTGTGGCCACGTAAAATCGATTTAAGCCCCCAGTGGAAATCTTTCCACTGACCGTTCCAAGGCGGTTCTTCTGTGGCGATTTATTTATGTTGTTGTTTGTTACTTACTGTGTGTATCACTTGTGTCTTTTTATTTTAGATGGCCACATGGCCATTTTGTGGGAAAGTAACTGCCCTTATGGCCTTCCTTTGTTTAGGTTTCCATTATGGTCTGGTCGCTTATTGTTTGTGTTTCTTTCCCTTTGGTGTCTTTGATGGGTGAAGTAAGTTAATTGTATCGATTCCTGATCTATGTTTTACTTCTACTTTAGTTGATGACCACATTTGTCATTCATCCACCAAGTTTCCCGTCTGTGTAATAAAGGCCAAGACAAGCTTCCTAAGTTATATTGGTTACCTTAACTTCATGAAAGACCATACAAAGCACGGTTTATTGCAAATTCAAGCTCTTGGACCACCACTGAACTATCCAAATTATTAACCTTATGTTTTACTGCAATCAAAATACATGTGATAAAATATTGCGACAAAGTCTTCGAAAGATCAGGTAGAAATCTATTTTGGTCTAAAAATTCTAATGAAGTTTTAAATAAATTGAAATCCAGGCGGTTTCGTGCTTCAAGTCTGTCTGCTTATGATTTTCCAACCCTTTTCACTAGACTTCCTCATAATCTACTTTATAAAAGAAATACTTAATGATTTAATTGAATGTACATTTCACAGGGAAGACTCCCTCGATCTTGCATGTAATGTAAGAAAAGCTTTTTTCTCTTCTGAAGAGCATAAAAAATTATACTTTAAGGTCATGTCAGAAAGTGTGTGAAGCTCTCACCTTTCTATTTGATAATATTTACATAAGATTTGGTACTAAGTTATTTAGACAAGTTGTGGGTATTCCGATGGGTACTAATTGCGCACCACTTGTGGCTGATCTGTTTTTGTTTTGTTATGAGAGAGACTTATTGATGTCCCTTTCTGTTGAAAACCAGTCTGAAATCATTGAAGCTTTTAGCTCCACTACTAGATATTTGGATGATTTATTAAATATTGATAATACCTATCAGTCAAATTTACACCCCCCCCAGAACTTCAGTTAAATAAAGCAAATTCTTCTGATACCGAGGCACCGTTTTTGGATTTACATCTATCTATTGTAGATGTTTATTTTCGTGCAAAATTTATGATAAACGCGATAATTTTGATTTTTGAGATTGTAAATTTTCCTTGTTTTTGAATGGTGATGTTCCTCGTGCGCTATCCTATGGCGTTTATATTTCGCAAATAATTCGAGTTGCCAGAGTGTTTGGTCATGTAACTGACTTCAACACTCGTAATAAATTGTTAACGGCTAAACTTCTAAATCAGGGTTATCGGCACCATAAACTACGCAAAGCCTTTTCAAAATTTTATAGACGCCTTTATGATTTAATTTCAAAATTCAATATTGGAATTAAATCTCCTCTGCAACAAGGTCTATCGGAACCCGAATTCTATGGTGGCTTAGTATATAAATTCAGACAAGAGGGCCCAGAGGGCCCTGGTTCGCTCACCTGATCCAAAGCATAACAAGTGGGCCCCGGGCAGGGTCAATTTTGGCCCCAGGGCTAAAATTTGAACAATCTTGGTAGAGGTCCACAAGATGAAGCTTCATATCGATTATGAAAGACCTGGGCTTTCTGGTTTCAGAGAAAAAGATTTTAAAGGTTTACCCTGCATATAGAAGTCTAAATAAAAGAAGATTTTCCCTATATAAGTCTATGTTAAACCAAAGGGCCCCGGAGCGGGGGCATTTTTGGCCCCAGTGCTATAATTTGAACAATCTTGGTAGAGGACCACTAGCTGAACCTTCATAACAAATATCAATAACAAAGACCTAAACCTTGTGTTTCAGAGAAGATGATTTTTAAAGATTTTCCCTATATAAGTCTAGGTAAAACCAAAGGGCCACATGGCGGGGCATTTTTGGTCTCAGGGCTATAATTTGAACAATCTTTATAGAGGTCCACTAGTTGAAGCGTCATAACAAATATCGAAGACCTAAGCCTTGTGGTTTCAGAGAAGAAGATTTTTAAAGATTTTCCCTATTTAAGTCTATGTAAAACCAAAGGGCCCCGGAGAGGGGGCATTTTTGGCCCCAGGGCTATAATTTGAACAATCTTGGTAGAGGTCCACAAGATGAAGCTTCATACCAAATATCAAAGACCTGGGCCTTGCAGTTTCAGAGAAGAAGATTTTTCAAGATTTTCCCTATATAAGCCTTTGTAAAACAAAATGGCCCTGGTGCGGGGGCGTTTTTGGCCCCAGCACTATAATTTGAACAATCTTGGTAGGGGTCTACTCGATGAAGCTCCATACCAAATATTAAAGACCTGGGCCTTGAGGTTTCAGAGAAGAAGATTTTTCAAGATTTTCCCTATATAAGCCCATGTAAAACCAAAGGGCCCCCGTGCGGGGGGCATTTTTAGCTCCAGCACTATAATTTGAACAATCTTGGTAGGGGTCCACTAGATGAAGCTTCATACCAAATATCAAAGATCTGGGCCTTGCAGTTTCAGAGAAGAAGATTTTTAAAGATTTTCCCTATATAAGCCTATGTAAAACAAAACGGCCCTGGTGCGGGGGCATTTTTGGCCCATGCACTATTATTTGAACAATCTTGGTAGGGGTCCACTTGATGAAGCTTCATACCAAATATCAAAGACCTGGGCCTAGCGGTTTCAGAGAAGAAGATTTTTCAAGATTTTCCCTATATAAGCCCATGTAAAACCAAAGGGCCCCCGTGCGGGGGCATTTTTAGCTCCAGCACTATAATTTGAACAATCTTGGTAGGGGTCTACTAGATAAAGCTTCATACCTAATATCAAAGACCTGGGCCTTGCGGTTTCAGATAAGAAGATTTTTAAAGATTTTCCCTATATAAGCCCATGTAAAACCAAAGGGCCCCCGTGCGGGGGCATTTTTGGCCCCAGCACTATAATTTGAACAATCTTGGTAGGGGTCCACTAGATGAAGCTTCATACCAAATATCAAAGACCTGGGCCTTGGGGTTTCAGAGTAGAAGATTTTTCAAGATTTTCCCTATATAAGCCCATGTAAAACCAAAGGGCCCCCGTGCGGGGGCATTTTTAGATCCAGCACTATAATTTGAACAATCTTGGTAGGGGTCCACTAGATGAAGCTTCATACCAAATATCAAAGATCTGGGCCTTGCAGTTTCAGAGAAGAAGATTTTTAAAGATTTTCCCTATATAAGCCTATGTAAAACTAAAGGGCCCCCGTGCGGGGGCATTTTTGGCCCCAGCACTTTAATTTGAACAATCTTGGTAGGGGTCCACTAGATGAAGCTTCATACCAAATATCAAAGACCTGGGCCTTGCGGTTTCAGAGAAGAAGATTTTTTAAGTTTTCGGTGAAAAAAATCTATTTTTGGCTACTGTGACCTATATGTGCAACGGACCGGAACCATTTGAACAACTTTAAAAGGGTACCACCTAAGGATCATTCCTGTGAAGTTTGGTCAAAATCCGATCAGTGGTTTAGGAGGAGATGTCGTTTGAAGAAAAGTTTACGGACGCACGCACGCACGGACGCACGCACGCACGCACGCACGGACGCACAACGGACGACGGACAAAAAGTGATCCCAAAAGCTCACCTTGTCACTACGTGACAGGTGAGCTAAAAAACTTAAAGTCGCAATGACTTCAGCACCCAATTTCGTAAAATCATTCTTAGATATAAAAAGATTGGGTACGACATAAATAATATACGACAGACTGCATGCATGGTAGTTAACCCAATCACAGTTGACAACTTTGCTTCCCTTTTTAATTGAACGCCGTTGGATCAGGCCTCAGATTCTATGACGGCTCCAGCGTAAATGCGTATTGAGAATTAGAGAGATCTAATTCAAGGTAATGTTGGTTGGTGCCTGATGCTCTGTCTCTGGTCGGGCCCATCGGAGTCTAACTGTTGGTTTTCTTTTACTAGCATTTCAGTGGTTTCTTGCTGTCGAGTCCTTACCGTTGGTTCATCTCTGTGGTTGTCTGGTTATTTGTGTTCACGGAGATGTTGCACTGATGAGTTAGGAGGCCTTCATGCGGACTGAACAAATTATTTATCTAAATCGCGACGGAAGTAAGGGCGAGGATTGTGGCCACGTAAAATCGATTTAACCCCACCCCCACAGTGGAATTCGTTTCCGCTGACCGTTCCAATGCGGTTCTTCTGTGGTGGTTTATTTTTGTTATGGTTTGTCTTTCTGTGTTTGTGTCGCTTAGCTTATATTATTTTATTTTGGATAGCCTATTGGCCATGTTGTGGGCAAGTAACTGTCCTTTTGGCTTTCCGCTATTGGTGTTTCCATTAGGGTCTGTTGTTTCATGTTTGTGTGCCTGATGGGAGCTTTGGGTTAATTGTATCGATTCCTGGTCATTGCCTCCACTTTTATTTAGCTTTTTTTACATCACTGTAGCTGGTGTTAAGTGCTGTGTGGCGGCCGTAAAAAAGTCTCCCAGTGCTTCATCATAGTGCAGATTATATTTTCTTTTCCTTTTGGGATCATTCGGCCCATTCTGGTTACTTTGCAATCGAATATCACTTAAGCCGGTGCCAGGAGGCGTATGCAGCCTTGCAAACTATATTGCTGTGCAAGAAGAAACTCAATAAAACCGAGTCTCCGATTTTCGTTCTTTTATGTGTTCTTTGTTTCCCAAGGCAACCTTTTACCTTTTTATTTTAGCACATTCAAAGCACTTCTAGATATTTGGATGATTTATTAAATATTGACAACACCTATTTCGATGGTTTGATCAGTCAGGTTTACCCCCCCCCCCCCAGAACTTCAGTTAAATAACGCACATTCTTATGATACCGAGGCCCCTTTTTTAATTTACATCTATTTATTGTATATGGGTTTGTTTCCATTAGGGTCTAGTTGTTTCATGTTTGAGTTTCTGTCCCGTGATGTCTCTGATGTGAGCTGTGGTTTAATACATCGATTCCTGATCATTGCCTTCACTTCTATTTTGTTTCCTGCAAAATTTCATGTAACGGACTTCAACACTCGTAACAAACTGTTATCTGCTAAATTTCTTAATAAGGACTATCGGTATCATAAACTACGCAAAGCCATTTCAAAAGTAACTAGACGTCATTCCGATTTAATTTCAAAATTCAGTGTTGGACTTAAATCTTTTCTGCAACAAGGTATCGGAATCCGAATTTCATGGTGACTTAGTGAATAAATTCAGAAAAATATATAATTGCAATGACTTCAGCACCCAATTTCGTAATATCATTCTTCGATATTAAAAGATTGGGGTACAACATAAATTTTATACAACAGACTGCATGCATGGTAGTTAACCCAATCACGGTTGACAACTTTGCGTCCCTCTTTAATTGCACACCGGATGGTCAAGCCTCAGATTCTATGACGGTTCCAGCGTAAAGGCTTACTGAGAATTAGAGAGAATTCAATTTTATGTAATGTTGGTTGGTTTCTGATGATCTGTCCTCTGGTCGGGCCCATCGGAGTCTAACTATTTTTGTTTTTTTTTTGTTTTTTTTTTGCTTCAGCATTTCATTGTTTTTTTCTGTCCAGTCCTCACCGTTGTTTAATCTCTGTGGTTGTTTGATTTTTGTGTTTTCGGAGATGTTGCACTGATGAGGTAGGAGGCCTTCATGCGGACAGAACAAATTGTCTAAATCGCGACAGAAGTAAGGGCGAGGATTGTAGCTGCGTAAAATCGATTTAAGACCACCCCCACCCGACCCCCCAGTGATATTCGTTTCACTGACTGTTCCAAGACGGTTTTTCTGTCGCGTTTTGAGCTCCCCTTAGTGAAAGGCTCCGGGGGAGCTTGTAGGATGTAGGGCTCCGTCGTCCGTTCTTCGTCCACCATTTTCAAATGTATTCTTTTCTGAAACCACTAGGCAAATTCCAATTAAATTTCATATGCAGCCTCCTGGCGATGGGGTAAAGAAAGATTTAAGCATGGTCCAGGTCACATGTCCAAGATGGCCACCATGCCCAAATATGGTAAAAACATAAAAAATATTCTTTACCAGAACCACTGGGCCGACTGTCTAAAAACATGGCATGTAGCATCGGGTGACTGAGTACTATCAAGTATGCAAATGTGATGGCCCTAGGTTGACACTGACCTATGTTGTGCCAAGGTAAAATTTGGTTCCTTAGGCTTTCAAATAAGAAAAGGGTAAAACAATGCATTATTCGAAAAATCTTGTGGTCTGTGACATATGAATAGGTAAAAAATGAATGTTTATGAATTCTTAAGGTCAAGGTGGATTAATGTCACTTGAATTACAGGTACATTGACGTTTCAAAATACATTTTCTCAGAAACCACTGGGCCAATTTCATTTAAATTTTATACGCAGCCTTTGCACAGTGAGGGATCAAAAATGTGATCGAATGGTTCAGATCACATTACAAAGATTGCTGCCAATCCCAAATATAGCAAAAACCTAAAAAAAAAATCTTCTTCTTCATTACCACTTTACCGATTGTTTTGAAACTTGGTATGTAGCATAAGGTAACTGAGTACTAACAAGTTTGCAAATATGATGACCCTATGTTGACCTTGACCTGTTTTCTGCCAAGGTCAAATTTGGTTCCTTAGGCTTTTCAATGGGAAAATGGAAAAACAATGCATTTTTCTGAAAATATTGTGGTCTATGACATGAGAATATATAAAAATGAACGTCTATGAATGCTTAAGATCACAGTCATTCAGTGACCTTTGCTCAAGGTCACTTGAATTATAGATCCATTTTAAAATACATTTTCTCTGAAAACATTAGGCCAAATTCAATTAAATTTTATATGCAGCCTTATGGTACTGAGGAAACAAAAAATGGTTCGAATGGTCCACGTCACCAAGATTCCGGCATGCCCAAATGTAAAAACCTGCAGAACCACTTTGCTGATTATCTTGAACCTTGGTATGTAGCATAAGGTGACCGAGTACTACCAAATGTGCAAATATGTTGACCCTAGGTTGACCTTGACCTATTTTACGCGAAGGACACATTTGGTTCCTTATGCTTTTCTCTGGGAAAAGGGTAAAACAATGTTTTTTTTTTTTTTTTTTTTTTTTTTTATTTTTTTTTTTCGGAAAATATTGTGGTTATGACATGTGAATAGGTGAAAAATGAATGTCTATGAATGCTAAAGGTCAAAGTCATTCAGTGACCTTAGCTTAAGGTCACTTAGTTAAACGGTCCACTGACATTTCAAAATACATTTTCTCTGAAATCACTGGACCAATTCCAATTAAATTTTATGTGCAGCCTTAGGACAGTGAGGGAAAGAAAATTTGTTTGAATGGCACAGGTCACCTGACCAAGATGGCCGGCATGCCCAAATATGATAGAACCTTAAAAAATCTTCTTCTCCAGAACAACTTGGCCGATTGTCTTGAAACTTGGTATGTAGCATTTGGTGATTGAGTACTGCGAAATTTGCAAATATATTGACCTAGGTTGACCTTCGACTATTTTCTACCAATATCAAATTTGGCTCTTTAGGCTTTTCAATGGTAAAAAGGTTAAACAATGAAGTTTTCGTAAGATATTGTGGTCTGTAACATGAGAATGGGTACAAACTGAATGTCTATGAATGCTGAAGACCAATGTCATTCAGTGGCCTTGGCGCAAGGTCACGTGGATTGCAGGTCCATTGACATTTCAAAATACATTTTCTCTGAAGCCACTAGGCAAATGTCATTAAAAAATATGCAGCCTAAGGACTGTGAGGGCACACAAATTTGCTTGAATGTTCTATGTCGGATGACCAAGAAAGCCGCACTGCCCAAATTTAGCAAAAACCTAAAAATTTTCTACTCCAGAACCAGTAGTCCGATTGTCTTGAAACTTGGTATGTAGCATTGGGTGACTGGGTACTATGAAATTTGCAAATTCGATGACTCTAATTTTACCATGACCTGTTTTACGCCAAGGTCAAATTTGGTTCCTTAGGCTTTTAAATGGGAAAATGGTCAAACAATGCATTTTTTCCTGAAATATTGACGTTATGACCAAGGTTAAGTGTTTTGGTTAAGGCAAGACAAACACACGGACAAAAGCAATATATGTATGGTCGTTTGTCAGAATATATGTCTTGTGATGGTGAGTATGTGTGAGAAGTTTCATGAGAGTAGGGTAAATCCTTTTGAAGTGATCACTTACGTTACTTTTTTGGTTAAGGCGTTACAAAGACACGGACAACAGCAATATAATTGTAGCCAGTGTGGGGCCCTATCAATGTACACTGCTCCATATCATGGTCTAGCTATATATCAAGTTTCAGCTTGAACGAATGTTAATTATAGGAGGAGTTATCCGTAAACATATTTACAGAAATACTTAAAGGGCTTAACTCTGTAAATATTTGGTGGACTATAACCTCGAAAGAATATGCGCAACATCAGCTCATGGTCCTAATACTTACTAAGTTTCAGCTTGATCCGATAAAAGCTGTAGGAAGAGTTATCCGGAAACGAAACAGTTTACAAAATTTTTCAAAGGGGCACAACTCTGTGAATATTTGGTGGACCGAAACCTCGAAATGATATGCGCTACACCGGGTCATGGTCTTACTATCTACTAAGTTTCAGCTTGATCGGATGAAAACTGTAGGAGGAATTATCCGGAAGCGAAGGTTTTCAAAAATGTTAAAAGTAGCATAACTCAGTAAATATTTGGTGGACCATAAGCTCGAAATGATATGCGCTACATCAGGTCATGGTCTTACTATCTACCAAGTTTCAGCTTGAGCGGATGAAAACTGTAGGAGGAGTTATCCGGAAACCAAAACGTTTACAAAAAAATTCAAAGGGGCATAACTCTGTAAATATTATATAGTAAATAATATGCGCTTCGCCTTGTCATGGTTTTACTGGCTACGAAGTTTCAGCTTGATCGAATGGAACCTCTAGGAGGAGTAATCCGGAAACGACGGACGGACGCCGACCCCATAATACGACCGTTTTTCTAAACGTGCTTATAAAAAATTTTCAAATGCAAAGGCGATCAAATCCAATTTAAAGTGGCCAAATGATAAACATAATCTTACACTCGTGGTCATTTCATATGCAATTTATGAAACTCTCCGAAGGCTCGTTTCATAAATCTCATATGAAATGACCACGGGTGTAAGATTCTCTATATATGACATCTAGCCAGATGACAACTTTGAATTCTTCTAGATTATAGTGTGGTTGTACTTTTGGCCCAATCAAGGTCATTTCCATCAGAATGGCTACAGCAGTCAGCAGACCGTTTATGTTCAACTGTTCCGGCCCCCGCACATCGCGCATGATGCTTCCACACAGAGCTGAATCCGACCCGCACACGAGTACTGGTAAACTGCTTAGAGGATCTAAGCCTGCCCAGGCAAAGCCGTGCGAGTGGGCCTTCCATGCTTATTAACCCTATTGTTTTCATTGGGCGACAGGGCTGCAGATGTCATTTCATCTCAATGTCAGGTAAAAGTTCAACAAAATTGGAAGCAACGTCTCAAAAATGACCTCTATAGTGTTGACGGGGACGTTAAACATGAAATCAAACAAAACGAACTTCAGTACTTGCGGAGGTGCCAGATTTCGCCATTCAGCGCGGACTACCTCTAGAATTGAGTTTACTTAAGAAATAGATCAGCTCTAACTGTAATTTTGTTGAGTAATAAATCACAGTTTGGAGGTCAGTTCTAAAGTAGATCAAATCACGAGAGCGTAGCGAGCTTGATTTGTCTACTTACAACTGGCCGACAAAGTGTGATTTATTACTCAACAAATTACAGCTGATCTATTTCGATTCTAACACGTTGAAAATCAGCAATAATATTGTTGTTTCCTTCAAAATCTCACAACCTTTCGCCATTGTTAGAAGAAATTCTGCTGAAATTATCGACTGAAACACATGCATTTATATCATTTTCTTACGTTTTCGATGCGAGAAAATGACGTTACACCGTCTAACGTTAAGGAAATCGACTAGTGACGTCATAAATTAGCAGTTGTTTATGACGTCACTCGTCACGCTCTTCCAAGCGGTGATTTGTTACAGAATAAAACACAGTTATTTGCCATGGCCTATATAGGCGCGCTGTGTTAGAGTACAAGATAATTGGATGAGTCGTGCTTATCGACGGGTTCTTAGCACAAAAATAATCGGTGATTATATTTTCCTAATCAGGGACTAATGGAACTTGAATGGTCGGCATTGCTAATATATATATATTTTGTTTTATTTTGGACAGCCGTTTAGCCTTTTGTGGGAAAGTAATTTGTCATTTTGGCTCTCCGCCTGTGAAGTTTCATTATAATAGTGAATTTGTTTCATGTTCGTGTTGCTTTTGCTTTGGTTTCGTTGATGGGGGCGCGGGGCAGTCAGTTGTATTCGATTCCTAATCACCATCTATACTTCTAGTCTGAAATCTGGCTTCAGCAGGCAGCATCTAACATCGCGGACTTGTGATCCCCATGCTTTTCGAAGAAAAAGTGGGGACATTGTATTTGTCTTCGCCGTCCGTCCGTACGTCCATCTTACCGTATAACTCCTCCTACATCGTTAGACATAGAAACTTGAAACTTTGGAAACTGATAGATCTTTGATCCGGCGAGTGCATGACACTTTCGGAATTTTGATCCCACCCCTGGGGATGGGGCCAGGGGAGGGGGGGGGGGGTGCCGGGTGTCAAAAACCAAAATTTTCAGAACATGGTCGTGTAACCTATCAAATTGTATGGCATGATCAGTAGAATACATTACAATAAAAATTTGACCCCTCAGGTCAATGTGGAGGTCACCATAGGTAAACAAACAACATAGCCTCTCCAAAACGATTACCGGATATCTCCTCCTAGACCGTTAGAGTTAGAAACTTGAAACCTTGGACATTGATTAAACTTTGGTCTTGGGAGTGCATGGCACTTCCGGAATTTTGATCCCACCCCTGCGGGCAGGGCCAGGGGGAAGGGGCCCGGGGGTCGAATATCAAAGTTTTCAGAACATGCTCGTGTCAATGTGGAGGTCACCAGCATATATTACACAAAATCTACGCAGTCCTAGAGGTGCACATGTTTTTCTGTAACGTTACGTAACGTAACATGTAACGAAGTGTTTGTGACTGTATCCTTATATATATATATATACCTAGTTCCAGTAAAAAATAGTAGTTACAGTCGTGTTAGGTATTAAAACTGGTACGTAACATCCAATCCGTTTCGTAACAGATTTGTAAGAGAAACAAGAAAGCATTTATGTTACAGTCCTGCTACGTAAAGTTTCATTCCGTTACGTAACTGAACTGTAACAGATTCTCCTTACATATCGTTTCAAACAAAAAATAGAAGTTACAGTCTTGTTACGTATTCAAACTGTAACGTAACATTTCAATCCGTTTCGTAACAGATATGTAACAGAAACAAGGAAACATGTATGTTACAGTCCTGTGACGTAAGTTTCATTCCGTAAGGTAACATAACTTAACAGATTCTCCTTACATCTTATTTCAAGCAAAAAAGTGAAACGTAACGTAATGGCGTAACACAAATACGTTACGTAACGTTTCAGTCCGTTATGTAATGGATTTGTAACAGAATTAAGAAAACATGTATGTTACAGTCCTGTTTCCTAACGTTTCATTCAGTAACGTAACACAGCTGTAACAGATACTCCTTACTTCTTGTTTCAAGTAAAAACGTGAACGTAACGAAACGACGTACCAGAATCCCGTTATGTAACGTTTCATTCCGTTACGTAACAGATATGTAACAGAAACGAGAAAACAAGTATGTTGCAGTCCCGTTTCGTAACGTTACATCCCATATCGTAACAGAACTACAACAAATTCTCCTTACATCTTGTTTCAAGCAAAAACAAGTGAAACGTAATGTAACGGCGTAACAGAATCCCGTTTCGTACCTTTTCAGTCTGTTACGTAACCAAAATTGTAGCAGTATCAAGAAAACATGTATGTTACAGTCCTGTTTCGTAACGTTACATTCCGTAACGTAACACAGCTGTAACAGATACTCCTTACTTCTTGTTTCAAGAAAAAAGTGAATGTAACGTTACGGCGTAACAGAATCCCGTTACCTAACGTTTCAGTCTGTTACGTAACGGATTTGTAACAGAAACAAGAAAACATGTACGTTACAGTCCTGTTTCGTAAACTTTCATTCCGTTACGTAACACAGCTGTAACAGATACTCATTACTTCTTGTTTCAAGAAACAATAGTGAAGCGTAACGTAACGGCGTAACCGAATCGCATAACGTAACATTTCAGTCCGTTATGTAACAGATATCTAACAGAAACAAGAAAACATGTATAATGCGTTTCTGTTTCGTAACGTTACATTCCGTTACGTAACATAACTGTAACAGATTCTCCTTACATCTTGTTTCAAGCAAAAAAATGTGAAACGTAACGTAACGTCGTAACAGAATCCAGTTTCGTTACAGATTTGTAATAGAAACAAGAAAACATGTATGTTGCAGTCCTGTTTCATTCCGTTACGTAACACAGCTGTATAAGATACTCCTTACTTCTTGTTTCAAGAAAAAAAATGAAACGTAACGGCATTACAGAATCCCGTTACGTAACGTTTCATTCCGTTTCGTAACAGATATGTTACAAAAACAAGAAAACATGTATGTTTCAGTCCTGTTTCGTAACGTCACATTCTGTTACGTAACTGAACTGTTACAGTTTCTCCTTACATCGCGTTTCAAGAAAAAAAATGAAACGTAACGTAACGGCGTAACAGAATCACGTTACGTAACGTTTCAGTCTGTTAAGTAACGGCTTTATGACAGAAACAAGAAAACATGTTTGTTACAGTCCTGTTTCGTAACGTTTCAATCCGTTACGTAACACAGCTGTAGCAGATACTCCTTACTTCTTGTTTCAAGAAAAAAGTGAAACGTAACGTTACGGCGTAACAGAATTCCGTACGTATTGTTTCAGTCTGTTACGTAACGGATTTGTAAAAGATATAAGAAAACATGTATGTAACAGTCCTGTTTCGTCTTGTTTCAAGAAAAAAGTCAAACGTCACGAAACGGCGTAACAGAATCCCGTTACGTAACGCTTCATTCCGTTACGTAACAGACATGTAACAGAAACAAGAAAACAAGTATGTTAAGGTCCTGCTTCGTAACGTTACATTCCGTTACGTAATAAAACTGTAACATATTCTCCTTACATCTTGTTTCAAGCAAAAATAAGTTAAACGTAACGTAACGGCGTAACAGAATCACGTTACGTAACGATTCAGTCTGTTACGTAACGGATTTGTAATAGACACAAGAAAACATGTTACAGTTCTGATGTCTCAATAAAACTTTAAAATGCTTTGTTCATGGCGACAATTTTCACTTTACCAAACATTCATCAAATTATCCCCAAGTTCTACAAGGCTACAACCTGCTACATATTATCACTTTTCATGTAGCTGCAAGAGACTGTGGATACTTTGCAATTTCATGTTAATGATGCTTCACACTTAGTCACACTGGCTGGCTGGATAGCTACTCACACTGGCTGAGTACGAGGGATGTTCGAAATGAATTGCTTATTTCTATCTGGAGACTTCAAATTTCAAGTTAGCCCAAAAGTGCTCATTTCATGCCCTCGAAGTACTCCCCATGGCTAGAAATGTAAAGTTTCAGTCAATGTATCCATTTCTGGAAGGCGTCAAGGCACGCTGATTTGGGCACAGTAATTAGGTACTGATGAATGGCAGATCCAAGTGCTTGTCGGGGCTGGTATTTCCGCCCAGCAAGGAATGATTTCAATTTCAGAAACAAAAAGAAATCACATGGGGCAAGGTCTTGGGAATACGGGGGGTGAGGCAAAACAGTTACTTTTTCTTTCTTCAAAAACGCCGAAACTATTGGGGAGGTATGAGCAGGGGCATTGTCATGTAGAAGACGGACATGTTTAAAATCAATAGCAGGGCGTAGTTTCTGATAATGCTTTATCAGTTTCTTCAGTACTACGTCTTTGTAGTACTTTTCGGTGTCCTTTTACACCGGCACTTTTATTGCGACTCCTTCATCAGAGAAGAAGATTGCATACAAAACATTCTTTGTATTCAAAGAACGTTTGGAAATTATTGCGCGTTGGCTGTGTTTAGTGAGCCAGATCGTATTGCTAACCTTTCTGACGGGCTCAAAATAATGGACCCAGGTTTCATATTTTGGAAACATTAGAAGCAGCGTTTTGGCCACTTTAACCCGTTGCGTGTTTTGCTTATCAGTCAACAGATGTGACACCAATCCAGCAGAAATCTTTCTGACCTTCAAATGCTTCTTCAAAATAAGATTAACCGTTGATAGTGATATGCCTACCTTTCGTGCACAATCACGAATTGTAAATCTGGCATCTCCTTCAATTGCACGACCCGCAGAAAAAGCAACCGACTGAAGTCGGTTTTTTCTAAGAGTGCCCTAAAATCACCGTGTCATTCTGTCATTCTGTCATTCTGTCAGTCTGTCATTCTGTCAGTCTGTCATTCTGTCTGTCCGTCCGTAACCCGTTTGTGAACATTGGTGATAGTGACTTAACCGCTTGGAATATTTAAACAATTTTTGGCATACTGATAGATATCAATGAGATCTAACCAATGAACTTACGAAATATTACATTCCATTTAGTATAGCCTCGCCGAGGCGAAAAATGTGAAAATTTTCGAACATTTTTGAACTGCTTCTCCTCGGAAATCGTTGGGCCGATTGAAGTCAAATTTCAAATGGAGCCTCTATGGGATGGGGGAAACCAAAATTTGCTCATGGGGTCAAGGTCACATGACCAAAATGGCCGCCAAGCCATATATGGTTTGACTGTCTGTCCGTCCGTAACCCGTAAGTGAAAATTGGTGATAGTGACTTAACCGCTTGGAATATTTAAACAATTTTTTGCATACTGATAGATATCAATGAGATCTAACCAATGAACTTGCGAAATATTACATTCCATTTAGTATAGCCTCGCAGAGGCGAAAAATGTGAAAATTTTCGAACTGTTTCTCCTCGGAAACCGTTGGGCCGATTGAAGTCCAATTTCATATGGAGCCTCTATGGGATAGGGAAACCAAAATTTGCTCATTGGGTCCAGGTCACAAGACCAAAATGGCCGCCAAGCCATATATGGTAAAAACCCTTCAAAAATAGTCTTCTCCAGAACCACTGGGCAGATTTTCACGAAACTTGATAAATAGCATCTGGGATGTAGGCCTATCATAAATTGCTAAAATGGTGACCCTGGGTTGACCTTGACCTTCTTTGGGTCCGTTCGTAACCCGTTTGTGAAAATTGGTGATAGTGACTTAACCGCTTGGAATATTTAAACAATGTTTGGCATACTGATAGATATTAATGAGATCTAACCAATGAACATTTTTGAACTGCTTCTCCTCGGAAACCGTTGGGCCGATTGAAGTCAAATTTCATATGGAGCCTCTATGGGATGGGGGAAACCAAAATTTGCTCATGGGGTCAAGGTCACATGACCAAAATGGCCGCCAAGCCATATATGGTTTGTCTGTCTGTCCGTCCGTAACCCGTTTGTGAAAATTGGGGATAGTGACTGAACTGCTTGGAATATTTAAACAATTTTTGGCATTCCGATAGATATCAATGAGATCTAACCAATGAACATGCGAAATATTACATTCCATTTAGTATAGCTTCGCCGAGGCGAAATATGTGAAAATTTTCGAACTGCTTCTCCTCGGAAACCGTTGGGCCGATTGAAATCAAATTTCATATGGAGCCTCTATGGGGTGGGGGAAACCAAAAATTGCTCATGGGGTCCAGGACACATGACCAAAATGGCCGCCAAGCCATATATGGTCTGTCTATCTGTCCGTCCGTAACCCGTTTGTGAAAATTGGTGATAGTGACTTAACCGCTTGGAATATTTAAACAATTTTTGGCATACTGATAAATATCAATGAGATCTTATCAATGAACTTGCGAAATATTACATTCCATTTAGTACAGCCTCGCCGAGGCGAAAAATGTGAACATTTTCGAACTGCTTCTCCTCGGAAATCGTTGGGCCGATTGAAATCAAATTTCATATGGAGCCTCTACGGGATGGGGGAAACCACAATTTCCTCATGGGGTCCAGGTCACATGACCAAAATGGCCGCCAAGCAATATTTGGTAAAAACCCTTCAAAAATAGTCTTCTCCAGAACCACTGTGCAGATTTCAACGAAACTTGATAAATAGCATCTGGAACGTAGGCCCATCATAAATTGCTAAAATAGTGACCCTGGGTTGACCTTGACCTTCTTTGTGCCTAGGTCAAACTTTGACACATATGCTTTTGTGTTGGATTTTATCCTGCAAACGATTCAGAATACAGTACTAAAGTATAAGATATATGTTTGCTCCTTACGATAAGGCGCATTTATTGGGGGAACCGTTTTATGTCCAGGTCACATGCTCAAAATGGCCGCCATACCCATATATGGTAACACTCATAAAGCTAAAAGCATCCGGCGGGTCGTGCACTTCAGCTGAAGCACTGGTTATTTCCTTTATTTTGGAAACGATTTCTTTACGAGATGCAGATTTTGGCCTACCTGATTTCTGTGCATTTTGATGGACTCTATACCAGACTCAAATTTCTTTTCCACCGCCGAACAATGTCATAAGACACACAAGAAGGTCAGTGAGCAGTAGAAATTGCACGACCCGCAGAAAAAGCGACCGACTGAAGTCGGTTGATTTTCTAAGAGTGCCCTAAAATCAACGTGTCGACACATTCTGTCAGTCGGTCAGTCTGTCTGTCCGTCCGTAACCCGTTTGTGAAAATTGATGATAGTGACTTAACCGCTTGGAATATTTGAACAATTTTTGGCATACTGATAGATATAAATGATATCTAACCAATGAACTTGCGAAATATTATATTCCATTTAGTATTGCCTCGCCGAGGCGAAAAATGTGAAAATTTTCGAACTGCTGCTCCTCGGAAACCGTTTGGCCGATTTAAGTCAAGTTTCATATGGAGCCTCTATGGGATTGGGGAAACCAAATCTTGCTCATGTGGTCCAGGTCACATGACCAAAATGGCCGCCAAGCCATATATGGTAAAAACCCTTCAAAAATAGTCTTCTCCAGAAACACTGGGCAGATTTCCACGAAACTTGATAAATAGCATCTGGGACGTAGGCCCATCATAAATTGCTAAAATGGTGACCTTTAGTTGACCTTGACCTTCTTTGTGCCTAGGTCAAACTTTGACACATATGCTTTTGTATCGGAAAAGTGAGAATGCAAACGATTCAGAATACAGTACTAAAGTATAAGATATAATTTTGCTACTTACGATAAGGCGGATTTATTGGGGGAACCGTTTTAGGTCCAGGTCGCATGACCATGATGGCCGCCATACCCATATATGGTAACACTCATAAAGCTAAAAGCATCTGGCGGGTCGTGCACTTCAGCTGAAGCACTGGTTTCAGTCATCAGCTGCTTCAAAGAACAACCAAGTTTTGCGCGAGCTTTGATGTAAAATAGAAGTAGAGGCAATGATCAGGAATCGATACAATTAACCCACAGCTCCAATCAGAGACACCAAAGGGAAAGAACTACAAACACGAAACAACAGACCCCAATGGAAACATCAACAGCGGAAAGCCAAAAGGACAGTTACTTTTCCACAAAATGGCCAATAGGCTATCCAAATTAAAATAATATAAGCGACACAAATACCCAAAGACAAAACATAACAAAAATACACCGCGACAGAAGAACCGCCTTGGAACGGTCAACGGAAACGAATTCCAGTTGACTCTCGTTATCTCGACCTTGCCTATCTCGATCCAATCACTTATGTCGAACCGATTTCTTAGTCCCGCATATTTTCCCTATATATTTATTGTATTTCAACTTCGCATGTGTCGAACTACTTTTAAGTCGACACTTCGGCTATCTCGCCCATCATTTTCAGTCCCTGAATATATATTTTCACTGTTTTTACTACTGCGTATCTCGAACCGAAATTCATGATGTAAAGAAGGAAAAAAAAATGATGTTGCCGGTCTTTCAGTTAAAGAAAATAATAACAGACCTTTACAAAACAGTTCATCAATACTCACAATGTTTTTAATTTTCCAATTTGTCAAGGTGTGTGGTTCGCAATTAAAATTAGCACAACAATACCTTTACCGCTATTGCGAAAATCACGGGCGTGTAATAAAGACTGACACGCGGTGCTCAGCCTTTGATCTTTACACCTTCTCGTTTCAATGATTTCGAAGATTTCCGTGATAAAAAGCGGCTCTGATTTGTATTAAAGTACGACAGAGTGTGACAAGGCTCTTGAATTTGTTGTTTTCCTACTCGTCATAAGTGTCAATATTGAGTACTGTCCCTTTTCCCGATGCACATACAAACAGTGTAGATCTTTAAAAGATAGCTCATGACCAGCTTTCTCGGCAGGACCTAAACAGTTTATATCAGTACGAGGAACAACCGTATGACGTGTCGCATTTACTGCTCACCGAAGTGATATTAGCATTGCATTCATAAGCGGGGAACCAGTCCATTTAAGTACATACCTATTTGTAGCTTATTTGGATACCCAAATTTGCAGGCATTTAAAAGACAACAAAACACATGAGAACTATTTTATAATCGCTACACTTCGACAAGCTCCGTTATTTTCATAAACAAACTTTAAAAGATCAATAGGCTGTGCATGTAAGTGCTATTACTCTAGGATAACCAAGAATACCAAGCATATCACGGCAAATAATAGGCTCCGACATGCATTCGACGTCACAGTTTGGTTATCTCGTACTACGGATAACTCGAACTCTTTGATCCGGTCCCGTGAAGATCGAGATAACGAGCGTCGACTGTAATTTGTTCAGTCCGCATGAAGGCCTCCTAACTCATTAGTGCAACATCTCCGTGGAAACAAAAATCAAACAACCAAAAAGATGATTCAACGATGAGGACTCGACAGCAAGAAACCACTGAAATGCTGGAGCAAAAGAAAACCAACAGTTAGACTCAGTTAGGTATTGAATAACCCATTTACGGGTATTTATTGGTTTTTATCGTGCCCCACGGGGATATCGTTCTAGAGGACAATAAGCAATACATTTCGAACATCCCTCGTAGTTCGACAGAGTAGCAGGGAGGGTGAATACACTTTTTGTTTCAGCCATCAAAGGCCCATTTAGTCAATCAAGGCTCCCAGCTTATTTTGACCAAAAAAAGTCCTCTTTTTTGGCAAACTAAGCCTTCCAACCCCAAACAAAATTCCAGCCCAACTGGCTTCGACATACCAAGGGCACCCGGCGAATGCCTCGTATAACAACGCGGGCAAAATGTTGTGTCTTAAGGCACCTTTACTGCACATCGCATCCAGTGCGTAAAAGGCTTTTTTGCCTTAGTAAACGTCAATATAACACTATATCATATTACCATTATAGAAAATTGTATTGTTATAGGAAAATCGATACATGTACTGCAGCTTTCAAACTTTTCTAAGTGTTACAGGACGATAAAACATTTATTCAGGATGTAACCAATGAAGTAAGCATTTATTTAGGCAAGTTTTTCTCATTACACTATATATATTTTCGAATTATCAAGTTCGTAATTATGATACAAACCTCTCTTCGTTTCATTTGAGGTTTCAGCTAACCACCGGGGCATTGAGTGTATGGATTCGTCTTCTGCGAAACTTGTGCTCGACATGTTTAGAGATGTAATATGAAATCGATGGGATCACGTGATATTGGTTTATACTAACATAGGAAAAAGAACCTATCGCTCGCCCATAAAAGAGTGTTAATATTGTTTTTGATGAGGTAAACAGACAGTTTGTGATATATTTCATTTCAGCACTTTGCGATTTAATCGAAGGTATAATCGACACTGACAAGAAAAAAAGGAGCGGGACTCTATAAGCATATGCTTTCGTTCTTAACCTTTCTATTGTTCACAAAATTGTATATTGAATTTACTGTATTTGTACTAATGAAATAAATATGTTTAAACCAAAAATCGAACCTGACAAGAAAAACCGGACCTGACCAAATAATCGTGTGAATTGACAAACAGTTTATATTTGCGCGTGCGACAATAACACTTTTCACTTTCTCAAGGTCGCTATTTTCCAATAATGTTTTATCGACAGTATAATTGACCGCAAAGCGAGTTATGTAAATAATTTAAGTAGTTGTATTGGAAATTCGGAAATTTGTGAAACGTAATAAAACAGACCAGGAAGTAACAAGCCATAACCAGCCTGTTGTGCCCATTCAGTCCTAACCAGTTGGTTGTACCAATTTCGTCCTAAAGACATACGCAGATGGTGGTAAAATTGGTCTTTGTTGAAAAGAGCTTGGGGAAAATCAAAAGGCTCTTAATATGTGCTAATTCGTGAGAATGAAAAGGGCGGTGTGTGGTATATGTACTCGCATGTCGTGACCAGCCTGCGCTGTTTTAAGCTCGCCAGCAAAAAATATTCAGCTGCCACTGTGACCAGTTTTGTCCAACTATTCCAACAGCTTGGTACGGGCCGTCATTAACGCCTCGTCTCTCGCACGCTGAAACAACTTCTTTTTTCGACTTCTGATACACCAGCAGTCCCTTTCTGGCTCTTACGAATTTCTTCTTTCATCTGATTGAACTGTTCGATTTCACACAGAATCAGAAGAAATTCTGTCTCAGATAAATTATCGTCATTCAGCGCGATAGAAATGCGGTCTGCGATTGAGTTGAGTTTGACTCAGCCAAGATACGAATCTCGTCGTTTTTTTTTTTTTTTTTTTTTGGCTTTTGTTTGGAGCCTCCGGCCAATAAATTTCCCGCCAACAACCAGCAACCCACACACAATCGCTCCAGCTTGAAGGCCAAGGGCGAAAGGCGCCGCGATGATAGTTTACAAGAGCCCGACGCCAGAAGCAGCGAGCCCTACGCTAGTCGCAAGAAGCGTGGTATCAATCCAATCAACAACATTAGCCCAACGTCTGTATTTCTTGTACAGCGAGGCTCTGAAGTCTCGTTCTTTTTCAAGACGGAATTTGACCTCGGCTACGTGCTAAAAGGGGTTGTTTGTCTCCAGTATCAAGTGACGGATAGAGAGTCATCGTACTAATATGATCTAAGCTTTCGCTCTAAATGAATATTACTTATTGAAAAGGAACGCGTATGGGCGTAAATCTCTGAAATCGGTTATTATCTCAGGTTTCAAGTCCTGGGTAAAGGCCCATCGTGTACTACCCCTCGAGCTGGGTGGGTTTAAATAGACTACTGGCTAATAATGACTTTAGCTTGGTCTGCTGTGAGCGCACCAGGCGGAAATCGTAGCCTTTTGAGAGATACTGGGCCTATAAAAATATTATTTATTACAAAATGACGGTATTCAGCTTGGTGTTGGATTCCTTCAAGAGTGAACTGCACTTCAGGAGTTGACCCCTTTTTTGTGACTATGTAAACCCCAACCTCCATATTAGCATGCGTTTTTGGCCACATGAGCTTATAGTCGGCTAACACATCAACAAAGTCGTCAGGTCTATCTCCGAGGATTAGATCAAGGATGATCGATGATGTTGGCAAGTCCATACCAATGAGTCCCGCTCGGGAGAATTCGTAGACTATTTTCAGGATTCCCTGTCGGTTGTTGCTTGTCTTCAGCACGTTATCTTCGGAAATGACAATATTCTTCGTTCCGGGGATATACGAACACAACCGAGTGCCACTATTTACTACTTTTCTGATTTTGTGCTGATTTTCAGTCACGACGTAAGGAGAAACTATTTTGATGTCGATAAGCCACCCAGTTTGGTGAACGGGGTCTGCAAAAGCAACCCACTTGCTCCCAGTGAAGGCCGGCATATGAACCCGCTATGGAACGGCATGTGAGGTATCTACGTCGCAGAGATCAACGGATGTCAATGACACCGCTTGGGCGACCTCTTGTCTTTTGTAGACCCCCTCAGAGAGCTGGAAGACATACAATCCATTTTCCTTCCCGTCCTTATCGAACCTCTCGGTGTCATCAAGATCAGTCAAAGCCACCCTAGGGCATTTTCTGATCCCACCGGGGCCGCTTGCGTCAACCATTCTTTATATGTAGGGTTGCGCTCATATACTCGAATGGTAACATCTCCCCGTTGGTGTCTCTAAGTGGGACAGTTAGCTGTGAAATAGGCCATGACGACAACCTTTTGTACTGTAAGACAGGAAATGATTCAGTTCTACCAGATCCACACTTTTCGTTCTCGGCAGGGATGGATCTAAGCAGTGTAGAGGAGCGACTGTTATGCAGATTGTCTGAAGTACTTAATTCAGCAAGGTGAAAGTAGACCTCACGATGGACGGCCAGCTTGTGTGACTTATCTGCAGTGAACGTCTTGGTGCGGCCTCCTTCCAAGTGATGGCCATTGTCATTGGTCAGGGTCAAGGGAGGGGGTCGGAAAGTGTTGCCAGAAAACCCTAAGAGATTAGCTAATTCGCGATTCATTGTTATAACTTCTCCAGGCCTTATCGTTAATTGCACTAGACCATAGGCTTCATCTAGAGTGAGTTCGGCGTTCAACACACCTTTCCGTTAAACTCACAGACGTTATAATACCCCTCAGGTATTGTTTTTTCAGTCTTTTTCTTTGAGACCTTATTGTTCTTTTTCGCCATGCATATGTTGTACCACCAGTGATAATACGTCAACTCACAGAGAGCAATCTCTCGCTCACCCGCAGACAGGGTCCTGGCAAGATTGATTGGCACATCATTTTGAACGCCAGTGAGAAAATTATTAACATGAACAACACAAAACAACAAAATAGGTATGGATGATAAAAATCAAAAATGAGTTCCTTTAAGAGCAATGAAAACATTCATAAGAAAGATGATGGGTCATACTACGTAGTTTCGGCTAATAAAGCCTCATCAGTGACCCTGTAATGATCCGACAACGAAGCCAGAGGAAACATACTGCAATTTTGCTAATTTCGAATAGGCAGTCGATTCAAAGACTGATATAAATCTAAATGGGGTCCAAAAATTAAACACCTGTATAGAATATGAGTATAAACCAATTATTTATTTCTGATTTCTCAGAATATTCACGCTGATCTCAAAGGACCAAAAGTAAAATATAAACTGCACTATGGTTGATGTACGGGGAGACGTTTTACGGCCCCCACACGGCACAACACCAGCTGCAGTGAAGGCAAATAAAAATCAAAAATGAGTTCCTTTAAGAGCAATGAAAACATTCATAAGAAAGATGATGGGTCATACTACGTAGTTTCGGCTAATAAAGCCTCATCAGTGACCCTGATCAAATGACTTCTTATTTGATGATGACTTCTTGCCGATAACAGCGTCTAAGCCTGAGAACAGCACCAAAATGGGTATGGATATAAAGGCACTTACGTTTAATAGCTCGGCAAAATATCTGGCTGGCGGCTATTTCGATTTTAAGGAGTCAGCGACAGGGGCGCTCACCCTAGTCATAATGGTCGACGATAAGGGAAGTCATTTCCTTGCCAAGTACCCGGACGTCTTCGGCGGTTATCAAAACCCTACGCTTACCGGGGACGTCAATATGGCAAACAAGGCGTGGCACACCTGGAAGCACACCCCCTTCCGCCGGTGGCAGTGCCAGCTGAACTTTGCGGTTGTGTGTGCAACCACTGGATGCAGTGTTTCATTCCAGGACCATCTCCAAGCGGATGAGCCCCTTCTTGCAAGCCTGTATTCCTTTCATGTCTATTATACTATCAGGCGTCTGCTTGAGGAGCTAAAAGACCCCTCCCTGATGGCGAGTCCTATTCATAGTTCGATAACCAATATGAATGACTACAGGGCCTACAAGCGGCTTTGCGAGGATTCCGCCGTTTCGCCTTCTACAGATTGGAGGCAAACGCAGGACTATGGGTGTGAAGACCTCGGTACGTTTAGTACCTACATGACCCCTTCGGGGAAATACCGTAGTGATCACAGCTCCGATGCCCCCTTCTTTCACCCAAAGGACGCCCTGCGCCATAATGTGGATAGTTTAAAGGCGTGGACGATGTTCATTCTCGATAAATCAGAAGGGTTCACGCAAACGGGTGTCGAGCGCCTCAACGACTCGATTAGGACTTACGTTTGGTCTATCTTGGGAGTGCAGGGAGTGCAGGCTCAGACCCGTTCCTGGGACGGGTTTCGACGCTCAAAAACAATTTATGGCGAATTTCGAAGACGCCATCGCCTCACCCGTCGATATCGCCAGCAGCATCGATCGCTATCAAAAGATTGCAATATGCATCCACACCACTGGATTACGTCTGTGGGAGAGCGCTCTACTTGATGCCGAGCGACATGGCACTCCATCCCGGCAATGTCCAAGGTTATAATAACCAAATCAGAATAGCGGGGCCAGACGCTGTCATCGGCCAAAACCCATAAATAAACAAGGCAGCACCGATCAATCCTGCCTCTGAACTCGATAGGACATTCCAGGGGAAAACTGCCTCACCAGCCGGGACCTATCCGCGAGTATTCGCAGGGCCACCGCTAGAAGGGTCGCCTACGTCTGCCGTGGTTGCTCCGCCAGCAGGCTGGAAATCGACCATGAAGAAGAAAAAAACAGCTCTCATAGTCGCAGGGATTGCACTCGGCCTAGTGGCGCTTTGGTTTCTCACTCCGTGGTATGCGCGGTCTCGCTAGCCAGTCCCTTGCATCCACGAGAAGAAGGGTGCCCACGCCTATGACCAAGGCCCATAAATTATCTGCGAGCCATAAAGCTGCCTTCCCTAGCGTGCTCAAGAGCCAAGAGACGATGGACCTGATGATTCCGGGCAGGGCAGCCGCGGCCTTGCCGGCCAAATTGCCAGGGCACGCCCCAGGGATTGTAAGAGCTTTTTACCCACGCCTTGACCCCGCCCTTGCCGGGTGGCTTGGGAGCCGGAGCCGATACACTCCCGCCGCCGGTGAGCGCAAGCAATAGGGCCGAGATTGCCATCCCAACCGATGTAAGGATGCTCACGATCGTTATCCCCTGTTCGCGGAAGAGTGTCCGTATTCGCTCAGCCAGCGTCTTGTCTTCATGGAGCATCTTCCTGAACGTCTCACGGATTCGGGAGATCTGGGACCGGAGGGCTTCTCTGTTCGTAGAGACGGCTTCGAGCCTTGCCTGTCTTTCAAGTTCGATGATTGCCCTCCAGATTTCTGATTCGGTCGTGAATCTCCTGCTGCATCTCGGGGTCGTTCGTCTCCGTCAGATTTTGACGTTCCAGGGCCAAGTGTTTTTCAACCTCGGTTTTCCGGCTTTCGACCCTCAACAGCTTCGCCAGGTTGTTCACGAGCTCGTCTTGGGTTCGAGTCATAACCGTTTCAAGCCCAGCAAGCTCTCTTTCTACCTGGGTGACCCACACGGTGTCGATAGGCTGATCATCAATTGTCTGCAATGCGGCCTCGACATCTCAAATAACTGTCATGTCGATGGATTCTTTATTTTGGGAGGGTTTCCTCTGCCTTTTGGAGTGTATCCACGGCCTCTTTGTTGAGACGTGGCATATTCGATTTAAAGTCAGTGAATCTCAATGATTGCCGAATTGCATTTATGCCGCCTGTTCCATATTTTGAGGCCAGTGTGGACAGAGCCAGCAACCGGAATCCTCCCCGTGTCGCAGTGGTAGGAATCTTTTTGTCGCTTGGGGTCCAGTAGAGTATGTTACCGTCGTCATCAATCCCAAACTGGTCATAGCCGATACTACCTTAGAGGCGCAACCCCTTATAGGCACGGCTCACTTCTTTGTAGAAAGTATCGACCAAACGCCTCTTCTGGTCAGAAAGTGCTGTCCGTCTTAACTCGCCTCGGAGGTTCTGAAGATTGTCTCCGGCCGCTCGTAGTCCTTGCTCGACTTCCGATGGTTGGTCCATAACAGCGTCAGGCAGGTTGAACGTGTCATCGTCGGCGGCATCATAAGGGTCGGACCAGTCTTCGAACGTGGGGTTTTCAAAGTAATCCATATTTTGTTTGTTTCACAAACACACATTTGAAGGTTGTCGCGCTTGTTTACTTTGTCGAGTTTCAACGATGTTGTCAACGAAGTTAACACCATGTCATCAAGCAAGTACGGACGAAGCTTGGCCCCTGCCGGTGCCTCCGCGAACCCCTTGGGGTGAAAGGGGTGAGGCAATCGCGACGATAACTAACAACCCCAGCACGATCGGACCGAACCAGCAGCTTCTGGATCGATTCCCCAAC
This sequence comes from Lucinisca nassula, assembly GCA_963580285.1. Lineage (NCBI taxonomy): Eukaryota > Metazoa > Mollusca > Bivalvia > Lucinida > Lucinidae > Lucinisca > Lucinisca nassula. The sequence goes on from OY757010.1 coordinate 71,121,387, forward strand.
CTCGGAAAACCTGATGTCATCGTCACCGGGACCGCGAGGTTGGCCTTCACGATCACACTGCACAGCGAAGATGCCAATCGGACCTTGGTTCAGAACCTAGACCGCGCCCTCTCGAAAAAGACCATCATTAAAATTTCGGGGAACGAGGTCCTCAGCATCGACGACAGTGACGTGTACCACTGCTATTGCGATCTCTGGAGGACGGCTTCAGAGAGAAAAAATGGCCAGTACCAAGGCATTGATACGTCGAATAACCGAAATACGACGAGGATCCGAATCAATGCTGGGGACAAAGACGAGTCCGTTCTAGCGGACAAAGTAGAAGTAAAACAAAGATCAGAAGTCGATTCAATTAACTTACTCCACCCACCAAAGACACCAAATGGAACGAAACACAAACATGAAGCGACCAGACCATAATGGAAACCTAAACAAAGGATGGCCATAAGGACAGTTACTTTCCCACAAAATGGCCAAATGGCCATCCAAAATAAAAAGACACAAGTGACACACACAGTAAGCAGCAAAAAACAACAAAATAAATAAACCGCCACAGAAGAACCGCATTGGAGCGGTCAGTGGAAAGATTTCCACTGGGGGACTTAAATCGATTTTACGTGGCCACAATCCTCTTCCTTACTTCCGTTGCGATTTAGACAAATAATTTGTTCAGTCCGCATGAAGGCCTCCTAACTCAGTGCAACATCTCCGTGAACACAAATAATCAAATAACCGCCGATGCTTTCGGCAATCGCTTCCACATCTGGACTCGAGCTGCTCGAGAGCCACATGTCATTCTACCAGAGCGCGCTGGGCGACCGGCTCGAGTATGAGCTCACGTTCAACGACTACAACCGTGTGATCCAGGCCGCAGGCATAAGTATCTCTTTCGACATTGGAAACATCTGTCTTGAGTATGACATGGTAACCCAGTCAGAGCTGTCCCCAATGATCAATAACCAGTACAGAGACCGCATTTCGATCCTGTATGACCGGGTACTGCGACACCGCAAAATCGGCAAAGACAGGCGCGACACCCTCTGGAATATCAATCTCAACGTGCCCGCCCGCAGCATGAAGGGCATCGTGATGCTCTTTGAGGATGAAGCCGTGCAACAGCCCTTCGCTCGCGACACTGAGGCTTTCTATAACCCGAAAATCACCAAGGTCGAGGTCACCATCGAGGAGATCCCCAACCAACTCTTCAGCCAAGGGATGCGCTCTTACCAGATGTTTGATGAAGCGAGGAAGCTCTTGTGAGGAAGTGGCAACGGTCGAAAAAGACCTAGCCGACGTCAGCCTTACAGAATACTTCACCATCGAGTACGCGCTGTAGCTTGAACTCAGGAGAAGCAACGACAACCGGCTCGACGACTCCGGCAGGCGGATAGAGAATGGCAGCGAAGGTGTGACAATCCAAATAACGAAAACAGCCAAGGCGGCTGGCGCATTGAACATCTACTTCTACGCCATCATGGATGCACAGCTTAACATCGAAGATGCCCGGTTCGTCTTAGCGGTTTATTGAGCAACGATTAATTAATGTTCCGGAGCAGCAATTAAAAGAGTTCCTACCGCGCGGGGCCCATTCGGCGACAATCAGCGGGCAGACGGGATGCGGAAAAAAACGTTTTTATCCTCGATTTGCTCGAAGGTCCCTACCGGGGGTTATTTCAGCACGTAGTGGTCTTGTGTCCCACCATACGGTACAACAGGACGTATCAGCAACGCCCCTGGATCTGGACGGATCCTGCGATTTACGTTATAGACCCCGGTGAGCGGCTTCACGATTACTTGCGAGCGTTTAACCGGGCGTTCCAGGGCGAGCCGACCCTATACATCATGGACGACTGCAGCGCTAAGAGGGCTTTGTCGAAGAAGAAAGACATGCTGTCAGAGCTGGCGTTCTCGGGCCGCCACGCGGAGCAGTCTGTCTGGGTCCTCAAGCAGAAGTACAACTCCGTCTTGAAAGACCTGCTCGAGCAGACGCGCTGGGTCTTTTTTTCCACTGCAAGGGTCGTGACTCGTTCGAAGACTGTCTGCGTGAAAATGACGTGATTCCCGCACGAGGACGGGAGTTGGTGCGGCAGCAGCTAGCCGAGACAAAACACGCTAAGCTTCTGTTGAAGACTGGTCAACCCGCTGATTATATTATCATGCAATGATTATTGTAACTAATTAATTATCATTACGTGATTAATAATATGAAGCAGTTGCGAAGGAACGCCAACAGCGATATGATCAGTAGCGGCCGTAATCGCTGTACTTGGTCTGCATGTGGCACTGTTTTTCGCTGTCTGTTTTATCTTTCTCGAGTGCTACAGATGTTCGCCGCGTATGAATGCGCATGCCTGCGACTCCATTTTAGACAGATTTTAGACTCCATTTTAGACAGGTCCGCACTTGTTGCAAACGAATGAACTCTGACGAGCTGATAGACGAGATGCTTGACGACCCGGCGGTGCCAGACACGCAAATGGCGCAGCCAGTAGTGGAGCAACAAGCAAAGCAACAAGCATAGCCACAGAAAGATGACAAGGTGCAAGAATAACGCGAAAGGCTCGCTGCAACAGTAGCAGGAGGGTCGGCCAGGAAATACGGAATTATGGCTCACGGAAAGGCTCATTCGCGATCTTAAAAGTGATCCGTTTCTAGGTAGTGCACTTCAAGGCACTGCCAGTGAACTCTTTTCACCGCTATTGCACGTGGTTAGCTCCACTCACCGCAACGTTAATCACACGCAAGAATGTCAGATTTGAACATTGCTGCCCCATAAATTCATCATACAATGATGGCGGAGAATACGATGATAGATCAACAGCCGGACGCTGCATCTCAAGGAGCTTCAGAAAACCAAAGAAAAACACCATGTCATGAATAACGATGGCACCGCTAACGATGTTGTTGCAGAGCAACATGTTGCAAAGCAACAACAGGAACAGCACGGTAATCTGCCAGAAGGACAAAAAGCCTGGACACAATGGATCATCGGGGTTTGTCTTGGGGGTGGTATTGCTGTAGTTGCTCTGCAACATGTAAACCTATCGCGGCGACAAGCTGCTTCGTCGTTGTTGCAGAGCAACAGCAACAATGAAAAGTCGAATACGAAGTTATCTGCGCAACAGGATAAACCCCGGGGCGTGAAACAATTAGAGACCAAACCAGATCCATTAAATATAGAGTGAAGCCCGTTGCGTCGCAACAACGACAACCATTACAACCCTGGAAACTGATGATAAAATGCTTGTCAACGCGCTCTACCATAGCGCAGTCGTCCTTGGCATCGCTGTGGGATACGCTCGGCTTGGCAAGATGGCGATGGGGGATAGCCCCACGAAGCCAGACGTCACACCCCGTGATGTGGGCATGGCCATAGTTGACGTCGCTCTCGCCATGGCAACCAAAGATATGCTAATTAAACAATGGATTATACCTGCTGATATCATGGAGTAATAAAATGGCAAGTATTGTTATGCTCGTTGGCGGTGCCCGGTTGAACGCCCTCGAATTTTTGGGATCGAACTACTTGTTCTCCACTTTGAAGAGCTCTGGCGTCGACGAAGAGCCAAAGCGTCACGATAAAGCAGTCGAACAGTTACAGGCTGCACAGGCGGAATGGTCTCGAAAACGGACCGAGCGTATTGATTTCATCACGGAGGAACTCCGCCACCATGGGCACGCCGTTCGAACCTTCAAAGACGTCGATGACGCGATGCGCCTGTATGCGCAGGTCACCGGGAAAAAAGTCAGCCTTGCTGACTTCGGGCCCAAGCCCCAGCTCTCCGACTTTAACCAACCGAGTAACGACCAGAAAGACCGCGATATTGCCTTCATCATCCTGGGTATGGCTGCTACCGGCTTTGTGGCATACAATCTCGCCAAGTAATCTTTGATTAATTAATTAAATAAAGTAATGAGGTGAGTTTTAGTATTCAAGGTTTTTTTCTGCGGTTTATTAATATTGCGGAGGAACGATTAATAAGTCATGGGTCTTCCCGAAGAGCTTTACTTCGCTATGCTAGGGGTTGGTCGGCAGGCCAAACGGCACAAAATACCCGGCCCTCTGGCTCGTACTATGATCGATATTGCACAAAAGTCTCTCGAACTCTGGCAGCAGGACGAACGGGCAGCAATTAGGTTCACTCGCCTTGTGCTGTCAGGGCCGAGAGATCTGTCGTTGTTGCGCGACTGCACCACGAAGCTTCCTGGGCCTGTCGCTGAAGCCTGTTGGAGACTGATTGATCTATCTGCTGGAATACCTCGCGGATTTCGATGGAGCTAGAAAGGAAGCTATCTGCTCGCCTTGTTAACATTTACTACAGCCCCCGGGGTTACTGGAAGGGACTGGCGGCCATAAAAAAGCACTCGGTCGCAGCCAAGATATCTGATGATCTGACCTGGGCTTGGTTGAAGAAGCAGGCCATCTGGCAGACCTACCTCCCTGCCCCACAGCACATACCACGGCCAAAGTTTGACGTGGCAGTGCCAAACGAAGTATACCAGGCGGATCTGCTCTTTCTGCGGCACGACCGTGTTCGCAAAGCGAATAAGCGCACATACAAATACGCCCTTACCGTTGTTGATGTAGCCTCATGTTATAAAGAGGCTGAGCCTCTGGCCACAAAAGAGGCTAAAGAGGTTGCTGAAGCTTTGTCTAGCATCTACAGGCGAGGCCCGTTGAGGTGGTCCAAACTGCTCCAGGTTGACCTCGGCCGTGCGTTCATAGGCTCTGTCAGCCAAATGTTGACAAAGCACTCTGTCCAGGTTCGGCGCGGTCGGGTTGACATCCATCGGGACCAAGGTATTATTGAGCGCTGGAACCGGACCCTCGCAGAGCGGCTGTTTGGACACCAATACGCTCAAGAGATGTGCCTCCCTTCAGGTCAAAGGTCGACTGAGTGGGTGACTCGGCTGCCTGGCGTTGTAGCAGCTCTGAACGGTGAAGTGTCAAGGTTAACTGGCAAAAAACCCTCAGATGCCATCAAGGCCAAGCCCTCCTCTGTAGATCCTGGCCGCCCTGTTGGTCTCAAAGAGCAGAAAGTCCCCTCGGGAGTTGGCGTTCGTTTCCTTTACCAACCCGGCGAGCTGGAAGGTGGCCGTCGACGTGCTACAGACCCTGTGTGGTCTCTTGATGTGTACTGGCTTGGACGCTCGGTGACCAAGTCCGATGAGCCCCTGTTGTATTACCTGCAGGATGGGCCACCGCGTGGTTTTGACAGGGAGGAACTCCTTGTTGCGCCAAGGGATACTCAGTTTCCCCCGGATGGGGTCCTTAGACGGTGAGGACCGCGTAACCTCTTTTTCGGTTGCACTCGAGGCAGATCAGCCTGATGTTGTCGCGGACGTGTCCTTCGGAGTTGTCCAGCCGGTCAACACTGAACTGCTGGGTGTCGTTTGGCTGGTAAGCCCATAAGATCTCGATTTTGCACGCGCCACAGTGATTGTTCAGTGCCTCCTTCAGTGCTAGGATGTGATCAACCTTCAGGCTACACCTGAGCCCCTTGGCTTGGTCCTGTCGCTTGTAGGCCACCAGCTTCTTCGCAATAACCTTGCGAACCTGCTGCTCGGTGAGTATGTGTGGCCCCTCAGAACCCTCCTCTGGGGAACAGACTACCCTCTCGAGCTGGTGCATGTACTCCACCCTTGACACTGCCAAATATGCGAGATTGAACCACTGCAAGTCATCGATAATCCAGACTTTTTGGGGGTCTGCGATGGTGAGACCTATGCTTGAGTGGACTGTGATGGCATAGCCAAGAGCCCAGTCCTGGCCCCATATGCCGTCAAGGACCTCACGGGCGGTTTGCAAGGAAACCTCGACAACATCGTTCAGAACGAGCTCCTGCTGTTCTCGCTCTCCATCCAGCACCAAAGGCCCAGGGATGGTGACCATTATGTTTTGCCGCCGAGTATCCTTGGGACGATATAGCAGAGGAACGGGGAGGTCAGGGAAATGCTTTTCATGACTGTCGCATCTGGGCCCGGTCGCGAACCTTCTGCCTCGAGGTCAGGATCAAGTCCCCCGGCTTCCAAGCTTATACGAATCTGTCCAATCCAAGGCAGGCCGGTAGAGCTTGTCGCGTAGCCCGACATTGTACTCGGTCTGGTTGGAGAAGGATCTCCGTTTTCAGGGCCGGTCCATTAGCCCTGTGGTCGGTCAGGACCACTTCATAGCATTCGACTCTCCGCTGCAGCCAGTCGTGTGGTATTTCTCCTGCGATTGGGGGCGGCTGCCCCTGGTCGCCAAAGCAGATGACCTGGACGCCCCGACCTTCGAGCCAGTCGAGGAAGGTTTCCAGAGTGGGGCGGGGCACTGCGCATCACTTTGGCCAGGCGATGGGTCGGGGTGAAGACGAGGTTGTTCTTGTCGCGGAAGAGCTTGATCGCCCGGGTGGTCTTGCCGCTGCCCCCGCCACCGTTTAGGTAGCTCAACTGATGTCGGGTCAGGGGATCGCCATAATGTGGCGCGGACGAACCGGGCAGGTTTTTGATGTTTGCTTTATATTCAGGGTCGGGGCCGTAGACCGCGGGCCACAATGACATGTAGAGTTGTTCACCCTTGTCACGCCACTGAGCTGGGGCAATCACGTCTCTTGGTGGCATCGATGTCTCCTCGTCGTGGCGGCTGAAACATATGCGACATTTTCCTTTTGGGTGGATTTCATGAGGTTTGAAAGCCTCAACCCCCTCTAGCTTACAGAGCACCGCTTTCCGGACATAGATAGAATCGGTAGCCACTCGGACGGCCTCATCAGGTTCAAACCTTGAAAGCATGGAGATTAGATTGATGTTGGCGTAGGCCAGCATGCCCGCACTCAGGTGAGCGTATTGTCGTTGGAAGCCATCATAGTACGTGAGAATATAGCCTAGAGGACACTTGTCGGGAGCTCCGACCAGGTGGCCGCTTTGGCGGTTGTCTCGCACGAGGAAGTCGAGTTCTTCTTGGTCGGCCACAAGCCTTCGTGTCAGTCTTTTACCGCCAACTCCGTTGGTAGCTCCGTTGGCAGCTTTTGCGCCCTGGGTGAACTTGCCGATAACACTGCAGCCTTGGTCACGGTCTTCTGGGGGCCACACATCGGTTTGTTTCTTAAAGGCGATGATGGCTTCCCGAACCTTGAGGCTCTTCAGCAAACCAGACTCTATGAGAAAGCCAAGGAGCTGTGTCGGGCCGAACCAGGCAGGGATGACAAGATGGCAGGTCGCATCGAACTCCTATTCTTGGATCTCGGCGAAGCATGTACAAATTTCTTCAGGAAGAGTGACATTGATTGCTATACGGGCCATCCGGTGGGCTGGGTGCCCGAACCGCTCGAAATAGGGTTGGTTTCACACATGCCCTGTAAGGTTGCCGGATAACAGGCCTTCATGTCGATGCTGACGACTCGTGTCATAATTCATCGAGTTCCAGAGGCCGCCGTGACCGTGCTCCACGCAGGCCTTCTCGACGTCTGGGAGGAGATTGGCTGGGTTGGCTCCCAACCGTTCCTTTCCTTTGCCACAATGCTGGCCGCGTGATTTTCGCCGAATGCTCTCTCAGCAAGTTCAGGGTTGCCCAGTTCGGCGCAGATTGATTGGAGTCGCTCTTGGGCCTCCCGCGCCCTGTACGTGCGGCCGTCCTGGAGCACGAACTGGTCAGCTAGGAGCTGTCGGTCTTGGCCACCAAGGAGCCAGACCGCAATCGGCTCTCCACGGGTTGCTTCTCGAATAGCCTGCCAGACGTCTTCCTCGTAGATTTGAACCTCTCTACTCTGGGGGAAGTGGAAGTCTTTGGACCAAGCGTGGCCGTTGTGGCCGATGAGTTGTACTTTGCCCCTAATGGCTTGTCCTTGACCGTTGCCACCCCTCTGGTACTTTCCGCTGTTATATATATCTTCACCAGCGATGTCTTGAAAGATGATTACCCGCTTAAGAATTTTGTCTAGGTCGGCCACATCTTCAACCGAGGCTCCAGTCTCATGGACCCTCTCTTCCCACTCCTGTATTTTCTGGTGCCTTGTGGGTGTTAACCCCTGGCCTCTCAAAGCACCTTCAAAATGCTCCGAAACTCTCTAGGCCACTCGGTTGAGGTCGCCATCTCTTAGTGGTGCGAGGCTGGCCGGATCTGGGTATCTGATTGGGTAGAGGCCGTAGGCGACTGCAGTGACAGGGTAGGCGTCCTGGTAGAAAACTTCATCGATTTCAGTCAACACGCCAGGCCTTGTGTCCCGTGAGAGCTCAGTAATGGTCTGTCCCCTCCTTCTCTCCGCACGGACTGGGTCAAATTTATCTTCAAGGAACCAGTCGCCTTCGGCCCTCTCTCTCAAGAACTTGATTCTCAACAGGAAGTTACCCTCTGGAAGGGCGGCAAGAAGTTGGGTAGCCATTGCGTCTATCATACGGGCGCCCAGGGCCAACCTGCTCGATGTCGCCAATGTCAAGAGGGTTTTTTTCTTCCGTTCTCCATGTGGAGAAGACCGCAGAGGCGCCGTCGACTTCAAACTCATCTCTGGCGTCGTTGAGAATCTCGACAATCTGGTCGTCTTGAAGCCTCACTGGGGGAGGGGCCTGGTCGTCCAGGTTGGCAAATTGTTGACTCTGGGGCTGGGTCGGGCATTCCTGCGAAAATTTCTTCGACCAACTCATCCATTGTTGTTATGCTGTTGGGCGGGTATGCACCTTACATGGATACCTCTAAATGAAAATTCTTGTGAAAAGGAGCTCGTCTCATACCCGATTGAGCTGTCTCCGGGCTCTCCATTCTATGAAAATGTGCCGAGAGAGTATACGGTCTCGACCACAGGCCCGGCAAACTTCTATTTCGCTTTGAACCCTTTCCCGCATTTTCTGCAGGGAACGGGATTTTATCTGCCTTGGCGCATTTGGTAGACGATTTGTCTAAATATACATTATACTGTAAGCGACATTGGTGGGCGGGCGTGATGAGCGAGTGTACTACTGCCGCGAGCCCCGGGCCGGCGAGGGTTTTAGACCGCGTTGTTATACGAGGCACTCGCCGGGTGCCCTTGGTATGTCGCAGCCAGTTGGGAATGAATTCTTTTAGGGTTGGGAGGCTTAATTTGCCAAATGGAGGATATTGATGTTTTAGGTTGGGAGGCTTAATTTGCCAAAAAGAGGACTTTTTGGGGTCAAAATAAGCTGGGAGGCTTTGTTGACTAAAATGGCCTTTCATGGCTGAAACAAAAAGTGTATTCACCCTCCCTGCTGCTGACAGAGAATCAGAATTATCATTTTTTTCAGCCAAATGCAAGTATCGCCAACAGGGCAAATGCACTGTGCCAGCCGCACTGATCAGAGCAAGTGCCATGTCTGTGAAATATGATACATTCTATCGGCGGCTACCGTCAAGTACGTCCCCTTGTTCAGCATGGTCCACATACCGCGTGGCCAGTGTCAGGCCCAGTACAAATGACACTGGTACGCAGCCTGAACTAGGACTTCTGGGCCAATGACTGAGCTGGTCCCATTTAGCCAAAATATCAAGAAGGAATAAAGATAGAGATAATAAAAGAAAACATAGAGTACTTGTAGTTTTACTGACCCCAAAACATTATCCTTAATGAAAACCGACAGGTGACCCATCATAAACGCTACATGCTTTGATTTTATAATTATTACAGTAATTCTGTAAGGGATAGATAACAGCTGGTGGCGAATTCTTTTGAGGTGTTTCAAGGTTTACAAGATAGAGGTAGGTACCTTATGATATTTGACGTCCAATAAACAGTTTTTGCATATAGCACTGCAGTGGAACTGTACATTGGCAGCCTCAGGAAATGTTTATTCTGTTAGGGATAGATAACAGCTGGTGGTAAGAATTCTTCTGAGGTGTTTCAAGTGCCTTAGGATCTTTGATGTCCAATAAACAGTTTTGGTATATAGCACTGCAGTGGATGTTCAGATCATCTTGATTGCCTAACAGCATTGTGAAAAGAGCAGATAGGAAGGCAAATATATATTTTTATGCTCCCCGAAGGGGGAGCCATATAGTCGCCGCTTTGTCCGTCCTTCCGACCGTCCGTCCGCCCGTCCGTCTGTCCGTCCGTCCGTCCGTCCGTCACATTCTATATCTCTAAAAGTATTAAAGGTATTTAAACGAAACTTGATATACTGATAGAGGGCGATAAGAGGAATCGCAGAATAGAAGAACCATAACCCTGTCACCAGTATTTATGGAGTTACTTCCCTTCTTAACTATTTCAATGAAAAGATTGTCCGTAGCATATCTCTGAAAGTATAGAAGGGATTTAAGTGAAACTTGATACATTGATAGATGGCCATCAGAGCAAGCGAAGAGTGCAAGAACTGTAACTCTATCACAAGGAATTACAGAGTTATTTCCCTTTTAAGCTTTTGCTATATTAAGCTTTTCCGGAGCATATCTCTAAAAGTTTTAAAGGTAATTTAGTGAAACTTGATACACTTATAGGGGGCTATGAGAGAAATCGCAGAATGCAAGAAACATAACCTTGCAAACAGTATTCAAGGAGTTACTTCCCTTCTTAATTAGGGCCCCACAAAGTATTTTAGGTGCCCTATAGTAATCTTTCAAATCTAAACCAGAACATTTAACCGGTTATTACTTCAAAAGTATTTTCCCTACTCCCATGAAACTTCACACTCGTACTAACAATCATGTGACCTACATTCTGACAAACCATATTGCTTTTGTCCGTGTGTTTGTCACGCCTTAACCAAAAAACTTAACCTCAGTCATAACGTCAAAAGTATTTGCCCTACTCTCATGAAACTGCACACACTTACTATCACAAGACCTACATTCTGACAAAGGGCCATAATTATAATGCTTTTCGGTGTGTGTTTATCAGGCCATAACCAAACAACTTAAACTCGGTCAAAATTCTATGAAATTCTAAGTATTTATCCTACTCTCATGAAACTTCACACACGTACTTACCATCACAAAACCTACATTCTAACAAAGGGCCATAATTATGTTGCTTATTTTCACTGAATTATCTCCCCTATTTAAAAAAATATCCCCTGTTGTTTCATAACCATGGGTAATAGGGCTTTCATATTTCACATATGTATTCCTTGTGACATTCTTCATTGGAAATCACTTACTAGGGAACACAAAACTGAGTTTCTTTGTCTTATGGTTTAAAATTTACATGCCCTTGCACGGAAGGGGCCTTACATTTTTCACTTATTTGTGCAGTCTTTATTGAAAATCACTAACTCGGGAATTCTTGACTTTTGGTTAAACCCATTTGGTACCGGAAACCCCAAAAGGGGTAAGTGGTCAACAGTGCAGGCCCAGATCAGAAGCCTCGGAACGCGTGATTGTCACGCCTTAACCAAAAAAACTTAACCTTGGTCATAAGTTCAAAAGAATTGGCCCTACTCTTATGAAACTTCACACACATACTTACCATCACAAGACCTACATTCTGACAAAGGAGAATAACTCATGTGTTTGTCACACCTAAACCAAAAACCGTCACCTCGGTGATAAATTCAAAAGTACTTTGTCTACTCTTATGAAACATCACTCACATAATTACCATCACAAGACCTAATCCTGACAAATTGCTTTCGGGTGTGTGTTTGTCAGGCCATACCCAAACATATTAAACTCTGGTCAAAATTTTAAAAGTATTTGTCCTATTCTCATGAAACTCTCATCACACACATACTAACATCACAAAAACCTACATTCTGACAAAGGGCCATAACTATATTGCTTATTTTCACTAATTATCTCCCCTTTTTTTAAAAAAAATATCTCCTGTTATTTCATAACCATAGGTAATAGGGCTTTCATGTTCACACGTTTATTCCTTGTGACATTTTCCATTGAAAATCACTTACTAGGGAACACAAAACTGAGTTTCTTAGCCTTATGATTTAAGATTTACAGGTCCTTGCAGGGAAGGGGCCTTACATTTCTCCTTTTTTTTGCATTCTTTGTTGAAAATCACTACCTAGTTTCTTTACTTGTAATCAAAACATCAGCTGAGGGTATTCATTAGAACCTCCTCATTCAGACGGTTCTAACGAGTACCCATAACCTTTGTCTTCAAACAAATCTTATCAAACTTCAAAGTGTATGGGATCATTTCACTAAAATAACCCCCTACTACTGCGCATCTTCGGAGAGCATCCCTCGGTTTCACCGATGCACTTGTTAAAGTTTGTTTTCTTTTCCATTTTCAAAGTATGTTAAGATAAAAATGGAATAAAAGTACAATAAGGGTAAATAAAATTACACAATGAAAAAAAAAAAAAAACGAACAGGAATATCAGCTTTAGTTATTTATTTTTTTTTTTTTTATTTATTATTTTTTTTTTAAACCAGTGCTTCATCTAATATAGATTTTGTTCCAAGGCAAATAAAGTAGTACAAGATATTACTGTTTTAGTATTTACTAGATCTATGTATCTAATTTTTCACATCCCACTAACAACTAATGTGATGAGACCTGAGTTTAAAAACTCATCCAAAAGTCTGGATTAGGAGCTCATAATCAGACTACAACACAAGGTTGTTTGATATGAGGCAAGAAGTCAATACTTTAAACTAGCGTACACTGTTAGTGCAGAATTTCATGATGATTCAAACCGGTAACTAAAGAACAGGGAAAAATATTTATAAGATAGATGTACCGTAATGATCCTAAGAATTGGGACAAATCGGCCTAAAAAACAATGCAGACCCTGAAGAAGCAATCTAATCAGAGTCTTCACTGTTTGCCAGTCTAGCTGCAGCTTTGGGATTCTTTGCTTGATCATGAAACAAAGTTGTTAAAATTCTAGGAGAATTACAGGAAGTTCCCAAGGTGTCCTAACATTTAGGATTTTTGCGATATTGCATGTTCCTCAATCCATTGCCTCAGACATTTTAGACATTATGTTTACAGATCAATTTCCTACCGGAAACCCCAAAACGGGTACCCTGGAAAAGAGTGGAGACCCAGATCAGAGGCTGCATAATGCGACGTCTGATCAGGGCCTACACTGTTTACAAAAAGTTCAGCATGTTTCCAAATAAATTTTGAAGAAAATATAACTTCAAGTTGTTACCCCTAAATATCGAAATGGACTGCTGCCATTTATAAGGAGGATGATTCCATTTGGTACAAAAAGGGTTCAGGTTTCATGCGGACTGAACAAATTATTTGTCTAAATCGCGACGGAAGTAAGGGCAAGGATTGTGGCCACGTAAAATCGATTTAAGCCCCCCAGTGGAAATCTTCCACTGACCGTTCCAAGGCGGCTCTTCTGTGGCGATTTATTTATGTTGTTGTTTGTTACTTGCTGTGTGTATCACTTGTGTCTTTTCGTTTTGGATGGCCATATGGCCATTTTGTGGGAAAGTAACTGTCCTTATGGCCTTCCTTTGTTTAGGTTTCCATTATGGTCTGGTCGCTTAATGTTTGTATTTCTTTCCCTTTGGTGTCTTTTATGGGTGGAGTAAGTTAATTGTATCAATTCCTGATCTTTGTTTTACTTCTACTTTACCTTTAGCTTTTCTGTGTCAACCCAATTTCATGTGGTAGAAGGTCTGCTATTTAGTGTCATAACAAGTATGTATCTTTATGCTTTAGTTATTTTTTATGTTTTTGGTTAAATGACCCTTTCCAGGTTATTTTACCTGCTTCAATCTGCTGATAATCAATATGGTGGACAAAATATGGCATATCTGGACAAAAACCACTTGTCTATATGTTGTAGAAACTGATGTCTAACATGTGACTGAGGTTCAAACCCAATAAGGTGTGAGACCCCATGACTGACAGTCTCTGTATCTTATTAATTTACACATATACGTTTCTGTTCTCATCCAAATGTGAACACAGTCATGCCTGGAAAGAAACCTTCTGAATGTACATTTTTATTCTGTTCGGCCAGATTACAATAACATAGATTGTGCATGTCTGTTAAAATTGCTGCACATATGTTTTGGAGCACAAATAAGAAAATCGCCCCCGCCACCGACCTCATGGTTCTTCTATGCAGAGCTGAAACTGACCACTCATGAGTACTGGTACACCCCTTAGTAGGACTAAGCCAGCCCAGGCAAAATGGTGTGAGTCAGACCGTCCAATGCATATAAGCCTTCTGCAGTCGGCCTTCTGGTTTCATTGGTTGGCAGGGCTTGAGATGTCACTTCATCTCAGAGTCAGGTAAAAGTCCCACAAAATTGGAAGCAATGTCTCAAAAATGATCTAAATAGTGTCAACGTCCCCGTTTAACCTCAATTTAAACCAAACCTAATAAAAAATAAAGTACTGAGAGCGTGTCTGGGTGTAAATTTGCGAAAATGGTCCTGGACTGAGGACTGAACTGTTTCTACGACCCAAAATTGTAGATGCCATTTTTTGCAGCATATGATCTGAGTTTACAACGTTTGCAAGCCCAACCCATGATTCCAATCCACATTCTACAGATACTCTTATAAATTACCCATCATAATAATAATATAATATTATATAGATAATTGAATGTTGCCTGGTTTTCATAATCGCATGGGATCAGCATTGAAAGCTTATTGTTCTATACCTCCTGGTTGATTGATAAATAATCAGACCAATAATATCATACTCCTGAAATCCGGGATTTACTCCATAAAGCTGGGTTTGCAGAGATGTTCATTACATGGACTTGTTGACTTCTAATTACATCGTGGTCATGGGGTTGCAGATAGAAAGCTTCCCCTGCAATTTTCTTTCAACTGGAAATACTGGCATTTATTTGATTTCATATTTTCTTTTTTATAATGTTGTTCTAGAATATAACTCATTTATTTATTCATTATTCATTTATTTATATATTTGTTTTTTGTTCAAAAATGTTAATTAAAGCGTTTTTGTTTCTTTTTATTAATTCACATTAGAATTTACCCATTTTAGCCTGGTGCACTTTTACACCTATATATAAATTTGAGGAGTCCATTAGCTGATTAAGAGGTATTAGGTGTCATGTTTTCTAAATTACACATAGATTTCTGTTATCAAAACAGTGGAGTGAGACCCTGATCAGATGCTGCATTGTGCAGCGGTTAATGGGGAATTATGTGTCTTATTGTTTAGCTTGATTTGGTTCTATACATAAATTGCTGTTATCAGCCTTTGGATTCAGACCCTGATCAGACACGCATTATGCAGCCTATGCTCTAGGTCTGTATTTTTTGCTTATGTCCTCCTTTTAGGGTTTCCCTGACAACAATGGATTATAGCTGAATTGCATTTTCTTTTTATTTCAGCATATTTAAGAATTCTGAATGCCATTATTTATTTTTTTTCTTTATATTCCATATTTCTTTATCCTTTTATTTATTTATCTTAAATGTTCCTATAGAAATTTATTTATTTATTTATTTATATTTTTTTTCTTTTTTTCTTTTTATTCCTTATTTCTTTATCCCTTTATTTATTTATCTTCACAATGTTCCCATAGATTTTTTTTTATATAATTCTTTATTTATTTAATATTTTTGTCTTTTTTCTTTTTTTCCAATTTTTTTAACTTTTTATTTATTTATTTATCTTTAAGAACAGACCTTTAGATATTCATTTATTTATTTTAGATTTATAGGTTGAATTCTATTTCCTTTTCAATAATACTAATATGAATTCCAAAGCATTTTTTTCATTAAAATTTCTCTGATCATCTATGGCATGATGAGCTCTAAAGTGTTTTTCACCTATACCCCCATCCCCCACCCCAGGCCCATGACCTCAAGGTCAAGGTCACAAACTTAGAAAATTTTAATTTTAAAAGTTTTAAAGAGATCATATGTTCCAACCCATATGATGGATTAAATTTAAATTTTATATGGTAATAGATACAGGTTTATTTGGCAATAACCCGACTCATGGGAAAAACTTCAAAGTCAGGGTCACAGACTTAGAAATTTTTCATATTAATTTAACCCTTTTTGTACCAGATGGAATCATCCTCCTTACAAATAGCAGGAATTTATGGGTGACAGGTTATGCTTTCATCAAAATTTATTTGGAAAATGACTGAACTTTTAGCAATAACACAGATGGGTCTATTGTCTTATACCCGCTTTTTCGAAGAAAAATCGGGTATATTGTTTTCGTGTCAGAGTTTCTATGGAATGGATCTCCTCTGATACCGGTCACTGTACACTTTTCAAACTTTGCCGGTGGAAAGTACATGGGAGTTACACTTCTGAAACTTTGAAAACAAAATCTGAAACAAAATCGGGTATATTGTTTTCGTGTCAGCGTTTCTATGGAATGGATCTCCTCTGGTACCGGTTAAGGTACACTTTTCACACTTTGCCAATGGATAGCACATAGGATGTAGATGGCACTTGGCTACTTTTGGCGTGACCTTGACCTCAACATGACCTCCAAGGTCAAAGGTCAATGAGTATGACTTTGCCATATCTTTTAAACTTTTGGAATTACACTTCTGAAACTTTGGTTACTGGATGACCCTTGGAATATAAAATAAAACGGGCTACTTTTGGAGTGACCTTGATCTCAATATGACCCCAAGGTCAAATGTCAAAAAGTTTGACTTTGCCATATCTCCTAAACTATTGGAGTTACACTTCTGAAACTTTGCGTATTGGATGACCCTTGGGATATAGAATATATTGAGCTACTTTTGGTGTGACCCAGACCTAAACATCACCCAAAGGCCAAAGGTCAAAAAGTATGATTTTGCCATATCTTCCAAACTATTGGAGTTACACTTCAAAAACTTAGTTATTGGATGGCCATTGGAATATAGAATAAATTGTGATACCTTTGATGGACCTCAACATAACGCCAAGGACAAAGGTCAAAAAGTATAACTTTTGGTGGACCTCAACATAACCTCAAGGTCAAAGGTAAAAAGTATAACATTGCCATATCTTCTTAATATAGGAGTTACACTTCTGAAACTTTGCTTATCAGTTAGAATGTTCTTTGCAACTTCTATTAACTAACATGATGTTTTGGCTAGCTAATACAGTCATTAGTGTTATTCATAGAAAAAGCGGATATTTGCGATGTAGTTGGATATTGATAATGTATCTTGTGTGTACTCATTGGCATCACCTTGATGAGGCGATTCTAATGAGTACCCAGGGTGTAATTTTGACCCCTTGAATCCCCCATTTTAATATAGACAAACTGGGGTTTCCGGGCGTATACCTTATTTTTCTTATTTGTGCTCTAAAATATAGATTGTGGGTAATCGTTAGAACCGCCTTATCGTTAGAACCACCTCGATGAGGCGGTTCTAACGAGTGCCCATAATCTATATTTTGAGAAGAAATAAGAAAAATATCACAATTTTTCATCTTAAAAATTTCATTTATTCGGCGATAAAGGTGGCAATGTATTTGTATAGGCGTGTTTGCGTAATAATACATGTTTTTGGAAGATGTCCATATGATGGCTCAAACTAAGCAGTCTCAAACTAATTTTCTTAGTCCCAAAGGTGTTCCAGCCATTGAAGTTCACCTGTACAACATCTTTTCTTTGTTGTTATTATGTTTATATATATGCACAAATAATACAGTTCAAAATCAAAGGAGTTAAAAAAAAGTTGTTCAGCAATCCACTGATCTTTAGTTTCTTCCTGACAAGGTTTTACATCCCCGTTAACACTTTTAAGTCATGTTGGAGACAAAGCTCGCATTTTGTGGGACAACCGCAATCGAGATTGAATGAAATATCAAGCCCTACCACTTTGGTTTAAGGAGAAGTAGACCAATCACTTCTTGGGCAGGCATAAACCTACAGCACCATACTAGTTCACTGCGCATCATGCAGCCCAATGTATTTCCCCCAAGCCCCGATGGGTGGAGGCACTGATACTAAATTATTTTTTTCTCATTTTCATTCACTTATCAAAAGTAGAACGACAGTTTATTTGATTTATTACTTTAAAGAAAAATGCATGTTACTGTGAACATCTTGAAATCTTGGACAGAATGGTAAATAGTGAAATACATTAACACAATGTCCTTTAATGGAGCAGTCTGATCTGGATCTACACTATTTGCTCATGTAATTTGGTTCCAGTAATTTTTTACTGTTTATTTTTTGACAGATTTTAATATAATGTTATTTTCGGCCTCGGGCCAATGCAGCAGACCTCGGACCTGTACCTGGGCCAATATGAAATTACTTAATTACTGATATTTTTATTAATTGATACAATTAAAATAACATGATTATTGATTTTTTTACCTCACTTGACCTCAGTTAATATTGGTTGACCTGCTGTTAATACGGATGACCTCCGATAAATACAGAATACTCACTTAGTAATAGACAGTTAAACTTGGGTACATATGTGAAAAGGGCTATTGACTTTATAATATGAAATATCGGTCACAGAGAAGCAAGCTTGCGAATGATTCACCAAATTGTATATTCCTTTATAGTTCACTGTATAAAGTCAATAACCTATATTTAATGCAGTCAACTAGCACAGGTCCAGGTGACCCAGCACATAGCCAGTCCAGCCAGAGCCTTGCTTATACACAGTGATGAAACATCTTGGTAGTTTCATGCAAAATGTCCTATTAGCTGGCTGTGAATGGGCATTTGAAGACCATAATTATATTGAAAAAAAATGTGAACGCTTTAACCCATGGCTCAGACGATGCCTATATTAAGACCACCGCCATGACTGACCAGAGCTGGTCTGATAGGTGGATAATAGTAATCAAACAAATGAAAAATATTGACATTTTGTATAACAGACAGACAAGCTATTTAGTGTTAAATGTTCTCACAGTTCGAAGATCCTAATAACAGAATTTTTACAGCATTTTTATCCCCGGAATTCAACAAAGATACAGGAGCATATACAATGCAGGTTTTGGTCTGTCAAGCTGTCTGTCCATCACTATGACTGTCTACAACAGCCTTTAACAATGGGCATAACTTTTGAAAAGTAACTGATAAATTCTTTCATTTTTCACATGTGCATTCCTTGTCACAAGACCTTTCCAGTGGTACCATAATTTTTGACCTCATGAGCTTGACATTTGACCTACTTTTTAAAAGATTACGGCTTTCATATTTAACATGTGTATTCCTTGTTACTATAGCATTCCAGTGGTACCATAATTTTTGAATTCGTAACATTGACCTTGACATTTGACCGACTTTTAAAAAATTAACATTGGCCATAACTGGAATTGAAAGCAATATGGCTATCATATTTTACATATGTATTCAAAAGAACTTTCCAGCATCGCCATAATTTTTTACCTTGAACCTTGACCTTGTTATCAAACCTACTTTTTTAAAAAAAAGAACATTGGCCATAACAATTTATTGGTTAGTGACCGGACTTCACAAGTACATTGCGTGTTACAAGTCTTTTCCAGTGGAACCATAACATAACTTTTGAACTCATGGCTTTGATGTTGGACCTTCTTTTTAAAATCCTTAACAGTGGCCATACCTTTGGATTGTTTAGTGACAGGGCTTTCATATTTTACATTTCAAGTGGTACCATAATTTCTGCCCTTGAACTTGATGTTTGACCTACTTTTTAAAGACTTTACCTTAGGCCCCACAAAACTTGACCTTGTGACCTTGACCTTTACATTTGACCGACTTTTTAAAAACTGTAAACATTGGACACAACTTTCGATTAGTTAGTGATTGGGCTTCATATTTCACTTAGGGAAAACCTTTAAAAATCTTCTTGTAAAAATCTTCTTGTCTGTAACCCAAAGGACCAGATATTTGATATTTAGTATGAAGCTTCATCTAGTGGACCTCTACAAAGGATACTCAAATTATAGTTCTGAGGCCAAAAATGGCCCCGCGCCAGGGCCCACTGGTTTTTGCATAATGCAGATTATATTTTCTGGTCCTTTGCCATCATTGAGTCCATTTTGAAAACAGAGCTCTGCTCAAGCCGACGCAGAGGGCGTGACCAGTGTTGCACATTTCAGTACAGGCCATAAACATGCTCAATAAAACCAAGCCTGCTATTTTCGTTTATTGGTGTACTCTTTGCTTCCAAAGGATCTGACTATTCAAAACGTATTTATATAGACAAAACATTTAAAACTCTTCTTGTCTGAAACCAGATGTCTCAGTTCTTTGGCTTCGTCTAGTCGACCTCCATCAAGATTGTTAACATTTTAGTCATTGGGCCAAAAATAGCTCAGCCCCAGGGCCATTTGGTTTTACAAACGCTTATATAGGGAAAAAAGATTGAGAATCTTCTTGTCTGAAACCTGATGGCATAAGCGAAAAATGACCCCAACAATATGTTTTACATAGGCTAATATAAGAAAATCCTTTAAAAATCCTTTTAAAAAATTCTTCTCTGAAACCAGAAGGCCCAGGTGTTTGATCTTTGGTATGAATCTTCATATACTGGACCTCTTCAAAGATTTTCAAATTATAGCCCTGGGGAAAAAGATCGCTCTGCCCGGGGCACACTGGTTTTACAAAGGCTAATTAAAGAAAACCTTTAAAAATCTCCTTTTCTGAAAACGCAAGGCTAAAATCTTTGATATTTGGTGTGTAGCTTCATCTAGTGGACCTCTCCTTATATTATTCAAATTGTAGCTGTGGGGCCAAAAATGGTCCCGACCCGAGACCCACTGATTTTACATAGGCCTATATATGGAAAGCCTTCAAGAATATTTTTTTCTGAAACGTGAAAGCCCAGGTCTGTGATATTTGGTATGAACCTATATCTAGAGAACCTTTACCAAGATTGTTAAACATTTTAGTACTGGGGCCAAATATGGCTTCGGCGCGGGGCCCATTGGATTTAGGGTAAAAAAGAAGGCTCAGCTTTGGTATCTTATGGTGGACCCCTACCAAGATTGTTCAAATTATAGCCTTGAGTCCCACTGGTTTTACATATACATAAATTAGGGAAAACCTTGGAAAATCTATTTGTCTGAAACCAGAAGGCCCAGGTCTTTAATATTTGGTGTGAAACTTCATCTAGTGTATCTCTACCACGATTTTTGAAATTATAGCCCAGGGGCCATTTTACGGACACCGCCCCCGGTGCACACTGGTTTTACATGACTTACAAAGGGAAAAATTTTAAAAATCGTCTGGTCTGAAACCAGAAGGCCCAGGCCTTTGAATTTTGGTTTTAACCTACATTTAGCGGCCCGCTAGCCACCCCCTCCCTTTTTTTCACCCACATATACATATCTGAGCTCAAGTGAGCACTATAGGACGGTCCATAATGGTCCCCTTGTTTTAATCAACACAACCAGCAAGAGATTGGTAGAGGAGAAGCTCCACCAAGTTCTCGTAAAGGTGTCAAGCCTTCACAGTTCTAATTAGAGGGACTTTTTACAATTTTTGATTTTTTTTCGACGAAACTAAGTCCAAATCTGTCACTCACACTATAGAAATGTAGACTAGCCCATTATCTTACCCATTTTACTTGGTCTTGTCCGTCATCCGTTTCGGTTTCAAAACTTTGGGGTTGAGACACACTGATGAAGATTAAATATCAGAAAGGCCTCTGAGTCACTAAGTTTGGTATAGTTACGCCTTAACTGTATATATAGATTAAACCCGTGCAGTCAACGGAGCGTCCATCTGAAGGGACGCTGTACAAAGAGATCGTAGGTCTTCGATCTATATTAAAATATTAAATTACAACCCTATTCATTGCGACCTTCTGTTTGACTCTTCAAGGTGCACAATATGCACATTGCTAGCTTGAAAGATATTTGAATTACCCACTTATCATATGATGTCACGTCTGAGAGTGTAATAACGCCATGTAATATTTTCGATAATCCACTAGTGGATTAAATATGAAAATTACCTAGATACGTCAAGTAACGTTACATGTACGATGTCCTTAACGACGTCGCGTTTACTAACGGCGGAATTTTGACATTTTTGTAAACAATCGTGAATAAAATGCGTTTTAAATGTCATATGATAAATAGAATCTTGCATTGGTGCTCATATATAAATGAACTTAAAAAACTCGTTGAGGAAAAGGGATCCACTTTCCTCAAAATCAATAATACATGAGCACTCATGTAAGATCCTCTATATAATTATCCTTCAGTCAAGAACTGAACAAAAGGAGACAAATTGACAAACCATAGTATTAAGGCAGGACTTGTGGAAACAGAAAATTGAAACACATAGGCTAACAACTGGAAATTGCCAAACTTCCCCATCCAATTACAGTCCTGCCCAGATTACTTAGGGGTTTGAAACCTTTCTGAAAAGTTGGCAGAGCTTCTGCTCGGCAACTTTTTCAATAGTTGTGTTGATCAAAATTAAAAAAAAAAAAAAAAAAAAAAACAAGATGTGTTTGTGAAACACTTATGCCCCCGGACAGCGCATGTGATATATTATAGCCAATTTTCAAGTGTTTTAAAAATAGGTCAAACGTCTAGGTCAAGGTCACAAGGTCAAAAATTATGGTACCACTGGAAGGTCTTATAACAAGGAATGCACATGTGAAATATGAAAGCCTTATCACTCACCATTCAAAAGTTAAGCCCAGTGTTAAGGTTTTTGCGGATAGACAAACAGATGGTCAGAAAGACAGACCCAAAACTACATACCCCTAAATCTTTGATTCCGGGGGCATAAAATGTTATCACTGAAAAACGTAGTACAAAAGATAAAAAAAATAACTTCAGGTTATACTTTGAAATTCTTAATAAGAAACAAACCAACCTAGTACTGGTTGGAGAACCAATCTGTTAGCATGCCAGTTTCTGGCAAAAAGGTGTATTGAGAATCTGTTGCAGTTCTGTTACGTAACGGTATGAAACGTTACGAAACAGGACTGTAACAAACATGTTTTCTTGTTTCTGTTACAGTTCTCTTACGTGACGAACTGAAACGTTACGTAACGGGATTCTATTGCGCCGTTTCGTTACGTTTCACTTTTTTGCTTGAAACAAGATGTAATGAGAATCTATTACAGTTCTGTTACGTAACGGAATGAAACGTTACGAAACAGGACTGTAACAAACATGTTGTTTTGTTTCTGTTACAAAACTGATATGCAAACGTTACGGATTCTGTTACGCCTTTACGTCACGTTTCTTTTTTTTTTTTTTTTTTTTTTTTTGCTTGAAACACGATGTAAGGAGAATCTGTTACAGTTCTGTTACGTAACTAAATGAAACGTTACAAAACGAGACTGTAACATACATGTTTTCTTGTTTCTATTACAAATATGTTACGTAACGGACTGAAACATTAGGTAATAGGATTCTGTTACGCCGTTACGTTATGTTTCCTTTTTTTATTGAAACAATAAGTAAGGTGTATCTGTTACAGTTCTATGTTGTAACGGAATGAAACGTTACGAAACAGACTGTAACATACATGTTTTCTTGTTTCTGTTACAAATCCGTTACGTAACAGACTAAAACGTTACCTAGCGGGATTCAGTTACGCCGTTAAGTTACCTTTCACCTTTTTGCTTGAAACGATGTAAGGAGAAACTGTTAAAGTTCTGTTACGTAACGGAATGAAACGTTACGAAACCGAACTGTAACAAACATGTTTTGTTTCTGTTACAAATTGGTTACGCAACGGACTGAAACGTTACGTATCGGGATTTTGTTACACCGTTTCGTTACGTTTCACTTTTTTCTTCTTGAAACAAGAAGTAAGGAGTATCTGTTACAGTTCTGTTGCGTTACAGGACATTAACATACACGTTTTCTTGTTTCTATTACAAATCTGTTACGTAACGGACTTAAACGTTACGTTACGGGACTCTGTTACGCCGTTACGTTACGTTTCAGTTTTGTGCATGAAACAAGAATTAAGGAAAATCTGTGACAGTTCTGTTATGTAACGGAATGAATGTGTGTGTGTGTGTGTGTGTGTGTGTGTGTGTGTGTGTGTGTGTGTGTGTGTGTGTGTGTGTGTGTGTGTGTGTGAATTCGGGTTTAACGTCGCTTATAACAATTTTTCAGTCATATCACGACGGTGTCTGGTTGCGACAGGGAGCTCAATGCTCACTTTTATAGTGCTGCCTCACTGAAGTATCATGTCCCAGACATATTACATGATACAACAACCAGTCACATTATCCTGACACTGGGTCGACCAGTCCTAGCTCTACCCGGTAAATCTGAGTGCCAAGCGAGGAGCAGCTAGTTCCATTTTTAACGACATTGGTATGTCGCGGCCCGGGATCGAACCCGTGACCTTCCGTTCCCTGGAGCGGACACTCTACCAACTTAGCTATCGAGGCCGGTCGTAACAGAATGAAACATTGCGAAACGGGACTACAACATACATGTTTTCTTGTTTCTGTTAAGAATCTGTTATGTAACGGAATGAAACGTTACGTAACGTGATTGTGTTATGCCATTTCGTTACGTTTTTCTTTTTTTGTTTGAAATAAGATGTAAGGAGAATCTGTTGCGAATTTGTTACGGATTGAAACGTTACGAAACAAGACTGTAACATACATGATTTCTAGAATGATTTCTTGTTTCTGTTACAAATCTGTTACATAACGTACTGAAACGTTTCGTAACGGGATTCTGTTACGCCGTAAGGTTAGGTTACAGAATGAACCGCTACGAAACAGGACTGTAACATACATAAGTGTTTTTTTTTGTTACAATTCTGTTACGAAACAGACTGAAACGTTTCGTAATACGATTCTGCTACACCGTTACGTTACGTTTCACGTTTATCCTTGAAACAAGTTGTAAGCACAATCTGTTACATTTCTGTTACGAAACAAAGTGAAACGATACGAAACAGAGTTGTATCATGTTTTCTTGTTTCTGTTACAATTGTGTTACAAAACGGACTGAAACGTTTCGTAACAAGACTGTAACCACTATTTTTACTGGAACAAAGTATATATAAGGATACAGTCAAAACACTTCGTTGCAGGTTACGTTGCGTTACAGTAAAACATACCCACCTCTAGGGGTGCGTAGATTTTGTGCACCCTAGCCCCTCCATAACGATTATCGGATAACTCCTCCTATACCGTTAAGAGATGGAATCCTTGCTGTCGACTCCTCGCCGTTGTTTCATCTCTGTGTTTGTTTGATTTTTTTGTGTGCAGTTTGATGAATTAGGAGGCCTTCATGCGGACTGAACAAACACCCCAGTGAAATTCGTTTCACTGACCGCTTCAAGGCGGACTTCTGACGTAATTTATTTTTGTTATGGTTTGTCTTTGAGTGTGTGAATCGCCAACGTTTTGTTTTGGATAGCCAATTGGCCATTTGGTGGGAAAGTAACTTTCCTTTTGGTTTCCCGCTATTGATGTTTCCATTAGGATCTAGTTATTTCATGTTTGTGTTTCTTTCTCTTTGGTGTCTCTGATGGGAGCTTTGCATTAATTGTATCGATTCCTGATCATTGCCTTCACTTCTATTTTGGCAAATGATAGATCTTTGGTCTGACCACTTTCCGAATTATGATCTCATCCCTGGGGGCGAAGTCGGGGGGGGGGGGTCAAAATCAGTTTTCATGATATAGTCGTTTAACATATCAAACCGAACTAGATGATGAGGAGAATTCATTGCAGTCAAAATTTGACCAGTATTCGGATCCCATCCCAGGGATGGGGGCAGGAGGAGGAGCCTCGGGGACAAAATTCAAAGTTTTCAGAATATAGTCGTATAACATATCAAATCGAATAGCATGGTCAGTAGAATACATCGCAATCAGATTCTCGGGTCAATGTGGAGGTCACCAGAGGTGGAAAAAAATAAAAACAACAACACCATACACCCCCGTTACGATTTCCGTATAACTCCTCCTAGACTGTTAAGAGATAGAAGCTTGAAGCCTTGGGAACTGATAGATCTTTGGTCTGAGGAGTGCATGATACTTTCAGAAGTTTGATCTCCCCTCCGGGGAGGAGCCAGGGTTAGGGGCGGGTCAAAATCAAAGTTTTCAGTGCATGGTCGTGTAACATATCAGATAGAACGACATAATGAGTAGAATACATTGCACTCAAAATTTGACTCCTCTGGAACTGATAGATCTTCGTTCTCGGAGTGCCTGACGCTTTCGGAATTTTGTTCCCATCCAAGGGCGGGGGACAGGAAGAGGGTCCCGGGGGTTAAAAATCATAGTTTTCAGAACATGGTTATGTAACATATCAAACCGTACGGAAGCGGGGGATATATGCGAAGGCGTGCCATCGACTGCGCAATGCTAGTTGTCATAATGTGTGAAAAGTGAAACAATAAATTGTTCATTCATTCATTCACTCAATACTTTCGTTCCTTTCTCCTCGTATTTTCTTCTTTAACTTTTAGTATTTTGTTGTTGTTGTTTTTCTATCTTTCTTTCTAACTTACCTGCTGCCATAACTATTCTGTTTCTGGGGTCATACGCAACCTTGCTGACTAAGTCTTCATTCAGCTCGTAGATTGGTACTCCAAACGGGTCGATATGTTTAGGAACATACTCTGTGTCTCTTTTCACAACGTGAACATCGGGCTCGCTATAAGCAAACATCACACATATGGAAAGAATGACCAACCTCGCTGTCCTTGGCAACATCCTGTCGATTTGCTGAAAATAAAATTTTATTGATAAGCACTCTTTGCTCCGAAACACCTTAGAGTATCTAATATGCAACGTATCTCAGTCCATTCGCCAGACAATTATCTTATAATCAGTCAGAGGTTTGTTCATACTTATCTAAGCTTTAAATTCCTCTCTTAGACGAAATACTGTACGTGGCAGAATTTTCAAATCGGCGGGAATATACTTATTAAAGGCAATTGAGCGATTTGTTTTTAATTTAGCACTGCCATTAGCTTTAGTAACATTAAAACAGGGAAATCGGGGAAACCGATGGGTGTTCCCCCAAGGCCTCTATCTGTGCATTATACCAAGGAAGAAGCAAAGCCTATCTACCTTCGATACTATAAGTTCGCATAAAGTTTCGTTGAAATCTGTCCAGCAGTCGCTGAGACAAGTGGACAAATATAGGACGCACGGGCTGACCAAGGTTTGTGTTTTGTAAGTGTGTGTGTGTGGGGGGATGAGGGGTGTTCAGGGCAAGGAATTTAGGCAGGGGGAGTGGAGGGACAGAAGAGAGGTCAAGAGTTTTTTGTGCCGTTTGTGGACACTTGGATGATTACGATTCTACAATTCTCATCAAAACATTAATATATAGGAGCAGACCAAATCACTGTAAAACCGCGGACATGAGGCGCTTCATAAAACAGTCAAGGGACAATAACACAACCATTTTACATGTGAGAGTTGTATTTCTTGTTTGTTATATACTGCCCTTACCTGCTCTAAATTATGAAACAAATCTACAGAACAGTCAAGTTATGGAGCTAAAATGAACCTCTGAAGTGCGGACATGGCCAGAAAGGCATAAGTTTAAAAGCCCATTACTCTACTGGGAACAATCATGTTATATGCTACGTTCTATCTTGAGGTCATGCTTTGTTTGTTTGTTTGTTTTGAGGTTTAAACGTCCCCGCCAACACTATTTAGGTCATTTTGGCGACGTTGCTTCCAATTTTGTGGGACTTTTACCCGACATTGAGATGAAATGACCTCTCAATCCCTGCCGCCCAATGAAACCAATAGGGTTTATAAGTATGGACGGGCCGACTGAGTTTTCCTGGGCAGGCTTAGAACTTCTAAGCGGATTACCAGTACTAATAAGCGGTCGGTATCAGCTCTGCGTGGAAGCATCGTGCAGCCCAATCTATTTCTCCAAGCCCCGATGGGCGGGGGCGGATTGAGGTCATGCAAATTGCTATAAAATCTTCCAGATATTCCAAATGGTAACCAAGTTATGGCATGCACAAAATTAGTATACACAAAAACTGCCTGAGAAAAAAGTAGGTAATCCAAAGTAGTTGCCCTTATCTGCGACAATAGCCACAATAAGATACCCCTTCTCATTAAGTTTCATGAAATATTCCCACTGGTGAAACAGTTACAGAGTAAACATGAAGACAGTGCTTTATAGTGTGGAATGTATCCGGGGGCCATAATTACCAGCGTTGAGGTGCAGTGGTAAAGCCTCGTATTTGAGATCGACAGGTAGCCGGCTCGAACCCCGCACGCGTCAAGTGTTGTTTCCTTGAGCATGAGACTTTTCCTACATTGCTTAGTACTGGTTCATACCCAGGAAAAGAGAGTCACATGGAAGATTAGTACTAGTACTAAATATGTTACCCTACATATGTAAAGAAGGTCGATTATTATTACTATTTATATTATTTTAATTACTGGAAAAGACACTGAACCATAAGATGCAGGTAATAAGCGCATCTACCCTTGATATTTACTGTTTCCATGAAGTTCCGTGGAAAGCCAGCCAGTAGTTGCAGATAATTCGCGTTGAGACGAAGTATGTGCTATAAGTCGGGGTAGTATTTATTTAAGGGCCAAAACATGCTGGTAACATGCACATTCACTTTCGATTATGAAACGTCTAATGAGGTTTCGTTGAAATCCGACCAGTAGTCACTTAGAATTCACATCACGAAAACACGCCTATATAATTTTGATCCCCTTGAACCCCACTTTTATATAGTAAAACTGTGGTTTACAGGGGTAAATTTGTTTTCCTTATTTCTTATCTGAAATATAGATTATGGGTACTCGTTAGAACCGCCTCGATGAGGCGGTTCTAACGAGTACCACAATCTATGTTTTGAGCATAAATAAGAAGAATATGACATTTTTTCATCTGACAATTGTCATTTTTTCGGCGGTAAAATTTACAATGTATTTGTGTAGGCGCGTTTTCGTAATCATATGTACAAGAACGGGAAAAACATGAAACATGTGCTATATAATGTGGAATTCATCAAGGGGCCATAACTATTGGAAAAGTCCTTGAACCAAAACAAGCATCTAATTTGATACAAGTTTCTTTGAAACCCAAACAGCAGTTGTGGAGATTTCGCGTGGACACAAGTATGTGCTTTAAGTCAGGGCAGTATACATTAAAGAGCCGTAACTATGGAAAAAAATCATCAGACCAAAACATGCAGGTAATATACACATCTGGCTTCGATACTTAAAGTTCTCGTGAAGTTTCGTTGATATTCGACAAGTAGTTGCTAAGAATTCGCGTGGACAAGAACGGGACGGATGGACGGACGGACGGACGAATCAGCGACCATATGTTTTTACCAAAACATGTGGTTAGCTTTTGTCAGCTAAATAACACCTTATAAGATATTGAACTTGCTAGAACAGTTATCTGTGTAACCAATGACAAACTCGTTAAGCTACAGATGTTTTGAACAACATACCACTTCAAAGACACATTTTTTTCCTTATATAAAAGGGGTGGCCTGACAAATGATCTCCAATAAACATTTCCTTCGGACCATAGTGCACATCAAAGGCTTATCTTATCTAAGTGATTATGAGGTGATTATGAGCAGGTTTCTTGTTTAATAGGGGGCTCAATAAGGGTACTTGAGTGATAGTATAATTTACTGAGATTGTTTCAAACAACATATTACCTCTTTTTTATTTTAAAATAAAGTAAAGAAAAACACTGATACATTAGCATTTTATAGTTTCAGTCAAGATGGAACTTTAAAATGTTCTTTGTTTTAGGCACAATCATATCAGAAAAGAGAGAAAAAAAGGTTTTTTTTTTTAAGATTTTATTTTTCACCTTTTCAAGTTTAAAACTAAAATAACAAACCCAATTAAATTTATTTTTCTTATTTATATTGCAAACCCAGGTTGTGGGTGCTCGTTAGAGCCGCCTCATTGAGGCGGTTCAAACGAGTACCCACAACCTATGACTCGATGGGACGATTCTAACGAGCACCCGCAACCTATGACTTGGAGCAGAAATAAGGAAAATAATGTATACCCCCTTTAACCCCTCATTTTCTCTATAGAAAGTGGGGTTTAGGGGATGTTCCTTTTTCCTCAAAAACATGTATTGTGTGTCCTCGTTAGAACCGCCTCATGGAAGCAGTTCTAACGAGCAGTCACACTTTAAAAACAAATTGGAGGTACTCGTCTGAACCGCTTCGCCGAGGTGGGTCGAATGAGTACCCACAATATATGTTGAGAGCAGAAATAATCAAGTTATCAGGAATTTATCTGAAAAAAAAAAAAATCATTTTTGGTGGAAAAAATTTACCATTATATTTGAATTGGCATTTTCTGTAATGATTATAAAAATGGCTACTAAATATAAAATCGGAAAAAAGTGCTGTTGTTTCTTCCATGCAAATCAAGATAAGGACTTAGGTGTAAATGAATAGATGTCATTTGTCAAAGTAATATCCCTAGGTAATTTATTATCCTCTCTTGGTCCCCTACCTGTATGACAGCCCGAATACCCCAAGCGTATTTTATCTCAATGCTGGATTCTTTAATAAACGGTCATTAGGATGGTATGTAATCGAAAATTGTGTCTTTAAACCCTTATCTTGCTGAATAAATCAGGGGAAAATGTATTCAAAATTGTCATTTGGGGAGGTGCCAATGAAAAGCGACGTTACGTGATGATGCCGGGTTTCCGACAGTATATCGCAGAATATACTGTCGCATATTTTTTTACGTTATCCAATCAGATGTCGCGTTATATACGCAAGTGCATTAGAATTAATTTTGACACATCCATCTCCGACTATCAGCTAATAAAACTACTTGATATAATGTACTTGTTCAACTCACAAACTGCATGACAAACAGTGTAGATACTGATCAGATGGCATTCTGACCTAGATCTTCATTGTTTGCAAAGGTAGTGGTCGTCGTGTTCTGAAGGATAAGGAGATATCGAAACTCCTAAAACGTGTATTACTGATTGATATTCCTTTTGACCGATTTTTTTTTAAATATTCATGCATATACGAAGGACAAGTGTATTGTTTAGAAAACAAGATCATGGCTGAAACCGTAATTTTTCGGAAACAGTGTAGATCCTGATCAGCCGCCGTATTCTGCGGCTTATGATCAGGGTCTGCAATGTTTATGTTCCAGCATATGCCGAGACAACCCAGCAGGCACACGTCGCTAGGGCAACGTCAAATCAACGTCGATGCAACGTCACACAACGTTGCACCGACGTAGACTTGACGTTGCATAAACGTCATGACGTTGCACCGACGTTGATGTGACGCATCTGGAACAATCTCCGTCAGATAAGTATGGGAGACAAGTATGCATTAAGCCGCAATAAGCCGATGGCAAAAAAATAAAGTTCTTTCCCTTAGAGTCACTTTCGCAGTTATCGGATTCTCTCTATCTCTTACCTGTCCAGCGTAGGATTATAATCCTATAAACACCAACTGATTATTTGTTCGTTAATGTTCAGGGGTCCTTGCCTTCGGTTTAATCATTGAAAATAAAAAAAAAATGAAAAAAAATTTTTTTTTTGGTACTATAGTCTCTAATATAGTACCATTTTTTTTTTTTTTTTTTTTTCATTTTTTTCATGATTCAAGCCCCTATGGTTTAATTTAGTAACAAACTTCATTTCAGGGCGCAAAATACATGCATTTACCCAAATCGTGGGTCGTGATATTGAAACATATTTTTGCATTACTCAACTGGGCATGTAATTTATCCCGCTGCTAAATGTTAAGATACCAACAATTTCAACATTTCAACATTATTTAGCATTACGAAAACACCCTTTTGTAATTGTGACCCATTTAAACCCCACTTTTAGATAGTAAAACTTGGGTTTACAGGGGTATACATTATTTTTCTTATTCTGCGCACCCCACCCCCCCCCCCCCCCCCGCCACACACACACACACACACACACAAAGATTACGGGTATAGTACTCATTGGAACTGCCTCAATGAAGCAGTTCTAACGAGTTCCCACAATCTATGTTTTAAGTAGATGTGTGGAAAATATCAATCTTTTATCAAAAAAGTTGAAAAATATCAATAATATATGAATAGGGGTGTTTTCGTAATGGGAGGATAGACAACTTCAGCCCATACAAAACTTTAGCATTTATAAACACTATTAATTTCATGCTCAGATGAGTCGAACATGGAAAAGTTTCATAAGCTCAGGTCAGAAGTTAAGAAGAGCAATTATTGATTATTATATGATAATTATTATTATCTCAATATTCAAACAATCATCAGCGGCCGATTCAACCACCTAGTATTTTCATCATTCACGTAGACTTTGATCGCACTGCTATATTGTCTAGTCTGTGTCTGCAGGTATTCCTTTATCATTTTAGAGAAGAATCACAGCACAATTGGGCCCCGCCCATCAGGACTTGAAGAAACAGATGGGCTGCATGAATCTTCCATGCAGAGCTGAAACCAACCGCACACGAGTACCGGTAAACCGCTTAGAGGGTCTAAGCCTGTCCAGACAGAGCGTGCTTGTAGAGCTAAAACCGATCGAATATGTGTACTAGTAAACAGTGTAGATCCTGATCAGATAAATCGGGACATGCACTGTTTGTAAATGTTAGGGCTGTCGTGTTCTGCAGGATCAGGGTTAAAATGGGCACACATCACGCAATCATGCCTATATAATTTTGACCACAATAATATAGTAAAACCGGGGTTTACAGGGTATACATTATTTTTCTTATTTCTGCTTCAAAACAGATTGTGGGTACTCGTTAGAACTGCCTTGCCGAGGCAGTTCTAACGCTTACCCACAATGTATATTTTGATCACAAATATGAAAAATATCACGATTTTTATCTGAAAAAAAAATCGTTTTTGGTGGATTACGTGTGCCCACAATATACTTTTTGAAAAGAATTAGGAAAACGTCCCAAATTACCATCAGGCAAATCCTGAAAATGGTCTATAATCTAACATAGGTATGTTATCCCTATTAGTGATATTTTATGACTGAGTCGTCTGCTGTCTTATTTGCTGTAAGCTATTTAACTAACAAGTTTTGACCCATATATGCCAAGCGTCTGATCAAGGTATACACTGGTTGCTTATTCTACATATTTTTGTGAAACTTTTGACAAAGAAAAGAAATCGTTTTAACACTCCAAACATTGGAAATGGACCACTATAAACTTTATACCTGGATGGATTCCTTTGCCATTGATCGGTTAAGATATTCGGTCGCTTGACCATAAACTGTGTTTATTGCGGGAGCCAATATGTCAATTGATGATGTTCTTCATGTGATAAGTCCGCCCGCCGGGCAAAGCGGCAAACAAAGTTCGGCTCTGCGAAGTCCTACTAAAAATGATTGCAATAAAACTGTCTTTCTTTCTTTTTCTTTCATTCTACCAAAACTGCAATCGGTCACATTTGACCATCACTCGCAGGTGTACGTACATTACATTCACACCAGGTTTGCAGGATTGAAAGCCTACACAGTAATCAAGTAATTACGGTAGGGGTCGTTAACCCCTTTTGTACCAAATGGAATCTCCCACCTTATATATGGTAGGAGTTCATTTCGAAATTTAGGGTGTCAGGTTGTGTTTTCTTCAAAATTGATTCAGGAAATGGCTTATTTTTTTTGCAAACAGTGTAGGCTCTGATCAGACGCCGCATTCTGTGGCATCTGATCTGGGCCTGCACTGTTTGCCAAGGTACCCCTTTAGGGGTTTCTGGTACTGAATGCGTTAACCTGCACAAGCGATGGCACCCAGTTAACGTCCCGATCCGAAGGACGGCGCACTTTTTGGCATTTATCCCTGCAAATGATGCCAATGGAGCGTGTTCGGACACCGAAATAACCCACGCTTCCGGGGATCGACCCCGGGGCCTCTAGCATCAGAGGCAAGAGTACTAACCACTGAGCTATCACGCTCCTAATTATCACGCCAAACATCTAATTATATTTTTTTCTCAATGCCTTTGAATTTAAATTGTACAAAATGGTAGCCAACTGTAGTTTTTCTACGTATTATATTCAGCCTTTATATATAACTTAGAGTCTTCTTTCATCCGTCCTTTCCTCTTTCCGTTCGTCTGTGCGCCTGTCTGTCTCACAGTCAGTCATTCGATCTTATTTTATATTTAAGACATGATACCATGCATAACCAAAAATTAAAGAAAATCACGCATTAATTCATTCATTCATTCATTCATTCATTTCTTTCTTTCCTAAGTTTTACAGTTTTTCGTCACATATTATCATGCAGATCCCGAGTTCTTTCTACAGATGGAATTAATTAATTAATTGATAAATCTACAAATAAATAAATAAATAAACATTATGAGACTGCGCTAAGGTAAATTTCTACCCATGACTAGCTTGTCCTGCTGGCGCTCGTGAACTTAGCCATTTTCACGAGAGAAAATGCAGGTGCCGAAAAGCTGACTTCCTTATTTTCAAATGGAAGAACTATGTTTAATTGAGTATAAAATTGTATATATCATTGCAAACGTTAATTTTAAGATAAAAAATTGTGATATTTTTTTCTTATTTCTGCTCAAAACATAGATTGTGGGAACTCGATAGAACCGGCTCGACGAAATAAGAAAAATAATGTTTACCCCTGTAAACCCCAGTTTTACATAAAACTGGGTTTTGAGGAGGTAAAAATCGCATATGCATGTTTTTTCATGACGGCAAATCCCAAGTGTTATTCTTTTGGCTACTCTTTAAGTTAACTGCTGCTCTTGAAGATATATTGCATGTACGACCCAACAGTGTCCTCTCTCTCTCTCTCTGAGTGTGCCATGGTCTACATGTTGCTCTCTCTCTCTCTTTCTCTCTCCCTCTCTCTCTCTCTCTCTCTCTCTCTCTCTCTCTCTCTCTCTCTCTCTCTCTCTCTCTCTCTCTCTCTCTCTCTCTCTCTCTCTCTCTCGTAGGTAAATGTAAATTACACTTTATCGTTAACTTGTTGAATAACTCCACGTCAACCGACATTTAACGTGTCAACAACGTCGTGTCTACATCAAACCAACATCAAAGCGATGCACTGAATCTGACTTTGCAACGTCGATGAAACGTCAGAACGTTGCGTTGGCGATAATACGGCGTTGCTTAATAAGTATCATTTGCCCAGTGCTCGGACCCATCAAGACTCAGTGGGATTGGAACATTAAATTCACAACCAAACGTAGACCACCCTTTCATTGCATGAGAATGAAACACTCCTTCGCAAGTTCAAGATTTAACAGTAAAATCTGGTAGATTTGTTCAACCTGCCCAGCCCTTACATTAACCCATTTGGTACAGGAAAACCCAAAATAGTTAAGTGGCAAACAGTGCAGGCCCAGATCAGACGCCAAAGAACGCGGCCTCTGATCAGGACCTACACTGTTTGCAAAAAGTTCAGCCATTTTCAAACCACTCTCATCTCAACGGTAACGTGACATTGAAGTTAATTGGAGCGGGTGTCGACGACATGACGTCGAGCCAACGTTGACTCGACGCCCGTCTGTCAGTCCACTCATTAGTTTTTTTCGACTGTCAGTATGTTTATTTGTCTGTCTAACTGTCCGTTCGTTCGTCTGTTAGTGAGTCATTCAGCCACTCGGTCTGTCTGTCGTCGTCAGTTTGTCAGTCAAACCTCCCTCTCTCATCTCAACGGTCATGTGGCATTGAAGTCAGTTGGAGTGGGTGTCGATAGATAGATAGATAGATAGATAGATAGATAGATAGATAGATAGATAGATAGATAGATAGATAGATAGATAGATAGATAGATAGATAGATAGATAGATAGATAGATAGATAGATAGATAGATAGATAGATAGATAGATAGATAGATAGATAGATAGATAGATAGATAGATAGATAGATAGATAGATAGATAGATAGATAGATAGATAGATAGATAGATAGATAGTGTTATGCATAATAATTTATTTTTCTGATTCCCACTTGCACCCCACTGTGACCTAATAGTGCTATAAATATCTTGTTAATCTTCTTATAGAAGATTCTAGAAAACTGAGTCACAGATTAATTTCATTTTTGTAAACAACATGTTTACAAGGAAAAGTACTTCAGAACCTTCCAGAAAGTTCTGGGTTGCATTATTTTTAGAAAATTACCTCATCTTATTCCACAGCCCTCTGGAATGTTCTAGAGAAATCTTGGGTCTATAAAAGGGCTTGATTTTTCTCATTGAGTCAGACTTTGGAGTTTGATGTTTGGGCATTTAAGAAAAGTTATTTCTAAATTCTGTGTTGGATTGTTAAAGGATATTACTTTTCATTTTGGACTGTGAATTCTGTGGGATCAAGGAAAATAGATTCATTCAGGATATTTCATTCAGAGCTAAGTACATTTAATTTTCTTACTTCTACAGGTCAAAGTTAACTTGTAAATAAATTTCGTTAAATTTTTCAAAAGGCTTGTTTGCTTTTTCTTTCTGCTACGCCTGGCTCGTAACAGAAATTGGGGGCTCGTCCGGGATAAAAACATTTTGAGCATTTTAGGACTGACATTTCATTTGTAGGCAAGTAATTGTCATTTCTTATCGGATATAGACTTGGCAGTTGCTTCAAAAGAAAGGTATTTCCCCATAGGCATATAGGGGATTGTCATTTCATGTGAATTGTCATTTCAGGTGAAATAGTACTTGTCATTTCATGTGAAATTTTTGTTGGGCTTGTCATTTCAAAAAAAAAAAAAAAACTTTGTCAAATTAACCTCAATCTGTATTACCATAATAACTTATAATTATTAAAAGCAAACATGTCGTTTGATTTGAGAAGCTTTTTGGCTCAGCCTACTCAGGAGTTGTTTAATCAGGCAAAAAGTACAGATCTGCTAGAAATTGCTTCCCATTATGGGGTCACTGCTGTCAAAACAAGCATGAAGAAGCATGAAATTAAGAATATTTTGGTACAGTTTTTTGTTGATGAAGAACTTTTCGATCCATCTGCTTTGTCTCTCATTATGGTTTCACATACTGAATTACAAATGAGACAAATTGAAATAGGAAGGCAAATTGAATTAGAGAAGTTAAGATTAGAAATGGAAGAAAGAGAAAAGGAAAAGCAGAGAGAAATGGAAGATAGAGAGAAGGAAAAAGAAAGAGAAATGCAGAGACAAATGCAGATGGAAAAATTAGAAATGGAAAGGGAAAAAAGAGAAATGGAGGAACGCCTTCAGAAAGAAAAATTAGAAAAAGAAGAACGACTTGAGTTGGAAAAGGAAAAAATGAGATATAGTATTGAAGAAAAAGAAAGGGAAAGGCAATTTCAATTAAGGCTGAAGGAAATGGAACTCCAGGGTCAAGGTAGGGTTAAACATACCCCTGTTTTTGACTCTGGCAGTTACTTTGATGCCACAAAGCACATCAGATTAGTTCCGCCATTTCAGGAAAAAGAGGTAGATAAGTATTTTTTGCATTTTGAAAAAGTTGCAGAAAATTTAAAATGGCCAAAAGAGCATTGGACCTTACTTTTGCAAAGCGTTGTTGTCGGAAAGGCTCGAGACATTTACACTCAGCTGACGGTCGAGCAAAGCTCAGACTATGATCTGGTCAAGGAGCTTATTCTTAAGGCATATGAGTTGGTCCCTGAGGCTTACAGGCAGAAATTTAGGAATTGCAAAAAAGAAATTTCCCAGACCCATGTAGAATTTGCTCGAACCAAAGAACAATTATTTGATAGGTGGTGTTATTCTAAAAAAGTAGGCTCTGATCATGACAAACTTAGACAACTTGTCCTTGTTGAAGAGTTCAAACGGTGCATAAATTCAGACATTAAATCTTTTCTCGATGAGAGACAGGTTGAAACTTTGGAGGAAGCTTCTCGTTTGGCAGATGATTATGCTTTGACTCATAAAGTCTCATTTGTGAACAGGCCTTATCCTCGAAAACCTTATAATCCACAGACAGGTCCAAGATTCTATCCCAGTAATCCTTCTGGTAGTTATAGCCATACATCTAGTACTATGCCCAAACTTTCTGGTGAAAATAAAAGCCAGAATCCGTCCAAACCTTCTGGTGAAAACAGAAGCCAGAATTTTTCCAAACCTTCTGGTGAAAACAAAGACCAGAATCCCTTATCTCAATCTCAAGTAGTTTGTTATTATTGTAAAAATACAGGACATTTGATCTCTGAGTGTTTAAAATTAAAGCGAAGGAAAGAAAGAGAAAGACAAGAGGAACTTAAGCCTACAGGCTTGACTTCTATAAGGCCAAAACCACAGTCTTGTGTAAGGGAGGAAACTCTTTCTGATATCAAATTATCTGAGACTGATTCGGTTATGGAGATTTATGAACCATTCTTATCAGATGGTTTTGTGTCACTAAATGGTGACAGTTATGCCCATCCTACCCCTATCAAAATCTTACGAGATACCGGAGCTTCTCAATCTCTTATTCTTGCAGATACTCTGCCTTTTTCTGAGAAGACTTCTATGGGCCAAAGTGTCCTTATTCAGGGTGTGGAATGTGGATTTGTTAATGTTCCGCTTCATAACGTTTATTTGTCATCAGACTTGGTGTCCGGTTCAGTGGCTGTTGGTATTAGACCTTCTTTACCTTTTAAAGGTGTTCATTTGTTGCTAGGCAATTACTTAGCTGGAGATAAGGTTGTGGTAAACCAACTTTTGACTTCTACTCCTTGCACTGATCAACCACCTGATCCCATTGAGCAGGAAATTCCTGATCTTTATCCGTTTTGTGCAGTCACAAGGGCTATGGCACGTAAGG
The DNA here is from genome assembly GCA_963580285.1 of Lucinisca nassula. Taxonomy (NCBI): domain Eukaryota; kingdom Metazoa; phylum Mollusca; class Bivalvia; order Lucinida; family Lucinidae; genus Lucinisca; species Lucinisca nassula. The sequence goes on from OY757010.1 coordinate 71,159,894, forward strand.
CCAAGCAAACTGATGGGAAACAGGATTTTGATTTCACTGATACCTTTTTGGGTCAGTCTTTCAATGACGAGATAACAAGGTCTCTGTCTTCAAACCTGCCTGATAAGCAGGCAGATTTTCATGACAATAACTCATCTGTCGATCTAGGCCATGACATAATGTCTGGGTCTCAACTAGCTATAGAACAGCATAAGGATCCTGAAATTTCGCCTTTATTTGAAAGGGCCTTAGATGAGCAGGAAGTATCTCAGGTCCCAGTCTGTTATTATGTCAAAAATGACATTCTTATGAGAAAATGGCGTCCACCAGACGTCTCAGCAGAAGACTAGTGGACTGTCAACCATCAGATAGTGGTTCCACGGGTTTACCGTCCCGAAATATTAAACTTGGCGCATGAAACCCCCATGTCAGGACATTTAGGTGTAAATAAAACCTATCACAAGATTCTTAATCATTTTTACTGGCCTGGGTTAAAATCAGATGTTTCCCAGCAGTGTAGGTCCTGCCATACATGCCAAATGGTAGGAAAACCCAATCAGACTATACCTAAGGCTCATTTGCAGCCTATACCTGCTTTTGATGAACCTTTCAGTCGAATAATTATAGACTGTGTGGGTCCCTTGCCCAAAACTAAGTCTGGCTGTGAATATCTTTTGACTATTATGTGTGCTTCCACACGTTTTCCTGAAGCCATTCCCTTAAGAAATATCAAAACTAAGACAATCGTCAAGGCCTTAGTGAAGTTTTTCACATTTGTTGGGCTTCCTAAATCTATTCAGTCAGACCAAGGCTCAAATTTTATGTCTGGAATATTTCAACAAGTAATGCATGAACTTGGCATTGTACAGTTTAAGTCATCGGCCTATCATCCTGAAAGTCAAGGCGCCCTTGAAAGATTCCATCAAACATTGAAAAACATGATAAGATCATATTGTTTTGACACAGAGAAGGATTGGGATGAAGGCATCCATCTCCTTTTATTTGCTGTTAGAGAATCTGTGCAAGAATCTCTTGGCTTCAGTCCATTTGAATTAGTATTTGGCCATACCGTTCGTGGTCCTTTGAAACTTCTCAAAGAGAAATTTCTCTCAAATGATGACACCTCCCTGAATTTACTTCAGTATGTGTCTGATTTCAAAACTAGACTTTCAAAAGCTTGTGAGGCTGCTCGGACCAATCTTCAGTCAGCCCAAAGGAAAATGAAACAGCTATATGACATAGGGACAAAAGAAAGGAATTTTAAACCAGGTGATAAGGTACTAGCTCTTTTGCCTATTCCAGGAAAATCGTTGCAGGCCAGGTATTATGGTCCATACACTGTAGACAAAAAGATCAGTGACGTAAATTACATAATAAACACTCCTGGGAGGCGCAAGCTAAAGCAGCTATGTCATATTAACATGCTTAAGGAATACATAGATAGGGACAATACATCTTTAACATCAGTCAATCTAGTTAGCTCTGTTCCACTTAATTCATGTGACAATGACTGTGAGGATATTAATTCAGTGAAGTCGGATCCCACATCATCAAAACTTCAGAATTCTGACATTCTAAGGAATCTTGACCAGAAACTGTCATATCTAGAGCCAAATCTGCGGAATGAACTGAAACAGCTGATATTTGAATATGAACACTTATTTCCTGACATTCCAACACGGACAGACAAAATATTTCACGATGTGGACATAAATGGTTCTAAACCTGTAAAACAACACCCATACAGGATGAATCCTGTGAAACAAAAATATCTTAAAGAAGAAGTTCAGTATCTGTTAGACAATGACTTTATTGAACCAAGCCAAAGTGAGTGGAGTTCTCCTTGTATTCTTGTACCAAAACCTGATGGGACATATCGTATGTGTACAGATTTTAGGAAAGTTAATTCCTTAAGTAAAACAGATAGCTTTCCTATGCCAAGAATAGATGACTGCATTGATAACATCGGGAATGCCAAATACATAACGAAATTCGACCTTCTGAAAGGATTTTGGCAAATTCCACTTACAGATAGAGCAAAGGAGGTTTTGGCATTCACAACACCAGACGGATTATTTAACTATAAAGTCATGCCATTTGGAACGAAAAACTCTCCGGCAACATTTCAGCGCTTAATAAACATGGTAATAGCGGGGCTGGAAGGCTGCAGTGCTTATATCGATGATGCTATCATATACAACGACCAGTGGAATCAACATCTTGGGACTATTCGAGCATTCTTTGATAGACTGAGTAATGCCAAATTGACAATCAATCTTGCTAAAAGTGAATTCTGCCATGCAAGTTTGACATTTCTAGGTCATGTTGTAGGTCAAGGTCATGTGAAACCCATTGATGCTAAAGTTGAGGCTATCTCAAATTTTCCCGTACCCACGTGCAAAAGACAGCTGATGCGATTTCTTGGTATGGCTGGTTATTACAGAAAGTTCTGTAATAATTTCTCTGTCATTGCTGAGCCTTTGACAAATTTGCTCAGCAAAAGAACAAAATTCCATTGGAATGCAATATGCCAAAATGCTTTTGATAAACTAAAAGCCATACTCAAGAGTGATCCAGTTCTCTAAGCACCAAACTTTGAAAAGGAGTTTAAGCTAGCTGTAGATGCTAGTGACGTAGGTGCAGGTAGTGTTTTGTTGCAGGAAGATGAAAATGGTGTGGATCATCCAGTTTGCTACTTTTCCAAAAAGTTTAATAAGCATCAGACAAATTACTCTACCGTAGAGAAAGAGTGCTTGTCTCTGATTCTTGCTCTGCAACATTTCGAAGTTTATCTTACCCCTACTACTGCACCGATTGTTGTTTTCAGTGATCACAATCCACTGACTTTCATACATAAAATGAAAAACAAAAATCAGCGGTTGCTCAGGTGGAGTCTTATGCTACAAGAGTATAATTTAGACATAAGACATATCAGAGGGAGAGATAACATTATCCCTGATGCCCTTTCAAGAGCTTGAACAGTGTCAGGAGTTGTGTTTTTCTTTCCTACTAAAGTGGATTGTAGATACATGTAATTTTATATGCTTTGCTCAATATTTTATTATTCTTAAAGCAAAAGAAAGCTTTATTACATAAATCTTTCTTTTCCTCGAAGAGGGGGAGTGTTATGCATAAGAATTTATTTTTCTGATTCCCACTTGCACCCCACTGTGACCTAATAGTGCTATAAATATCTTGTTAATCTTCTTATAGAAGATTCTAGAAAACTGAGTCACAGATTAATTTCATTTTTGTAAACAACATGTTTACAAGGAAAAGTACTTCAGAACCTTCCAGAAAGTTCTGGGTTGCATTATTTTTAGAAAATTACCTCATCTTATTCCACAGCCCTCTGGAATGTTCTAGAGAAATCTTGGGTCTATAAAAGAGCTTGATTTTTCTCATTGAGTCAGACTTTGGAGTTTGATGTTTGGGCATTTAAGAAAAGTTATTTCTAAATTCTGTGTTGGATTGTTAAAGGATATTACTTTTCATTTTGGACTGTGAATTCTGTGGGATCAAGGAAAATAGATTCATTCAGGATATTTCATTCAGAGCTAAGTACATTTAATGTTCTTACTTCTACAGGTCAAAGTTAACTTGTAAAGAAATTTCGTTAAATTTTTCAAAAGGCTTGTTTGCTTTTTCTTTCTGCTACGCCTGGCTCGTAACAATAGATAGATAGGCATTATTTCAATGTAAACGGGTATATTTTCTTTCAAAATGTCTGAATATTGTTAGCAGTTTAAGTTCCGCAAATGCATTTGAATAGCGATGGCCGTTTCAATTGACGGCCAGTGCTTTGCGCATGCGCAAGAATGACGTCATCAACGGAATTCCTAAAACCTCCTATTACACTGGTGTCATAATGACACGAATAGCGCGGCTATAAATAACCATCAACTGGATTAGGGACTATTCAGTTATAGTCACGTGGACATCTGCAACTTGAAACTAACATGCTCAGTAACTTTGGATTAACGGTCAAATATCGTCCCTGAAAGATGAATCTTTACTTGAAGCGAGAATAGTAAAGTAGCCTGAGCAGTGGGTGCGTTTCAGTTTACGTCCCACCAACAGCTAAGGTCATACGGAGACGGGACTTCGGTTCAAAGACTCAACCGAACGTCTGGAGAAGCCCGGGATCGATCCTGTCATCCCTTGTTTATCAAGCGAGTAGCATAACCACTACACTACAGAGGCTTCTCCATGAGCAGTGAAATGTGTTACATTGTGTATGGATAGTAGCAGGAATTTAAGTTATATCCCCAGCAGGAATGTAAGAAGGATATAAACAGATATTGCATAAATTTTAAATCCTGGAAAAATGCTAAATGATAAGGGTGGGGGGGGGTGGAGTAGTCATACCAACCCTAAGGTTTTCTGTAGAATTGTATAATTTCTGGGTACGGAAAGAAAGGAAACAAACAAAATAAGATAGACACTTGCAGCAGATGTGAGGAGCAGACTAAAAGTATTTTTTCCAAGCGCATATGCAGTAAAATTCCTATATTAAGACCACCTTTGGGACTCTTCAAAAGTGGTCTTTAAGACCACTTTTGAACAGTCCCAAAGGTGGTCCCTGAGCAGAGGGCATTGTGTGAAAGAAATTCGAAGAAAGAATAACTGCAACCTTCTAAATAACCTTTTTGGCTTCCAATTTGGAAGCCATTTAGATTGGATTGGTGATACCCCAGTCTTATGACGTAACTAGGAAAGCCCTAGGATAAGACTGCTCTCCACATATTTACGCAGTGAAAACTCGTTCGTAATTCGAAACAGGAATATGCAGCGCCCATCGATGTCTATTTATAAAGCGTTTCCAGATATTTATTTATAAAGCGTTTCCAAGAAGTCAAACCAAGAAAAAAAAAAGTTACAGTAGAAACAGATCCTACTTTCACTTTCGTCCTTTAATTAACCCATAGGTGCCAAAAATATTCCACCTTTAGAAGTCTGGAGTGGTCAGTTTCTAAGCATAGGGATGTCATTTGTTTTATGTAAGTTTAACAAAAATGCATGTACGTTGAGCAAACAGTTTAGATCTTGATCAGATGCGGCGTCTGATGTCTGCACTATTTGCCAATGTCTCAAAAAGGGCCGCTGGGCATATATGGGTAAATTCCAATAATTGAAGGTCAATGTAAAAAGCAGGAGTTTCCCATTTCCCGGTAGGATGGTGAAACTATCTTAACTGCCGTATTTGACGTTATAAGCGTTTGTTGTGGCTCGAAACTAACCATATGGTCTTCTGCATTGGGATCATGATAAAACATCTATGTGCTAAAATCTCATGAACTAGCATTTTGCCATTTTCAGTTCATTATGAAAACACGTCTATTCAAATATATACAGAATTTTGCCACCCAAATGAAATTTGTCCGATAAAAAATGTTTTCATATTTCTGTACTAAACATAGATTGTAGGTACTGGTTAGAACCGCCTTGATGACGCGATTCTAACGACTACCCACTATCTATGGGTCAAAATAAGGCAGGCGTGTTTTCATGAAGTGAAAAAATATTCTTTTCTTCTAGCCCAAATATAGATTGTCAGTGCTCGGTGTTCTAAACCCCCTAAACAAGGAAACTAATGTACCCCTGTACACCCAACTTTCTCTATATAAAATGGGTTTATAGGGTTGTTCAGTAAATATGGGGTAGCCTCAATGTGCTTCTGCCCGGTAACCTTAAAAAACAAGATCATCGTTGTTCAGTATACAGACTTGTTGTTGATATAATGCTTTTCTTTTCTTAAGGAGTTGTAAAAAAAAAAAAAAAAAAAAAAATGAAAAGATTACAAAAGTTAATTCTGTCACTTGAGTCACACTTCTCTCGGTGTCTCAAACTTTTCATGGTTACTCAGAATTTCCAGGACGAGTTTACGAAGAGAGTTTGACAGTTGGAATCAGTAAAAATAGTTTTGCAGAGTCCAGTTACAGGCAGATAGTCTAACTAGCTGATAACCTATTGTGTAAAACAATTTTTCCGAGTTGTATTTCACGAAGTAAATCAATCAAGTGTTCTTGTCGTAGGGGGATCTCAATGAAAGGGATATATCATTTTTTCTTCATTTATTTAGGAACATTATTAACCGTTCCTTTATAAGCGGTGGGTGAAGAGAAAGACAGTTCTATACCATTGCAGAACTTGTCTCGATCGTGCCTCGAACTCAGGCAGAAAGAGATCTCATATCCTACCAACATGACATGCCATTGTTCATCTCTGAGTCAAATGAGTAATTTAAAAGCTTAACGTGGTTCTGTCTAGACTAGCTACTAGTCTGATATTAAAAGTCTGATCATTTTTTGGTATTTTTATTGGTTTAAAAATTTATCTCCTTCTTAGTAATGGCAAGTCTATTTGGTAGAATCTCAAATCTTAGGATTATCAGTTAAAATTGAGCCAGAGAGACTAGACTAGCTAAACTTTTATACACTGTTCATTTTAAGGCAAAAGATGATTTTAACGCCCAGTGGCTAGGCTAGGTTCTGTCTTTTCTGACAAATTATTTTCCACCAGCATAAAACTTGTGCGAGTGAGCAGCTCGGCACATTCATCCTTCGCTGGTCCGTGAATATGTATCTACGTACATTGTCCTCCTTTCAATGGTTTAAGACGGACAGCTTACACTGAAACAGTGTCCGTAATAGTCATACCAGGTAAATCGTGCTGATTTAGAGCGACAACGACGATGCAATGTCAAGACGTGGCATCGGCTTCACGGGCATGACATGGGTCTTTTTCACAAAGGCGTTTTAGTTAGCTACGCACATGCGTTTGACAAAATGTAAGGGAGGTAATACAGAGGAAATGATTAATTTTTTAAGCCCCAAAACCTTGGAAATCGAGTAACAAAGAATGTGAAAAGTATTGTTACTTTTTTTTACAAGTTGATAACTTTACTTGAAAATAAATTTGTAAAACAGCACAAATGATTGCTTGCAGGTAAACTTCAACCAAATGCGGAAGCCGATGCTTACGCCGACGCCGGACGCCGGGGGTGAGGGGGGTATGGCAATAGCTCCCCCTTGCTTTCGAAAAGCAAACAAAAATGGCGGATTTTCAACTTTACAAACTGGGGAAGCCTTCCTTTTAAAAGGAAACTTTACAAAGCAATATTAGTCTTAATTCCAGGTGGTCTTAATAGCGGAATTTTACTGTACAACGGTAACTATATGGCGAAATGCCTTATGTCATGTCCTGTTTCTAAGTCTGTTCTAAACTCGAAAGTTGAACCCTTTTCTGCTCACTAACTATGCATTTAAACGGCGCCTTAATTACAATGCATATATAAACAAGTACTTATAAGCAAAGGGTCTTAGAAAATGAAATGTGAACCAATCAAGGAAACAAGAGGCCCATTGGCCATTATGCTCACCAGAGCTCAGGTGGGCACTGCCCACTTGCAGCCATGTATTTTAACATAATATGATTTTAATCTAGCGATTATAACGTCTCCCCCAGCAAATTCCAATTCCCAACTGAGCACCCATGTGGACTCTGTATCTGAAATATTAGGTATATTAAGTAGGGGAGGAGGAGCATGGACCCTACTGAGCACTGACTGTGTCATATCATAAGGAACAAGAATATATATGGTTTAGGGTTGGGAATATGTACGGTTCCTGAGATATAAGGTCTTTTAAGTAGTGGAGGGGCTGGGGCATGGCCACAAAATATCCCAGGAAAGCCCAAGATTGTTGTCACTGAATGTGTCAAGAATATATATGGATTAGGGCTGTGGATCTGAACAGTTTCTGGGTTTTTATGAAGTTGAGGTGTGTGGCATGACCCGGCGCACACCTCAAGGTTGGTGTCACCGAATGTGTCTTATATATCCTTAAGACACACTTAGTGATATCAACATAGGGGTCTCACAGTTTGTGCCGAAGCCATGCCCCACCCCTTCACTTCACATTTCTTAGCGCGGATTTTTAATGCTGCAGTATTTTTGGTTACCGACGTCCGCCATATTGTAATGACACTACAGGAATGTTTGGTGACGTCGGGTAACGTGCTGTGCATCAACCTTAACGACGGCGTATATGAGGTCGTATTCGACCAGAACCTTTATCAAACACTCAAGAATATTCGATTCTGGGTAAGAACACCAGAGTTAGAACAGTGTTTCTATCCCAAGCTAAATCTATGGATGGCTTTATCTAGTGTGCAAGAAAGTTTCTTTCTTGCACACCAGATAGGCAATTCCGTGGTTTCAGACTGGGATAGAAACTCTGTCCTTTCGCTCGTGTTCTTACCTAGGGACAGGGTAAAAATCGAATATTCTCGCGACCTCATATGCACCGTCGTTAAGGTTGATATCACAACACATTTCGTTACGTCAATTAACATCACATCATTGTGTTGTGATATCATTGTCATACTTGCGTATAGCGCATGTGTGTATTAAAGAGAGAGCGAAGTTTCGTGCGTACGTGCGTATGAGAGAGAGAGAGAGAGAGAGAGAGAGAGAGAGAGAGAGAGAGAGAGAGAGAGAGAGAGAGAGAGAGAGAGACTATATTAACACATAGTGATGCGCTGCCAATTATGTTTGATTCGACTATGATGTCACAACTGTCAATTTTAAAACCTGAACATAGCAATTTGAATATACAGCATTTTACAGTTCACAGAATGCGTTCAAGATATTTTGTAGAATGGCAGTCTGCAATCGATGGCATGTGTGTCATAGATGTAGTTTTCGGCGCGGTGCGGTTTCGGTGTTTCGTTACTCCTAGCGCACGGCAGCAAGGTTACTAGCTTTCCTTAAATGCCGTTGACCTTGCTGCGAAATCTCCGCTAGAAATGAGCATTGTTAGGGTTAATGCTTTTGTCTTGTTGGCTAATTTAATTATCTAACCCTGCATGTGACCTTTTGCACACTTCGCACCACCAGTTGTACCGCCTGAAATCATTTGGACATAAGAAAGACTACGAGCAGGTCACTTGCTCAACTGGCAGCCTTCACTTCTATTTCTCATATTGATTAGACACTCACTGTTTGTTAATTATTCAACTGAAGGGGTCATAGCCAGGACACCCTTTATTCGTATACATAAACAACCCTCAGCACAACAATTGTATGGTGTTCATTATCACCCTGGTGCCAACCCGGCAACACATATTTGAAGTCCATTTTATTTTTAAGAGGCATTTAGTGACATGCACTCAGCCAATCAATAATAGACTCGATGTGAAGCAATCGGACGGTTGTTCAGGTTAAAACATCACTCTGATTTGAGCGCAGACTATTCGAAAACTACTTCTTCGCTCAAACTCCTGCTCAGCCATTAAGTTAATTGTAATTTCCCCCCAAAAGGCTTTGTGCCAAAAATAGCTAAATCTGTGAGGGGGCATTTTTGTTCCATTTTATCCCGAGCTTTGTGTCGTCGAAAGGGAGGCATTCAACATCGCAGTGGTGCTGTTGACTGGACATCTATTCACTCATCTTTTAATGTCAAACTTCAAAATACATTCTAAAGGTAATTAGCAAACACCATTATTTGTGACAGTTTTAATTTTTCTAACTTTGAATAACTCATACCAGAATACATAAGGCTCAGACACACCGAAGTTAGAATATTTGTCTTCCATTTTTCATTTGACAAAATATAGTCCAGAAAGCAGGATGTTCGCAATGGGCTTGGATGACCTCCTACTGTCACTACACGCTGTTTCACTGCATGCACTCTTCGCAAGGCGATGTTGTGGTATATCCAGAGATGGGGTGGCATGGGGTAATCAGAGATGGCAATTCGTGTCTTAAAAAAGTGGAACAAACCAGTCATGACCTTTTGTGAAATGATTTTGTAGCTAAAGTCATCCTTAAGATGGTACGCCCGTGGGCATAGACAAATATTGCTTTAGCCAGGCACCAGCACTATGGGACAGAGGATTTGATTGAGGATCAAATAAAAGCTGCGCATTCCATAAGTCATTCAGGCAAAGTTTATTTTAGTGTAAGAAAAGGGTACTTATAACAAAACAAAACAACAGCTGTTCTGCAATTACATCCGCAAGCACAAAATATGACTGCCAAATTTTTATGGTCACCCCATCGAAAGAAAACGGCCCTGTTGTCTACTGCGGCACAGCAATTGGTCGGGTAAGAAACACCATTTTCGATCCTGATCCATAAAACCCTGATCCAAATTTCTTTTTAAATCCTTAGTTCAATCATACGGAGCGGTATTAAACTGTTTTATACTATAGTGGATAGGCTTGACTATTTCGAATTTTATTTGGCCATATTCAAAATCTGATTGGTGCGATTGGTGGATTTATCATTATCAACGATTTTTCATTTTTAAGGGGTATGAAACACACATCCAAGAATATGTCTTTACCGTGACAATTTCTTCAAAATTACGAAAAGTTTATCCGTTGTGGAAAATTTCAGTAACAATTTATATTTTATGTGACTTTTTATATAATTATAGAAGAAAATAAATAAAATTAAGTTTGACTTAATAAAATTTATCGGAATATTTTTCTTTGCTTGCTCCCCGCCCGGCAAATGTGTCTGAACAGAACTGATGTGGCGGCCGTAAAAAGTCTCCCTCAGCCCGTCCTACATCATAGTGTAGTTTATATTTTCTTGTCCGTTGGGATCAATGATTCTATTGTGGAATTTTTTAAATATTTGAGGGTCACTGATGAGGCCTAAATGGCCGAAACTAGCTAGTCTGGCCCAGAAAACATGTACACTCCATATTTCCAGTTCTGTGGTGTATTCCTTGCTTCCAAAGGATAACCCTTTCTAGAACATATTGTCCTCCATCAAACCAGGATCTCTGTTACTCATCAGTTTACTTGAAGAAATTCTGCGGAGCTATGGGTCGTGCAATGACTGCAGGTTGTGCAATTTTTGGGGGCTTTATTCTGTGTAATCAGTTTGTGAAAATGTTGCCTCGGCGAGGTTATTTGTCTTGCATTATACGTTCTCTATGTTTACATATTAATGATACACGTATTTATCTTCATGCGAAAAATTATCAAAATTTTCCCAGCGGTTTACGAGTAATACCTCCGTAATTATTTAAAACAAATGCCTAAGCGAAGCTATTTATAAAGCTATCTTGCATTGGACTAGATCTTGTCAATATACCCTGCATGCCAAAAATTATAAAAACAAATATTCCTTCCACTGTTATACGCCCATATCAGTTGTGAAAATTTTGCATTGCCGAGGCTAAAATAAAGAAATTGGACATTAAAGCATATCATTGGTTAGATCTTTTCATTATCTATCTGCACGCCAAAGGTTGCATTCCAAGCGGATAAGAAGTTACACTCCGAAATAATTTTCAAATATTTTGGCGAGACCATTTGTAAAGTAATCTAGCATTAGGCAATTTTGAGGGTTAGGTATTGTCAATATCAACCTGTATGCTGAAAATGATCAAAATATTCCAAGCAGTTTTGATGTTATACTCCGTAATCATTTTTTAATTATTTTGCCTCTGTGAGGCCATTCATAAAATTATCTGGCATGAAACAATCTCATGGGTAAGGTATTTTCAATATCAGTCCGTATTTCATAAATGATCGAAATATTTGGAGAGGTTTAGACATTATACTCTGTGATCATTTTTAAATATATTTTGTCTCGGCGAGACAATTTATGAAGTGATCTGGAGTAAGACAATGTCTTGGGTAAGTTATTGTCAATGTCAATCAGTATGCCTAAAATGATCGGAATATTCGATGGGGTTTAGACATTATATTCCGTTATCATTTTTAAATATACACATGTATATTATGAAGTGATCTTGCATAAGGCAATATCTTGGGTTAGGTATTGTCAAGACCGAACCGTATGCCGAAACTGATCTAAATATTCCAAGTGGTTTAGACGTTATACTCCGTTATCTTTTTTTTTTTTTTTTTGCCTCGGCGAGACCATTTATAAAGGAATCTGGCATAAGGCAATATAATGGGCAAGGTATTGTCAATATTAATCCCTATGCCAAAACATCACGAAAACACGCCTATATAATTTTGACCCCCTCATACCCCACTTTTATATAGTAAAACTGGGGTTTAAGGGGGTATACATTATTTTTCTTATTTCTGCTCAAAAACATAGAATGTGGGTTCTCGATAGAACCACCTCGTCGAGGCGGTTCTATCGAGTCCTCGCAATCTATGTTTTGAGCAGATATAAGAAAAATATCACAATTTTTCATCTTAAAATTTCTATTTTTTTTTTTTTATTTTTTTTTTTTTTTTTTTTATTTTTTTATTTTATTTTTTTTTTTGCCAAAAATGGCAATGTATTTGCATAGGCGTGTTTTCATAATGTCGATCAAAATGTTCCAAGCGGTTCTAAAATTACGGCGATTGTCACAAACTGACCACAGACGGATGGACGGACGGACGACTCAAAAGGTGATTATAGTGCACATCCTAGTTGTCGTGCAATGAATATTCTCAGATGGACCGCATTGGAACGGTCAGACAAATATTTTACTGGGGGCTTGAATCGATTTAACATGGCCACAGTCCTCGCCCTTAGTTCTGGTCATCATGAAAACACGTCTATATAATTTTGCTTTGCCCCCCACCCCTTACACACACACTTGAACCACACAGTTATATGATAACACTGGGGTTTACAAGGATAAACCTTATTTTCTTATTTCTGCTCTAAAATATAGATTGTGGGTACCTGATGAGGCGGTTCTAACGAGTACCCATAGAGTATCTTTATTTTGAGCAGAAATAAAAAATATAATACAACTTTTTATGTTAAAATTTGCTTTTTTCGGCGATAAAATTCGCAAAGTATTTGTATAGGCGTGTTTTCGTAATGGTGGTTTTCACGGGTAATCTGTTTAGTCCGCATGAAGGGTTTCCCAATAAGTACAATGACTCCGAGAACGTAAAACGCAAACGAATAAAGTGATGAAACAACGGTGAGGAATCGACAGCATGAACTAACTGAAAGCAAAATAAAGTCAATAGTTGGACTGGTGGGCCCGACGAAAAACTGTACATCAAGTGCCAGCCAACTTCGTCGCCTGCATGCTATAGTATTCTATTTTCATTTTTCTTAAAACCGAGAAAAATGGATTTTAAGTTTAGAGGCCCATAAAAGATATAAAAATGGCTAACCAGTTGTAAAATTAAGCAGCAAATTATGCAAGGAGTTTCAGAAAGCTGTGTTTGACAGTTAGATGTCAAAAAACATGTAAAATTTGAAAATTCAAGTTTGATAGAACTAAGTATAATTGAGTAATTGTACTGGAATTTTAAAATGGAATTAAAATGCACTTACTGCGTTTAATTTAATTAAGTTTCCATTCTTATTTAATTCAGTGTACTTTCCTGTTTTCCACTACCAATGAAAAGCCTACAGCTTTGCTGTATCCAAGCTATTACTGTATTTATGGCCTCAACCAATGTCATTTCGGGATATGCTCACATGGTCTCCAAATTCATATGACTTTCTTTCGATTGACTCCGGTGGCTTGTGATGGACCCTTTTTGAGTAACAGTTTATACATTTTGCAGGTAGCACAAACAACACTGCATATATAAGCTACTCTGGGCATGATTTTTTAAGTCTAAGTTGCTTGGGAGATATGCATTTCAATGTTTCCAAATTTGTATTACACTTATACTGTAAAAATATACATAGATCACGAAAGCACTAAGGGTACTAAAAGCATGCAATTAAAACTGTGCAACCAGATAACTTTTAGACCTAATCCTAATCGCTATGTATTGGAAGTTTTTCAAAGCATGCATTCCTGCAACAGTTTGTATGTCATTACTGGCAACGTCCGGTTGAATCAAAATGGGTGAAGTGAGCACTACCGCTTGTGTGTTTCAATATGGTTGATGAGACCAGTCTTTTCTCTAAACTGCCTGTTGAGAAGTCTGAGGAAGACAGCTCTAATGGTATGCCTTCATTCTGGTGTTTCACTGAGCATGTTTCAAAACGGCTTTACCGATTGATTTGCTTTGTTTACATCAAAATCGCTGCGTACTTTGCTCCATTCTATTCAATTTGATCCAACGACTGTTGTTATGACTGTCTCGAAATGACAAGCGTTCTCGAAGCAGTGCCTGATAAACTTGATATCAAAAGACAAGAACCTGGTATTCTCTATATCCATTGCTAAACATTAGTAACGGCAGGTGTCAAAATTCTGTCTAGAATTACAATATTTTGAAACTACAGCAATGAAAGTTAATGAAACTGCTCTAAATACAGACCATTTATGTTTGATTTGTCAGGGCCATGTTCAACTGTTCAAACACTCATATTGACTGGCGGATGTGGGTAAAGCAGGTGCACTGTCGCCGTTTTATCGAAGCCTGTCGTCAGCCCTTGTCACTAATCATACAGTTATATTAAACTAAAATGCACTTTTAACAAAATAGAATTTACATCCATTTACATCATTAGCAAGGTCTAACGTTAAGGAAAACACTACTAACTGTACAATCAAATCTCAAATCATGTACTTATCCTGTTAAGATGAGTTGAACAATTTGAAATTAATCTTCATTTTACCAAAAATATTTAAATAATTTCCATTGTAGTGACCAATGAAATGAAAAAAAAAACATATTTCACTGGCGATACCTTTTTCGACAAAACATATCAGCGTAATTGTTTTTTTCGACCTGACCCTCCGCCCTAGATCGAGAACAGCCCTGGCCCTAGGCACGTAGCCAATGTCTAACAATTAACATGAAGTAAATGATAGGGACATGTCGAAACAAAGAAAGATGACTTTTTGTTGCACTGTATGCGCGGTCCGTTACGCCAAAGAACAGCCTTTCTTGCACGCCAGATTAGGAAGTCAATAGTTTTAGCTTTGGATAAAAATTGTGTTCTAACCCTGGTATTCTTACCCAAAATCGAATATTCTCGCGTGTTTGATAAATGCACTAGTTCAATACGACCTCATATGCGCTGTCGTTGAGGTTGACGTCACAGCACGTTATGTGACGTTACTAAACATTCCTGTAGTGTCATCACAATTGGGCGGACGTCGGTAACCTAAGTGACTGTTGTATAAAAAAGCTACGCTGAAAGGTATGCAAGAAAAAGAATCCTATATGGGTGTGAGGGATGAATTGAAAAATCCGTCCCTCGGAATCACTTCCGGCATCACTCGGCAAGCCTCGTGATGCCGGACAATGACCCTCGGGACCGATTATTCCATCCACCCCTCAGACCCATATAAGATTCTTATAATAAAACTACCAAACAACTGCATTCTGTCAGAGCTTTGATTATGTACTAAAAACAGCGACATGATAAATCATTAAGCCTAACAAAAATTGCCGTGTTTCCGCTAACCCGATCGACCCTGCTTCAGACACCACGATTCTACTATTTTATCAATAAAAGAACAAAATAAAAAATGAAACACTGACCCTACCATTTTCAATTTCCGACCCTACCAAGTGTCGTCTTTGCATTTTAGCATAGTAATTTCGGGCTTTCAATACATTTTTGTAGTGTTTGGCATTTAGTACCTTCCAAAATACAGAGCTGACTTTTTGAGCATCTAAAATGAATTATGATATACAGTGCAAGATAGAAGTAGAGATAATGATCAGGAATCGATACAATTAACCCAAAGCTCACATCAGAGCCACCAAAGGGAAAGAAACGCAAACATGAAGCAACAGACCCCAACGGAAACACCAAACCGAAAGCCAACAGGAAAGCTACTTTCCCACAAAATGGTCAAAAGGCTATCCAAAATAAAATTATATAAGTGACACAAACACCCAAAGACAAACCATAACAAAAATAAACCGCGACAGAAGAACCGCCTTGGAACCGTCAGCGGAAACGAATTTCACTGGGGGCTTAAATCGATTTTACGTGGCCACAATCCTCGCCCTTACTTCCGTTGCGATTAAGACAAATAATTTGTTCAGTCCGCACGAAGGCCTCCTAACTCATCAGTGCAACATCTCCGTGAAAACAAAAATCAAACAACCACAGAGATGAAACAACGGTGAGTCTCAAAAACAAAACACATGTACAAAACCAAAAATTTATGAAAAATACAGGCCCGACCCTGTTTGTTTCGGAAGAAAAATAAAACAATAATAAAGTTTCTTCTACCTACCGACCGAATTTTTTTTACAGAATAATAGCGGAAACACAGCTATGTTTTTAACACCTTATGAAAACAATCATTATATTTGCTGAAAACATCAAGACATCACACCAGTGTGGTTGTAGAAATGATATATTATTTATGAAAAGATAAGATGTTTCTGTTTCAAACATCGATTGCTGGTACGGGCTTGTTAGCTCGCCTAAACCGAAGGCTCCGGTGGAGCTATTGTGTTCTGTCACCGTCAGTATGTCCGTCCGTTATATATATATATATATATATATATATATATATATATATATATATATATATATATATATATATATATATATATATATATATATATATATATATATATATATATATCCTTTTTATCAGAGATTACAATACGAAAACAACAACAAAATAATGATAAAAAAAACGGTTCATGATATAAATGGAAAAACGAGAGAAATTGTACAAAGAAGGAACATGTATGGTTGGTAACAAATTGAAGTGTAGAATTACGTATCTATGTACATGGTTTAACTGGGATTAACTGCGGGCTCCAAGCAGTGAGTTAGTTACAGTTGTAATTTTGACTCTATTCGCCTCCCTGAGAGCAGGGATAAGGACTAACATTTTTTACAGGGGCCAGCTGGGCCCCTAAGATTTAAAACTTTGGGGCCCAGCCAAAATGTTAGGGGCCCAGGACTAAAATTTTGAAAACAATGAAAAACATTGTTTGATCCTGGATTGCCCGGCTGACCGGCTCAAAAATTAGCTTAACAGTTTTGACTTGGCTGTTAAACCCCAATACAAAGAAACAAATCAATCCTGGATTCAGGGTTTTAATAGATAGATAGATAGATAGATAGATAGATAGATAGATAGATAGATAGATAGATAGATAGGTAGATAGATAGATAGATAGATAGATAGATAGATAGATAGATAAATAGATAGATAGATAGATAGATAGATAGATAGATAGATAGATAGATAGATAGATAGATAGATAGATAGATAGATAGATAGATAGATAGATAAACGTATAAAACCAGATTAATCTCAGTTTTAGTCTGCATGATAGTATTGGAGACAAACAAGACATCACAAAGAAAAAAACAAGAAAATATTTTTTACCTTAGCCAGCGTAGGGGAGAAAGTCTTTTATTTTTATATTATTAATGTTTGGCAGTTAATATAATTCCTAGCAGATAAAAACTCTAAAATTAATACCGATATTTCACGGTATTTAGTTCCGGTATTTAGCGTAAGCCACGCTCCGTGTACGTCGGTAACGGCGTACACGAATCAAGTAGTAATTAGAATCAACAAATATGGCGGCTTCCTCGATGATTAATGCTTAAAAAAAAAAGATTTTTACAAGTGAAAGAAAACAAAACAAAACATTTTTAGATTAATTTCAATTGTGCAACAGACAGTTTAAGGTGACTTCATTAATTTGCACAAGAATGCCGAAAATCATGAGATCTAAAAACCGTTTCATGGTCGCCAGCTGGGCGACTGTCTGCAACTTTTTAGGGGCTAAACGGAATTTTCACTCGCATTGGGCGACTGGGCGAGTGCTAATCCTTTTCCCTGTGAGAGCCCTTTGCCGACACGAAATACAAGGAATATATAAAACGGATAGGAGTCTTAAACTTATATCTGTATCGTTTGAGTGTCTAGCGGCAGTTTGTCTTTTTATAAATTAGACAAAGACACTTTAGCACCTGCTATATGCTCTGACTAGGTGACTTACAAATGATATGCAATTAGCAATAAAAATATCGAATACATCGTCACCCGCAAAAAGTGCATGTGGTATAGCTCCAAGTAAGCAACAGTAAAAGGTTTCCAGTTAGCACTTTTGATATTTGTAATATAATTTACAAAGCGTTCTCTTTCGCTCATAAATTCAGGAAAAGCACCGGCGATATGTTTATAAATATCGTACGTGATTCTGTCGCAGAATTAACATTGTGTTTGGTTCATTCTGTTGTAACCTGAACGTTTGCAGTTTGTCGATTAGAAATACAGAATGCGCGTTTGTTCTGTCGAGTGGAACAATACAGATATTTGCTAGTTTCAGTTCAGGCTGCAGTATTCTGAACCGTGCAAGGTCAGCATCAGTGTTCACCCTTTCGTTCCACGCCGTTTCATAAAAAAAGTGCGGATTTTCCTTTTTATCAAAGGCTTCCAGGTATACTTAGACGGAAACGCCGAGGTTGCGAGGTAATCGTGCAAATATTCCTGTAGGATATATTTAACTATGATTTTCCAAACATCTGGAATAAAACCAAGCTGTCCGCGACATCCTCGCAGCATACATAGATTCATGCGCATATCAAAGACTTGTCTAGGTAGTAGGTTTGGTGGCATCGAACAAAGATTGTGCAGGAATGACAATTTTCTTTGCTCAATATATGACATGATTGGGAGCCTACCAAGCATCCCAAGTGCAATATCGGTTCTTGTGCGCTTCGGAAATCTTTGGATCGACTTTGCTGCAAGAAGGATGAATTTGTCTAATTTAGAGACATCTGACAAAGACATGTTATGACATAACCCTGCACCATACAAAACGATTGGAAGTGATACTTTTTCAACACGAGATGATAATATGGATGGTCTCACAAGTCTTGTTTCTCTGTCGATCGCTAGAACTGAAAACAGGGACGCGCGGCCTTTCTGAATACGAGCATCAATTGCTGCAGAACTTTTGAAAGATTTGTGAAGTTCATTTCAAACATGCGTGATTGATTCAGTTTGTGTGATTACTGCTGGTCCGAATTTTACTGAGATACCTGTAGGTGACCTTTTCGGAGATATTACGATTAAGTGACATTTTGAGGGATCGAATAAAAAATCTCAATTTTCTTGAATAATCATGTGCTATATTAAGAGATGTTTGAAGATTCTTTAGGCTAGGCCCCCAATCAGTACAAGATCGTCTGCCAATGTAGGATTTCTGACTTTGATAGAGCCAGTTGTACAGCCTGTTTAAGACTCTTGCAACTTGTGTAGAAATTTATCTATAAACAGCAGATAATACCATGTAGATGTTACCCCGCCTTGTCGTACCCCTTGATTCAATGGAAATACTCTCGATTTGACACCGTTAACCCAAGACATAACTGGACAGATTCTTATAACTAGACATAACGAGATTTACGGCATGGCCTGTTATTCCGAAATCGTGTCATTTCGAAAACAGGCCATCGTGCCATACGTGGTCGAATGTTTTTGTCGAGTCTAAAGAAACAACATAAGTATCAGAGTTTAACTCTGTGTTACGAGCAATCGTTTCATGGAGATTAAATGATGTAGAGAGTGATCCGAGGTATATTTGATAGGCATTTTGTTGTGGATTGGGAAAGACATTATTGTGTAATGCTGTTCTTCACTGCAACCGGCTGAGAAAAATTCTTTCAAAAAGTTTATAGAAAGCTGATAAAAGGGTAATCGGTCTGTAACTGTCAGGAGAATGCCGAGATTTTCCTGGTTTATGAAAAGGAATGATGATGCCGACCTTGCACTGATCAGGAATAATATTTGTTTCAAACATCACGCAAAATAAGTTCTTTAAGCATTGAAGAAGTGCAGGTCCTCCTTGCAGGATATGTTCGTTCGTAATGTTGTCCGCACCGGTTTCCTCTGGCTTTCTTTGCCGGATCATTACAGGGTCACTGATGAGGCTTTATTAGCCGAAACTACGTAGTATGACCAATCTTCTTTCTTATGAATGTTTTCATTGCTCTTAAAAGAACTCATTTTTTATTTTTATTTGCCTTCACTGCAGCTGGTGTTGTGCCGTGTGGCGGCCGTAAAACGTCTCCCCGTACATCAACCATAGTGCAGTTTATATTTTACTTTTGGTCCTTTGAGATCAGCGTGAATATTCTGAGAAATCGGAAATATATTATTGGTTTATACACATATTCTACACAGGTTTTTAATTATTTGGACCCCATTTTGATTTATATCAGTCTTTGAATCGACTGCCTATTCGAAATTCGCAAAATTGCAGTATGTTTCCTCTGGCTTTCTTTGTCGGATCATTACAGGGTCACTGATGAAACTTTGTTAGCCGAAACTACGTAGTATGACCCATCTTCTTTCTTATGAATGTTTTCATTGCTCTTAAAGGAACTCATTTTTGATTTTTATTTGCGCTCTTTCAGCGCTTTAACGCTTGCTGTAAGTTCGCTTAGCCTTACTGGACAGATAAGGTCATTGCATCTGTTGTCAGGAATTTTAGTTTCAAGCGACTTTACTATACTTTCAATATGCAATTTAAAATCATTGTCATAATTAGCATGCTCATTCGGAACATAAAGTTGAGCAAAATGATTTGCGAAGGTTTTCGATTTTTCATCTGGGCAGCTTGTTGCTTTTTAATCAGTGACAAGTCTGCAAACTGCCGAAGACGTTGATTTTCGGCGTTTATTAACTACATGCCAAAATAGTCTTACGTCACATTCTGCTGATTTGTCAAGTTCAGAATCATACTTTAGCTCTACAGCTTTAATTTCCTCTATTTGTATTTTTTGAACGTGCGTTTTGCGTTTTTTATAATTTTAGTAGTATACATTTTCTGGACTTCTAGGTCTGCCGCGCTTTAGCCACTCAATGCGCTTATGCCGCTAATCACGGTGGGCCACGTTGACCCTTTCTGGCCTGTAGAGCTTAGCGTGCTGATTATATTGACACTTGGCAGTGCCAATCCTACTGCTCTGTGGACTGCAGCAACGATCAAGTTGTAAAAAGCATTGATTTTTGTCTGTGTATATTGCCTTGGTTACTCTAGGTTGCTTAGCTCTTCATCTAAGATACGTTGATATGAGGATATATCTTCATTTGTGCATTTGTTCCATACAGCATGAGCGTTTTGTGGCACCGTGTAAGAGATTGTTTCTACTTGCAAAATTGTGAAAATAGGTAAGTGGTCCGAAACTGTACAGATATCTTTATCTATTATTGAATTACTTTCTATCAGGTGACATATAGGCTTGTTTGTTAAAACATAATCAAGCATTTTTTCAGTAGGCCTAAATGTAACAAGCCCATTCAAAGTGGCGACAGACGTATGCGTGTACTGAAATGAAGCGTTTTCGCCTCGCGTCGGTGCATGGTGCACTGTTAATATCGCAATTAAAGTCACCAAGGAACAATACTGTACCAAGTTCTGAGAAAGTGTCATTCAGATTTTGTAAACAGTCGAAGCATTCTAGATAATCGCCAGTGCTGTAATTGACTGATGGCATATAGACAGTAAACGCGTAGACTGGTTTGGTATTGCGTTGATTTATCCTTATGCCTAATATTCTGTCTTTTATATGAAATTCTAATGGTGTTACTGAAAACTGACATTGTTTCCTGTATAGTATTGCAATACTATACAGGAAACAATGTCAGTTTTCAGTAACATTTCTGAGAAAGTATTGCCTGCTTTGCCACATCTCAGATCCGGAATGACAGAGGAATCGTAAAGCGTTATTGCGTTAAAGTTAGAGTGAATATAATCTAAGAAAGCTTTATGCTCGTTTCGCAACTTGTGTTCAAAAACGAACGCAATGTCTATTTCATAGTCATCAAGCAATTAACTTAGACTTGCCGCAGAGGACAGTATGCCTCTGACATTCCAGGTCAAGCGTCGACAATTGGGAAGTGCCATCAAGCAAAGTGTGAGTGATGTATATACAAATAGAGTTTTCACTTCCATGTTTCTAGTCAACACCACTCGCTTCATATCCATTATAACAGTTTTCATCGTAGTTATTGTCTAATCTATCGTTCCATTGTTTGGACCCATACCCGCGTCTACAATACATTTGTTTCGGCCAGGTGATGCTGGATTCAAGAGTATGGCTGTCAGATACGTATACTGTTATTTTCGCTGATAAGTGGCCTATGTATGTTTCTATAATGCGCACGCCAACACGTTCTATACCAAAGTCATTTAAGAATTTGATAAGCCCGGCTCTGTTTGATTTCTGTCAAATGTTACCGATAAAGTATCGAATCGTTTTACGACGGACCATACTTTCGAAAATTGGTTCGTCCTCATTCGCACGACCAAAATTTGACGATGTTCGGTTCGTATATCTTGTGGTGTTGCTGTAGTTTTTACTTGACCCTGTTTGTTTGTTATTTGCTTCTCTTGTCGCCATACCGGCCTCTTATTTGTTCTTAGATTGGTTTTGTTGTCTCCTTTTTAGAATATATTTGTTGTGTGTACTTGTATATGTTTCGGTGGTGAGGGGAAACCATCCTCATGCCAATTGTCATGTTCTGTTGTTTACTCAACTACTGATTCGTTACTCTCAGAAGTTGTATTTGTTTCTGCGTAACTTCTACCATGTTCTTGCTGTCTGGGTCGCCCGAAGCGTGGGTATCCGTCTTCGGTATAGAACACATATAAATTACGACCAGAAACAAAATGTCTAACTTCTGATTCGTCCATGTTGCAATTACAGGTGGGCTCTTTTAGGTTGTATTTGGTAGCTACACGGTAGTCACCCTCAAACTTGCTGTTAACTTTTTCGGTTCCGCTCGCTGCTTCGCCTTTTGATTTGAGGTTTCGAAGACCATCCTGTGCTGAGAGAACTTTAGTATCGTTTTCGTTTTGACTTGAATTCGGATTCTCATTCTTTTTATCTGCATTTGTATACCATTTTAGACATTCTTTTGTAACTGTTTTTTGTATTTTGATTGTCTTTTGTAAGGATATCAAAGTTGTTCAAAGAATTCAATTCCATGACAACGAAAAGGGAGAAATCTAAAACAAAACTTGAAATATCTTCTTGTCTGACACCAGAGGACCCAGGTCTTTGGTATTTGGTATGAAGCTTCATCTAGTTAACCTCTACCAAGATTGTTCACATTATAGCCCTGCGGCCAAAAATGCCCCAACGCTGGGGACCACTGGTTTTACATATGCTTATGATAGGGCCAACCTTTAAAAAGCTTCTTGTATGAAACCGAAGGCCCAGGTCTTTGATATTTGGTATGAAACCGAAGGCCCAGGTCTTTGATATTAAGTATGAAACTTCATCAAGTGGCCCTTTACCAAGATTGTTCAAATTATAGCCCTGGGGCCAAACGTGGCCCCGCGCTGGGCCCACTGGTTGTACATAGACGTATAATAAGGAAAACCTTTAAAAATCTTCTCATCTGAAACCAGAAGGCCAGGTCTTTGATATTTGGTATGAAGCTTCATCTAGTGGACCTCTACCAAGATTGTTCAAATTACAGCCCTGGGACCAAAAATGCCCCGCGCCGGAGCCAACTTGTTTTACATAGGAATATATAGGGAAAAAACCTTCAACAATCTTCTTGTTTGAAGCCTGGAGGCCCAGGTCTTTGGTATTCGGTATTAAGCATTAATCTAGTCGACCACTACCAAGATTGTTCAAATTATAGCCCTGGGACCAAAAATGGTTTAACATAGGCTTATATAGGGAAAAAAGTGCCCCCGCACCGGGCCCACTGATTGTACATAGACTTATAATAGGGAAAACCTTTAAAAATCTTCTCATCTGAAACCAGAAGGCTCAGGTCTTTGGTATTTGGTATGAAGCTTCATCTAGTGGACCTCTACCAAGATTGTTCAAATTATAGCCCTGGAACCAAAAATGCCCCGCGCCGGAGTCAACTTGTTTTACATAGGCATATATAGGGAAAAAACCTTCAAAAATCTTCTTGTCTGAAACCAGAAGGCCCAGGTCTTTGGTATTTGGTATTAAGCATTCATCTAGTCGACCACTACCAAGATTGTTCAAATTATAGCCCTTGGGCCAAAAATGGTTTAACATAGGCTTATATAGGGAAAACTTGTTCTTGTCTGAAACCATAAGGCCCAGGTCTTTGATATTTGATGTGAAACTGCATCTAGTGGACCTTTACCACTATTATTCAAATCATAACCCCAAAATGTCCCCCTGCAGGGGCTAACTGGTTTTACATAGGCTTATATAGGGAAAACCTTTGAGAATCTTCTTGTCTGAAACCAGAAGACCCAGGTCTTTGATATTTGGTACGAAGCTTCATCTAATAGACCTCTACCAAGATTGTTCAGATTATAGCCCCCTGGGCTGAAAATGGCACAGCCTAGGGCCCACATGTTTTACATAGGCTTATATAGGGAAATTCTTTACATAACCTTTTTGTCTGAAACCAGAAGGCCCCGGCCTTTGATATTTGGTATGAATATTCATGAAGTGGACCAAGGGGCCAAAATGGCGATGTCCCCGGTTTTATATACATAGGCAAATATAATGAATACCTTTAAAATATTCTTGTCTGAAACCGAAAGGCCTAGATCTTGAATATTTAGTATCAAGCTTCATCTAGTGGATCTTTTCCAAGATTGTTCAAATTATAGTCTATGGGCCAAAATGGCCATGCCACGGGGCCCACATGATTTACATAGGCTTATATAATAAAAACTTTTAAGAATCTTTTTATCTGAAACGAGAAGGCCCAGGCCTTTGATATTTGATATTAAGCTTCATTTGGTGGACCTCTTCCAACATTGTTAAAATTATAGCCCAAAGGCCAAAAATTTCCCCGCCCCGGGACCCACATGTTAGCTCAAGTGAGCGATATAGGAACATCGTGGTCTTCTTGTTAAAATAATTGTTACGAGATGGAATAGGAAACCTCTCTGGTGCTTATGCACATCTAAATTATTTTAGTAGATATATGGTAGGGCGGTGCGAGTAAAATATTTTAGGTGAAATATGGTAGGCAACATGTGCTGCTCCATGCACAAGTCATGCACATATCATACGATGTATGCATGAGTGGTTTGTGGAG
This sequence comes from Lucinisca nassula, assembly GCA_963580285.1. Classification (NCBI taxonomy): domain Eukaryota; kingdom Metazoa; phylum Mollusca; class Bivalvia; order Lucinida; family Lucinidae; genus Lucinisca; species Lucinisca nassula. The sequence goes on from OY757010.1 coordinate 71,184,775, forward strand.
ATCTGTTTTTACAATACAGGGGGCCGCTATAAGGCTGAGTTCTATAAAATTTGCCTAAAAATCGCCAACCGCCAAATTGTGCCACATATGATTTTCATTCCCGTCACGTGTTGTGTGGGTGTTCGTTTTGACAAGAGTCATGGCATTGATTTATAGGGTCGTTTCATCATTTTTTCCCTATGGGAAATATACTATTTGAACGCAATTCCATTGTCTGCTCGATTTTTGCAATCTAGCTTCAATTGTGGACGGTATCTCCACCTCGCCACGATTTTAGCAAGCTCATATGAGTATGCATGATTTTCTGGTAGTAACGAAAAAACGATCAGTCTTTAGCAGCAGGTCAAGTGGTAACGAACACCCACAACATTGAGACGGGAAAGTGAAAGTATATTGAAAGGTATGTTAAATCTGTTTAGTATTATTTTTGTATGAACATGCTTGTAGGCTTTGGAGGGGTTTACTTCTAGTATACCCCAACTTTCTGAAGCCTATTCTGAATTCACTGTTGAAGCCTGTAGTGATTAGGCTACTAGCTTTGCCAGCTAGAGGTCGCAGGATTGATCCCAGGCTTCTCCAGTAGTAGAATGAGTCTTTCTAAGTGAGGTCCTGTCTCATTCTGACCCTAGATGTTGGTGAGACGTAAAGTTTGGACACCCGCTCATTCTAGATTCATTTAGGTTTTAGACCCCTTTTGAAGAATATAATTAATAAACGCCGGGTCACTTGTTTGATCCATGACTTTTGACTAGCTGTGGTTAGAAAACCGTGGTCCCGTCTCTATATGATATTAGGTGTAGAGGGGACGTAAAATTAAGACGGTTTAACCATATCTTCATCATTAGGGCAAACTCTTACAAGAGCCTGTCGGGTTATCCGTGATGATGAACCGTAATGAATTTTATTTTACAAGCGCGTTCAGGTTGAGTAGAAATAATTTTGTTCAAGAAGAAGTATAAGTTCATTTTGTAATGATGCCGTTTTTGTCTGATAACTCAGTTTGTGCATGTATGTACATATAAAGAACGTGATGATGATAAGTGGGAGTATTTGGTCGCCACACGTCATAACGGCCTGAGCAGCGGGGATGACGTCAGCTGCGTCATCTGCGTCGCGAGGACGGTTGTGACGGGGTGCCTACCAAATACAGAGAGAATTTACGGCAAACAGTCTTGGCCCTTATGAGACACTAACAAATGTTGTAGATTATAGATGAAAATCTTCTGTTTGTAGTTTCTATCTGTTGTTAATGTAATGAATTTGTGAATAGCTATATTTGTGAGCCGTGTCGCGGAGAAGGATATGGAATAGAGATTGTTATGTTTCCTGTAATTGGCGACTGACCAGGTAGCGCAAAGGCGTGGTCTGTTCAATTGCTTCTTACTTGTGATAATGTAGTGAGCACAAATTTGATGAGTATTATGCTCAGTAGTAGTGAGCATTAATTGATTTCTGTAGTGCTCAGTAAGGAAACATGAACTTTGAGTATTATTGTGTCAAGCGCTGGGTGCTGATAATTTGATGCACAGTCAAGTTGAGTTCTGCTGTACGGTTATTTGTCACATGCACTAATCAGCCTGTGTGTCTGGTCGGCGCATGCGCAATAACGGTATATGCATGAACATATTCTTACTTCTCCGGGAGGGGGATCATGATATAGCATGTATGTTTTGTGAACCGTATCTTAGTCCAATTATCGTAATTTGCAGGCACAACAATGTGTGGTGACCTGCTGCTCCCTGCATTATAGCAGCAGGTACTGGTACGACGCTGGGTGTTAGGGTCCAGCAAGGGCGGACGAACCACCATAAACAGCTCATACCAAGGTGAACGAATGTGAAACCATTCAAATGGAATAGGTTCAAAAAATAACCTGCAGGCGATTCAGGCGAATCAAGCTCGTGTACGATTGCTAGATAGAACCTATCAACCTGTGGTCGGCAACAACGTCGACAGACTAGTTTACACTAGTTCGCGAGAGGGAGATTCACGCGAGAGGGGGATTCACTCTAAGTTATAAACTGGCCAGTCACCTCTTGTGTTGTTTCTTTTTTTGTTTTTGTTGTTGTTTTTGTTGTTTGCTTCTGTAGGTATTCGCGTCACCCGTTCCGAGCACAGAACATTGTTTTGCCTTCGGGGCGGACGTCGTGAGTTGGCTACAGAAGCAACAAATTGTGATGTTTTGTGTCAGTATGTGTTGTATATAGATACTGTAAATAATTCATGTCATTCATTTGATATCTTTCTTGTGCCTTACCCCACAGCTGCCCGTACACCTGTCAGAGATCACGCTCGGTTGTCTTGTCAGCATGGGGGTTTGCGGGACGCCGTAAACCCACATGTAACAATAATGTTTTCTGTCCTTGTTTCCTCGAGCAGAATGTTCATAAAGTAGTTATTTCTCTCTTTCTTTTTCTTTCTTTCTTTCTTTATTTCTTCTTTCTTTCTTTCTTTCCTTTCTTTCTTTAATTTTCGTCTTAATTTCCTTGTGCTTCAGCTGCAGGCATTTGAATTCTGATTACTTAACCTAAGGCCTTCCAAAATCAATCATCATTAACCGTTCCTTATCGCGATAGGCGACAGTGGCGTAAGCCTATTTCCGCAATTTCAGGCGGGAGCTCTCTGCTTGATTTCCTGTTGAACGACCGTTTGTGAAAACAGGCTGTACTCTTAGAGGAAATAATATGGTCTTTCCTTTACTAGTGGGTCGGTATTCATCCTTAAGGTGTATCCATCACCTATGTGTGTGTTTGATAATAACTGTTTTTTATATAAGAGCCAGCGCACGGCAAAACCTACAATAAGACAAGTGCGTCCAGCGAAGACTCAGATCAGCCTGCGCATCGATATAGTCTAACCAGAGACTTCTCTTGCTGCATGAAGGAGCAATGGGCCCTTAGCTATCCTTAAAGCCCTCAGCGAAGAGTCTGATCAGACTGTACGGATGCGCAGGCTGATCTGAGTCTTCGCTGGGTGCAGATGTCTTATTGTAGGTTTTGTCGTGCGCTGACTCATGAAATCTTTCAAATCTAATCATATTGATACGGAACCCTGGAAGTGACAAGAATTTTTTTTAATATGTTGTGCGAACAAGATATTAAGTTGTGCGAACAAGATATTATCTTGTGCGCACAAGATAATAAGTTGTGCGGACAAGATATCATCTTGTGCGGACAACATAATTTATGTTTTGTGGACAACATATTATTTTGTGCGCACAATGTAATATCTTGTTTGCACAACTTAATATCTTGTGCGCACAAAATATTATCTTGTTCGCACGACATATTATCTTGTGCGTACAAAATATTATCTTGTGCAGACAAAATAATATCTTGTGCGCACAAGATATTAAGTTGTGCGAACAAGATAATATATTGTGCGGACAAGATAATATCTTGTGCGGACAAGATAATATCTTGTGCGCACAAGATAATATCTTGTGCGCACAAGATATTATATTGTGCGCACAAGATCTATGTTGTGCAGACAAGATATTATCTTGTGTGGACAAGATAATATCCTGTTCACACAACTTAATATATTGTGCGAACAAGATAATATCAACAAGATATTATGTTGTCCGCACAAGATAATATCTTGTGTGAACAAGATAATATCTTGTCTGCACAAGATAATATGTTGTCCGCACATGATAAAATGTTGTCCGAACAAGATAACATCTTGTCCGCTCAAGATATTATCTTGTTCGCACAACATAATATAAAAAAGTCATGTCCCTCCCGGGTTCCGTTTATGGGAGATAACAATGTTTTATTTTTGACGTCAGTGAATGATATTGAGACGTCGCGTAAGTCAATGCATTCACCGAGGGATGAAAAATATTTCGCCCGTTAAGTTTAATATTGTGGTTTTCTTCAAATACACTAAGAATGTAAATATACTTACCACATGACTTCGCGTCAGAGTGTAATGACTTCGCGTCAGAGTGTAATAACGCCATGCAATAAATTCAGAAATCCACTAGTGGATTAAATATGCAAATTAGTTAGATACGCCCAATGAAGTTACACGTACGACACCGTTAACGACGTTGTGTGTTCTAATGGTGGAATATTGACATTTTGTTTTGTAAAGAAGTCGTGAATAAAATGCGTTTTTATATGTCATATGATAAATAGAATCTTGCATTCGTGGTCATGTATTATTAAAATTTATCTCGGCTTAGTCTCGCATTTGATACCTTTTCCTCAACTCGTTTAATAAATTTAAGAACACCCATGTAATATCCTCTATATATCATAGCCGAGACGAACTAAGACACGTGTTTCCGATGAGTTGCCAGACTTGCCCAAAATCGATGTAAAGGGAATGGAAACACCTGGCAGATTTTTCCCACCATTTTTCAAAGGGAGACAACTTTCGGGACTTCATGTTCGCTTTTCTGTAAGACCTGTCCTACTGAAAAAGGGGTCAACTCTTAAAGGAAAGAATTTGCTTCTAAGCAAATTCTTTCCTTTAAGAGTTGCCCCTATTGACATTGGAGACAAAACTACTTTTGCAGAATTTCCTCCCCTGAAGGTGTTCCTCCTATCCCCATTCTCTCTCTCCCCCCCCCCTCCCCCCCAGTGGAAATCGCTTCACTGACCGTTCCATGGCAGGTTCTTCTGTCGCGGTTTATTTTTATTATGGTTTGTCTTTTGAATGTGTGTATCGCTTATAATATTTTGTTTTGGATAGCCAGTTGGCCATTTTGTGGGAAAGCATAGTAGTCGCAGATAAGATTGACTAGGCGGAGCTATTCAGGTGTTGTCAATATATGTCAAATTCGCTGAGTTCACCAGAAGATTCAGTAGAGTGCTTTCTGCAAGCGGACAAAATGGCCATATACGCCACAGCTTTGTTTGTTTTACAGTTGGATTCAGACAGTCGGGTGACTTGGTTTACCTTTTTGTTAATGGAATATTCCTTAGGCAGGTACAAACGATAGCTCCACCTAGTAAATCTTATCTGCGACACTGTCTTTTTGGCTTTCCGCTATTGGAGTTTCCAGTGGCTTTGTTTGATTTTGTTTAATTTGAGGTTTAACGTCCCCGGCAACACTGTAAAGGTCATTTTGGAGACGTTGCTTCCAATTTGTAGGACGTTTACCCGACATTGAGATGAAATGACACCTTAAGCCCTGCCGCCCAATGAAACCAATACGGTTTATAAACATGGACGGGCCGACTCGCACCGCTTTGCCTGGGCAGGCATAGATCCTCAAAGCGGTTTACCAGTACTCGTGTGTGGGTGGGTTTCAGCTCTGCGTGGAAGCATCATGCAGCCCATCTATTTCTTCAAGCCCCAAAGGGCGGGGGCCGAGTTTCCAGTGGCACCTGGCTGTTTCGTGTTTATGTTTCTTCCCCTTTGGTGTCACCGGTGGGAGCTGTGGGTAAATTGTATCGATTTCTGATCATTGTCTTCACTTCTAGTATGCCAATGTCAATGAATGGTGTTGGCACATCCGTTTTCGCAATGGTCGGCTTACTGGGGTATTTGAATAGTTGTCATTTTAAAATAATAAAATATAATCGGTGAGCCTTAGACAATTTTATAGGGGCGAGCTTAGCGCGGCGAACCCATTATTATATACACTAATCGTGTATTTAGTTTATACCGCAACTCAAAAATCAACTGGTTTTGCAATAATTTAGCAAATTTAAGAAAATAAGACAGCAGAAAGTATGGCATGTTAAACGGCATTCGGTGCCATGGCGTGTACACGTAGTACAACGTGACGTCAAATAGTGCAAAGTTTCTGACGTCATCGCTCCAGAGAGACGTTGGACACAACATGGGCGCTCGAATAAAAGTTTCTCAGCGCTTTACATTCTGTATGAAAATCTGCAAATAAATAGTTTAGCTATAGAAATTATTTTCGAGATTGAGCCGCAAACGCAATAGCAGTGTGCAATTATTTCAACGGACCATTCAAACAAGGAAAGCCCGAGAAGGTAAGAATTCAGCTTAATTTCTGAAAATCTGTTTAAATAAATATTGTAAAGATTGTAACCTGCTATTTCGTTGTTTTCCCGAGTCTAAAAGTTTGCATGTTATTGTTTACACTGCAAATTAAGTCCCTGAAAAGTAGGACCGGTCTATAAACGGTCACCAGACGTATTATAGGTACAGGTCACTACCGATTATAGCGAACAGTTATTCGATCCCCTTTATTAGGTTACAAGAATGTCTGATTGCGGTATAAAACAAAATGATGGCGGCGTTATGACTTCATACGTGCTCTCCTGCTGTTAAAAGGAAAACTGCGTGCAATTGTTTCTTGTTTCAATTTTAGCCTTCAAACCATCACATAATGGACGGAAATAATGTAAAAATAAATAAAAAGGTAATTTTTAGGCCCCGAAAGTTGTGGGCGCATATTGCTTCTGGACTGTCCGTTCGTTCGTTCTGGTGAAGGTTTGTCTAAGGATTTGTTTGTTTGTTTTTATTTGATTTGAGGTTTAACGTCCCCGTCAACACTGTAAAGGTCATTTTGGTGACGTTGCTTCCAATTTTGTGGGACTTTTACCCGACATTGAGATGAAATAACATCTCAAGCCCTGTCGCCCAATCAAACCAATAGGGTTTATTAGCATGGACGGTCCGCCTCGCACCGCGGTTCCTGGACAGGCTTAGATCCTCTAAGCGGTTTACCAGTACTAGTGTGCTGACCGGATTCAGCTCTGCGTGGAAGCATCATGCAGCCCATATATTTCTTCAAGCCCCTATGGGCGGGGGCTGTTGTCTAAGAACGTGTCACGAGTAACATCACGCGAACACGTCCGTGAATTGAAGACCCCCCTACACCCCACATTATATAGAGAAAACTGGGGTTTACGGGGGTATACATTATTTTTCTTATTTCTGCTCCAATACATAGGTTGTGGGTACTCGTTAGAACCGCCTCACTGAGGCGGTTCTAACGAGCACCCTCAACCTATATTTTGAACATTTATAACAAAATTATCAAGGATTTTCATCAGAAAAGTAGCCGTTTTGGAGATGTGAAAAATGCCCTATCTTGCACGAGTGAGTTATCGTAATGACAATTCTGATTCTGATTCGTTCGCCACGTTTTCTTTTGCATAGCATAACTTGATAATATCAATGTATCCTAGTGTTTTAAATGTACCTCATGATAAAATAGTTGACCCGTATTTTTTTTTCTTATCATAATTACACCCCACCCCCACGTAAACACGTTTTGAGTTATTTCCCTTTTAATTAAAACATAGAGATCTTGTTAGCATGATATCTGAAAAAAAGTATTTGAGCTAGGGCCTTGCTATTCGGTAAACTGATTGCGACTGAGGAGGAAATTATCTGATTAAATTTCAACAATTTAATGAAATTGTGTTGGAGTTTTGGCCCTTTGCAATTTCTGGCCATTTAATTGTGTTACTTTCTTGTGCATAGGATAACTTTAGAACCATCTGTCCTAGTGGTTTGAAATTCCATATATGGATTCCTAATGGAAACATAGTTCACCCGTATATTTTTTGCTCATCCGAATCATCTCCCCTTTTCGAGTTATTCCTCTTTTAATTAAATAACACAGTTACCGTTAACCATTTTTACGTAAACACGCTGACCTCACTGGGATAAAATTCTATAAATAATCTCCGTGGATGTGATAGTCACGTGGACTCCAGCACTAATAGCGGTTTTGTCCTTTATACCTTGGGTCGATTGATAAACATTCGACCCAAAATGGTTTTGCTTTTACTTTATTTATCACTGAATTAATCTAAAATATACAAAGAAACCCTAAAAGGTGCATTATTGAGCTAGCTGGAAAAAATGCTTCCAAAAATAAAATACATATAGCCGTTTTTTGTTTTTTTTTAAAAAAAAACAATACAAATAAATGCATTTTATGCAAAAATGCGAACAATTATGATGGCAGGTAAACGAGTTTGAGAGGGATTCCCTAACTAGGTTTCGAACACTAGTTAGATCTATTTTTAGTTCGTGACAAAAATAGAATCCCCATATATGACGTTATGCGAAGTTCATTTTTGGCATTGTTTGCTTAGGCCATGCCTGAATCGGAAGAAATATGACGCTGAATACCATGCCATAAGTAACGACACTCAGAGACGATACTGTCGCCATGTATGTGTAAAGTGACAGATTTATTTTTAGAACAGAAATTCCGAACACATGTTCCGAGCGAAGGGTAAACACGAATGAAAACGACCATTTTCACAAAGTTCTGAAGCTGTATTTGGCTCCAAAAGTGTACACATGACAAAGGAGTATGCAATGAAGATAAAAAAAAAAAAAAAAAAAAAAAAACAGAAAAAAAATTGAGACCCGGTAGCTCAATAATGCACCTTTAAATTTAACACCCGTTTCTAGTGGTATGACGTCACGACATCTTTCTTGATAAACGAAATATTTACACAGAATGAAACAAAAGATCTACGCCAGCCTTAACTCTTATCATGCTATTCACGTCAACCCATATCTTTGGAAACATGGTAGATCCAGATCAGATGGCTAAAGCCATCTGATCAGGATCTACACTGTTTGACATTCAGTTTATGAATTTGTAGGAATAAATACACGAAGACATCTGATTGGTTCAAAGTCAGAAATGGGTGTGGCTTAACTGAATATACAGCAAGAGAATGGTTAATAAGCACAGGTCTCTGTGGCCTAGTGGATGGGCTTGTCCCCAAAACGGACAACACCATCTTTAAAGCACAAGAAAAACAATCAAGACAGGTCCGTGGCGGGGCGAGCACATCCGCCCGCATATATACTCAATAAGCTGGGGGCACTGACCAAATAATGTAACAATGTACATACGTTACAAAAATATGCAAAAGTCAAATAAAAAAATAAAAAACAAAAATAACAATATCAAAATTGATACAAAAAGCGTAGACGACATCCATAGACAGGGTGCTGGCGTGACGGTGTAGATGCGGCTGAAGCTACAAGCTAATAGAAAGAAATGGATGGACTCTACAATTTTGTGGGGCAAATAAGCACCACAAAATGGCTAAAAACTTTATGTCTCGAATCCCCTGATTGGATATAAGGTGCATAACACGTAACATGGAAACGTGTATAGCAATCTTTAGAAACGTCTTCCAAATCGCAATGAAACTTTCAAACAAAAATAACTGCTAAACGATCCCCTTAATGATAAGTTCAAACTCGGAGCCTACCCTGTTTCACAAAACAAACCACACCCCTTTGCGGCAAACCGCAAAAACCCAAGGCACAGCACTGCTATAACCTAAACGCAGTGCAATCACGTAGCCAAACCTTTAGAATGGAGTTCCAAATTATTTCAACTAAACTACGTTGCACCAAAACAAAGGCTCACATTGGAACTGTGCAACACATCCACAGCCCTTGAAAAATGAAGCACGCCTAGCCCAGAAACTTCAACAAATAAAGATGCCCTTTAGCAACAGGACACATGCACTCCTGAAGCAAACGGGAAGACAAAATATAAGCCCTACCGAGACCTGGAAAGGTCATAGCACCGTTTCACAAACCTCTCAGGACGGAGCTCGGCCAATAGCTACAGGACAAGGGGTGCCCGTTGGCTCGGAGACACCGGAGACGTGAGAGGACAAACACGGACGGACGAAACTGGAGCCGAGCGATGGTCTCCCTGTTCACCGGCAACGGGGAATAGGGGTACCACCGAACGGCCGTGGTGTAGTGCCAGCATGGATTCGTTCCCTGGGACCCCACCAGCTGACGACCCGCGACACGGGGAAACTGGAAAACAACAACAAGCCTAGTGGATATGAGCACTGTCTCTCGGGCCTCATTCTGCAACGCCAAGTTCTGCAACGGAAGGTCACATTTTTCTCCGGGTACCTCCGTTATCGCCCAAATCTGATTAACGATCGGTTCGAATTAAGTGAAATATTCTTGAAGGAGGCATAAAACCAAACCAAAATAAAGGAATAAAATAAAATTAATAAATTAATAAATAAATAAGTAAATAAATAAATAAACAAAACACACATTTTATCACTACAAAGGAGTACAACATTTTATAAGCCTGAACCTTTGATTGGCCAGCGTTATTGGTATGTTTAGTGAGTTGTTCAAAACTAACGACGTCGTTAATTAACGCATCGTCAAATCTTTGATCATTAAATATTACATATACAGTGATATTTCTGCTTAAAATGTGAAACGCAAAAGCTGCTCCCATTTTTACAGCAAAAAAATACCAGAGTAGTAACGTATTGTACTTGCTAGAACAGTTGACAATATTAGCACTAACGAGCTAGTTAACAATGCTTTGAACAACTGGGCGCAGAAATATCTATAACTTCATTGCTAGAAAAATACACAGAACTGAATAAAATAAAATAACAAATAAAACAAGGCGATTGAGCAACTGTGAATATGACATATGTCCGGGTGCAAAAAAAAAAAAAAAAAAAAAAAAAAAAAAATGATTTGACAATCAAACGGTGCATTGTCAAAAGAAATGGGAATACAATGTAAAATGATATCTACCTGTTGTGTATTTGAACACCTGGCAGATTTTTCCGCAATTTTTCAAAGGGAGACAACTTTTGGTACTTCCTGTTCGCTTTTCTATAAGCCCTGTCCCACTGATGAAAAAGGGGTCTACTCTTAAAGGAAAGAATTTGCTCCTCAGGAGCAAATTCTTTCCTTTTAGAGTTGACGGGAGCAAGAGGAGCGAATTCTTTCCTTTATGAGTTGACGGGAGCAAATACTTTCCTTTAAGAGTAGACCCCTATTGAGATAGGAGACAAAATATACTTTTGCAGGAGTTGTCTCCCCTTAAGGTGTTCCCATTCCCCTTAAAACACTGGACACTTTTCCTAAAAGACATGCAAATCCATAATACTCGTCTGTTAATAAAATTGAAAGTTTTTTTTTTCTTCTAAAAATCTTCGGGTGATATAGAAGATTTGTATTGCAATCATATTCAACAGCTCGACCATCTTTTTGTTCGAAATAGGGGTTGTTTGTGCCACTGGGTGTTAATCAAAGTGCCAGGTTATGAGGAATAATGGCGACGATTGCCATTAAATAAAGGTACCCTGTAGGTATGCATTAGAATCGCCTCATTGAGGCGATTCCAATGAGTACATACAACATACCTCTTTCAATATAAAACTAAACAATCTCACTAATTTATCCTAAATATGTAGATTTATGTGGGCCAGGAAGAATTCTCTTGGGACGCAATAGCGAGTTCGAATTTTCCATGGTTACCGAGTCATCCGAGTTTGGTTCATTAAACTTTTTGATTCGCTGTATAGAACATCAGGAAAACACGCCTTTTTAATTTTGACCCCTTTGAACCCCACTTTTATATAGTTAAACTGGGGTTTACAGGGGTAAATCTTATTTTTCTCAAAAATATAGATTGTTGGTGCTCGTTAGAACCACATCATCTTTTTCTTATTTCTGCTCAAGAATATAGATTGAGCAGAAATTAGAAAAAAAATCACAAAATTCTTGTATTTTCGGCGGTAAAATTTACATTGTATTTATATAGGCGTGTTTTCGTAGTAATGACTAACCCCAAGAAACTGTAAGAAACATTTATATATTTTTTCAGTTTTAGCCATAAAAACGTTTTACCAAATCCTAAAAAAAATCCTTAAAAATCCTCCATAAAAACGTTTTACCAAATCCTAAAAAATCCTTAAAAATCCTACATAAAAACGGTTTACCAAATCCTAAAAATCCTTAAAAATCCTCCATAAAAACGTTTTACCAAATCCTAAAAATTCGGACACTTTGAGGACTTGTTGTACTTCTCCTAAAATTTAAACAAATTTGTTTCATGATCCAGCATGGAATCCAAACGGTGCATACGGAATAGCAAACAGCGTAGACCCTGATCAGACTTATCTGTGTCTGCTCTGTTTGCTTAGGCCTATCTGTCCCAATACTTATGATCATTACGTATACGATTTTGGTTTACGCATTATGACGCTGTCCAAGTAGAGTCTAATGTGCTCTTGCGCTGTCACACTGCAGTATTGCGGCACTGTCTCAAATCCCTATAATTAACTATAGGGACGGCACTGCTTTTAGCTCAATGAATAAATTGACTCACGGAATTAAGAGGCGTCAAAATTTTGGTTCTTTCCAATATGATTGGACGATGACGGCGTTATGACGTCAACAGCTCTCTTCCGCAGTTACTAGGAAAACTACGTGCAATTGATTCTTGTTTCAATCGTAGTCTTCAAACCAGAATTTTTCGCCACATAATGGATGTTTTGGGTGAAGTGACTTCTCAAGCCCTGTCGCCCGATGAAACCAATAGGGTTTATAAGCACGGACGGTCCGACTCGCACCGCTTTGCCTGGGCAGGCTTAGATCCTCTAAGCAGTTTACCGGTTCTCGTGGACGGGTCGGTTTCAGCTCTGCGCGGAAGCATCATGCAGCCCATCTATTTCTTCAAGCCCGATGGGCGGGGGTCGACATAATGGATCGAAAATAATGTAAATATATATAGTAAAGGTAACGTCACGAAAACACGCCTATATGGTTTTGACCCCCTTGAACCCCAATTTATTATAGTAAAACTGGGGTTTGCAGGGGTAAAACTTATTTTCTTATTTCTGTTCTAAAATATAGATTGTGAGTACTCGTTAGAACCGCTTCATCCAGGCGGTTCTAACGTGTATCCACAATCTATATTTCGAGCAAAAATAAGAAAAATATCACAATTTTTCATCTTAAAATTTTCCTTTTTTCCGGTGATAAAATTTACAATGTATTTGTATAGGCATATTTTCGTGATGATTATTCAGCGCTCATTGAAGTCTGAACAGCATCGGGTCACCGAGGTTCAGAATGATCATTTCTTAATGGAGGAATGAAATTTAATTTAGTTGTGAAAAGAAGTTTTAATAAGCAGTTTCATACATTTAAGGCGTAAAAATGTAGCCATGTTTCAACTAACATGCTGAATAGGTAGGAGAAACATTAATTATTTTATTTTTGCCCCGAAAAAAAAAGAGAGAAAAAAAAAAAAAAAAAGGGTCGAGCCTTATTTATAATGTGTTTTTGTTTTTGTACATGAGTTTGTTAATAAAATTGTCTTGTTGATACTTGCACTGCATATGATAATTCATTTTAGATGCTCAAAAAGTCAACTCTACTACAAAAATCTATTTAAACCCCGACATTACTATGCGAAAATGCAAAGACGACACTTGGTATAGGGTCGGAAATTGAAAATGGTAGGGTCGGTGTTTTAATTTTAATTTTGTTCTTTTATTGATAAAACTAGTAGAGTCGGTGGGGGCGGGGGGTGTCTGAAGCAGGGTAGGTCGGGTTAGCTAATTTTTAACGGCCCCGCCCATCGGGGCTTGAAGAAATTGATGAGCTGCATGATGCTTCCACGCAGAGCTGAAACCAACCCGCACACAAGTACTGGTAAACCGCTTAGAGGATCGAAGCCTGCCCGGGCAAATGGGGTGCGGGTCGGCCCATCCATGCTTATAAACCTTATTGGTTTCGTTGGGCGGCAGGGCTTGAGATGTCATTTCATCTCAATGTCGGGTAAAAGTCCCACAAAATTGGAAGCAGCGTCTCCAAAATGACATTTACAGTGTTTACGGGGACGTTAAACTTCAAATCAAACAAACAAAATCTATTTTTAAGCCTAATTATAGTAAGTTCAAGTTTATCCCTCGTCTTTATTTGCCCACATGTAGATTTTACCTGGCATAAAAGCAAAATATGGCGTCGAAATACCATGCCATAAATTTAAGGAAAACATCAGTTTAACCATTATCTCGCTGATCATGACAACCCCTACCATTACAAACAGTGTAGATCCAGGTCTCATGGCTCCTGTCTGTCATTTTCTTTGCGAATTTAAATGAATACGTATAATATATCAAGTAATTGGATTGATGGATAGTCAGAAATAGGTGTGGCAGAATTATTTATTCAGCAGGATAAGGGTTCAGGATGGTTGTGCGTCAGCGGCCTGGTAAGACCCAGATTAGTTTGAGCGTCCACAGAGTCTCACCAGTGTCCATTATGATAACACATCCGTGCAACATAGTGTATTGTTTTCACATCTCAAAAATGGCTACTTTTCTGGTGAAAATCTGTGATATTTTCCTATTTTATACTGCAAACATAGGTTGTGGGTGCTCGTTAGAACCGCCTCATTGAGGCGGTTCTAACGAGTACCCACAACCTATGTCTTTGAGTAAAAATAAGAAAATAAATGTTTACCCCCGTAAACCCCAGTTTTCTCTGTATAAAGTGGGGTGTAAGGGGGTGTTCATTTCACGGACTTGTTCACGTGATGCTTTGGATTTTGGTTAGCCTAGAGGTTCTCAAAGACTTACACGAACAGCGAAAACTATTATCAGTCGACCCGCATGAGCCTGTAAACAACCTCCGCCCTAAACTCCACTTTATATAGAGAAAACTGGGGTTTACGGGTGTATACATTTTCTTATTCCTGCTCCAAGACATAGCATGTGGGTACTAGTTAGAACCGCCTCATTAAGGCGGTTTTAACGATAACAACAACCTATGTTTGCAGTATAAATGAGAAAATATCACGGATTTGCAGTCTGAAAAGTTGCCAATATGGAGATCTGAAAAAATGCACTGTGTCACACTCGTGTGTTAACGTAATGTCTCAAATGTTATAGGATTTTCTCTGCCCGCGAGCATTTAATGGTTTTATGCATTTCTATGTTAAAATGAAAGCGAATAATAAAATGTGTTTGTTTTTGTTTGATTCGAGGTTTAACGTCCCCGTCAACACTGTATAGGCCATTTTGGAGACATTGCTTCCAATTTTGTGGGACTTTTGCCCGACATCGAGTCATATAAGGAGATCTCAGGCCCTGTCGCCCATTGCAACCAATAGTGTTTATAAGCATTGACGTTCCGACTCGCACTGCTTTGCCTGGGCAGGCTTACATATTCCAAGCGGTTTACCAGTACTCGTGTGC